>ONZH01016205.1:0-363026 GCA_900303285.1 Rhinella marina
TCACCGCCATGCTGTGTCAGGGTAAAATTTTATGTGCTTTCACCTTGCTTAACTCAGTCTCACTTGGTCACCTTCTGTATGTCACCGCCAATGCCTAGTGTCCAGGGATAAATTTTACTATGTGGTTTCACGCTAGCTACCTCAGTCTCACTTAGGTCACAGTCTGATTCGTCACCGCCCATGCTGTGTCAGGGGTAAAAGATTTTATGTGCTTCCACCTGCTGGAGATACCTCAGTCTCCACTTGTCACTGCTGGGTTCACTGCCAATGCTGTGTCAGGGTAAATTTTTGGGTGGTTTCACACCTTGCTACGTGGCTCAGTCTCACTTGGTTCCACTCTTGGTTCACCTAGCCATGCTGCTGTCAGGGTAAATTTTTGCGGTGGTACACCTTGCTACCCTCAGTCTCACTTGGTCACTCTGTTGTCACCGCCATGCTGTGTCAGGGTAAAATTTTATGTGCTTCACTTGCTACCTCAGTCTCACTTGGTCACTCTGGGTTCACCGCATGCTTGTCAGGGTAAATTTTATGTGCTTCACCCTGCTGCATCAGTCTAAATTGGTCACTCTTGGTTCACCGCCTTGCTGTGTCAGGGTAAAATTTTATGTGCTTAACCTGCTAACTCAGTCTCACTTGGTCATTCTGTTGTCACCGCCATGCTGTGTCAGGGTAAATTTTTATGTGGTTCACCTGCTACCTCAGTGTAACTTGGTCACTCTGGGTTCACCGCCATGTTGTGTCAGGGTAAATTTTTGGGTGGTACACCTGCTACCTCATTTTCACTTCGTCACTCTGTTGTCACCGCCATGCTATGTCAGGGTAAAATTATATGTGCTTCACCTGCTAACTCAGTCTCACTTGGTCACTCTGTTGTCACCACCATGCTGTGTCAGGGTAACATTTTATGTGCTTCACCTGCTACCTCAGTCTCACTTAGTCACTCTGGGTTCACCACCATGCTGTGTCAGGGTAAATTTTTGGGTGGTTCACCTGCTACCTCAGTCTCACTTGGTCACTCTGTTGTCACCGCCATACTGTGTCAGGGTAAAATTTTATGTGCTTCACCTGCTACCTCAGTCTCACTTGGTCACTCTGTTGTCACCGCCATGCTGTGTCAGGGTAAAATTTTATGTGCTTCACCTGCTAACTCAGTCTCACTTGGTCACTCTGTTGTCACCGCTATGCTGTGTCAGGCTAAATTTTTGGGTGGTTCAGCTGCTATCTTAGTCTAACCAAGCCACTCTGGGGTTCACCCACATGCTGTAATCTGCAATCTCAGTCTTAACAAGTCATCCTGGGTTTCACCCCCATGCTGTAAACTGCAATCTCAGTCAAACTATGTAATTTAGGGGTTCACCACCAAGGTGTGCCAGACTACAATTTTAGTGGGTTCACCTGCAATCTCAGTCACAGACTGTCATTCAGGGGTGCACACCATGCTTTTTCAAACCAATTGTTTCTGAGGGTCACCTCCAGGCTCTCACCCACGATTTTTTGGAGGCTCGCCACTACACTGTCTCCCAAAATTGTCTTGAGGGTCACCGGAGGCCTCTCCCCCACAACTTCAAGGAGGGTTACTAGACGGCCCTGGCAGACAAACATTGTCTTGAGGGGCACTAAAAGGCTCTGCACCCACCCACTTGTGGAGACTAATGGGTGGGTGCAGTGTGCGTCTTAGCTCGTCTGGAATTAGGAAAGCTGGGCACTGTGCTTGGAGGTCTTTGTGTCTGCTGTGGACAGGGTGGGTGTGGGGTGCGTGTTTGCCCGTCTGGGATGGGGAGAGCTGGACACTGTGCTGGGAGAACTTTGTGTACGCTGTGGACTACTGGGTGGGTGCGGGGAGGGAGACGCTTATGCCTGCATCCTGGGGCAGGGGATTGGACAGCAGTGCCAGCATGGGCAGTGGTGTCACCCGCAGGCGGTGATGGACTTTCGTTGCACCTAGTTGGGTGGTTTATTAACATGTGCCAGCGCATGTGCCTTGCCCATCTTGGTCTGGGTCAGCACAATTGTCTTGAGGGTCACCACCAGGCTGTTGGCCATAATTTGGCGTAATGGTACGATTAGGCAGCCTCAGAGGCATCCATGCATGCTGCCCCTGCTGTTTCCTGTCCATTTCCGTGGTGTTTCCATCATTTTCTGAGGTTTCCAGGTTTTCAAGCAACCTTCCCTGTGCAGAGCTTTGGTCCCCTGCAAAAAATGCTCGAGTCTCCCATTGACTTCAATGGGGTTCGTTTTTCGAAACGAGCACCCGAGCATCGGGAAAAATTCGACTCGAATAACAAGCATTTTAATGCTCGCTCATCTCTATTGTTCAGTACTGTACTTCATGAACCCTGCTACACTGGCCCCGAGTACTCTGTTACATAAGCTCTGATACACCGCTCTCCAGTACTCTGTTACACCAACTTTGCTACTCCAGTGCTTTGCTCCATCAATTCTGCTATACCACTATCCAGTAACTCTACTGCATCATTTTGACTTTACATATGACTTCCAGCTCTGCTGCATTGGGCCTATATCTCTGGCCTCTTTGCTACACCAGCTCTACAACTGTGCTGCATTAAGCTTATATCTCTGGCCACTCCGCTACCCTCCAGCTCTGATAGATTAGCTCTCTAGCGCAGCTGCACAATTGTCACCTATCTATGTAATTCAACATCTGCTCTACCAGACAGAACATAGCAGAGCTCTTATAACTGTGCTGTAACAAGCCATGCAACTATGTGTCCATCCATGAACAGATTTCTATCCCCTGGAAAAAAACATTCAAAAACTACAAGCAATGATCCATAAAGGGAAATTTTCATCAGAAAGGCATATTTTTTTATCTCAACCTTTTAGCATTTTTGGCAGATGTTTTCAAAGTATGTCAGTATTATGTCATTTAGAATTAAATATAGAAACTTGACATTCTGTAGCAGTAATCTCAGAGAAAGAAAAGTTCTCAATAAGGGAGCAAAGTATTCTCAGTTTATGATCGCTGCGCAGTGAAGGATTTATCCTCAAGGTAATCCTCATAGGAGTAATTGGTGGAGGACTAAAATGACTAACCAAATGACAGTGTTATTGTTCTCTTGATAGACTTAGATAATATGCCTTTAGAGTAGCAATGCATTTATTAGTATAAGACCTTATTCACACAGTCAGTGTTCAGTCAGTGATTTCCATCAGTGATTGTGAGCCAAAACCAGGTGCAGGTCAAAAATACAGAATAGGTGCAGAATTTTACATTATACCTTATCTGTATGTACTGTAGTCTCCACATCTGGTTTTAGCTCGCAATCACCGATAGAAATCACTGACCAAACACTGATGTGTGAATAAGGCGTTAGTCAGAGAATACGTTATAAGCACTAGACAAAAACTAGTATACAAGAATGAATTCTAAAAATGATATCCAAAAAACTATTCACCCAATGTACTGTATATAAAAGCAATACATAGAACATCCTTTGGGGAACAGAAATTTAAAGAAGGAACTTTAATTTAAGGAATGAATACAGTATTATATTTTAAAATGAAATAATTATTTAGTAAATGTCCTTTTTACAGATCTGCTTTAGCCCAGACAAATTTCAATTAAACCATTGTTTGCAATTTTAGATTGATGATTTTGCTCTTTTATAGTTCTAGATTCCACTAGCCAGCGGGTTTGCATTTGTACTTCCTCAATAGCTAACATATTAAATTATGAACATATCTCTGCCTCAGAATCCTAGTATGAGACTTAATCCTCTTCTCATTGGTTATGCATAATAATGTTCATTGTAAATAACTAGTGACGTGGACATCTTAAGTATATTATTTTTCTAGAAAAGTGTTTTAAGCATTTAATGTAAGAGATCATAGCTAGATTATGAATATATACTTAAAGGATTAGTTCTCATAGTGGAGAAACAGTTACGGATCAACGACTGTGGACCTACTGTGCCAAACAACCAGTTTGGCTTGGACTAAACCCTAAGGGCATTATCTCAGTGCTCCCCTGGTATTCACCCTTTGACCCCTTAGGATAGTCCCGCTGTAGTTGGCAGCTGACCCACATCGCTCAGGGACCTTGATGCAAGCACCAGAAGCTCAGATTACAGAAAATACACCAAAAACACAGGAAAACTGCAGGTATAGTCTGAACAGTCACTAAGGTATCTAAAATCCAGATAGCACACTAGAAGCATAGATGGTGTGAGACACAGTATAAACAGGCAGGCGGGGTGATAGTGAAGATACAGACAAGGCAGGCAGACTAGATACTTGGCAGGAACACAGACAAGGCAGACAGATTGGGTTAGTTTAAACACACACAGACCTGAAATTGGAAGTGCTGGAACACACAGGCAGGGCAGGTACAAGCTGGAGCACAGACAAGAACACAGGATAAACGCAGGTAAATCGCAATAGCACTAGACTATCAGAACACCTTTGCTGGTCACAAAGGAACCAAAAGCTCAGGTACCCTCCAGCTGGAGAGGGTGCCTTAAGTAACCCATTGGCTGGAGAAGCATTTAGAAGAGTGTGCTCACCTCTGGCCTCTTAAAGGCGGAAGCTGGAGAATATAGCAGAAGAATGGATGTAGCAGCATGGTGAGTAGCGCCGGTATCATGCCCAAAAGGGAGAACAGGGCACCAACAGACATAGACAGCTGACCTGACAACATATCTGTGTTTCACTGTTGTTACATGAGTCAGAAAAATCTTGCACCATATAGGGCCTTAGACTTTACTGGGCAAATTAATGTTTCAAAGATGTCCTTTTGGCATATGTTTGGCCAGAATATGTTGCCTCAACTGTGTGCTAAAGCACACTCAACACAATACAACTGTATACAATACTGTATACATAAAACATACTGCCAGTATAGTTTTGTTTTAATGGAGCCTATTGTAGACAAATGCGACAATATGGGTACACATTTGCATATGCTCAATAGGATTATTAGAAACAGTATCGCTGAACATAAACACCGAACAAAGTATGAATTTAGTCCTAGATTGTCCATTAGAAGGCAACATTCTATAGCAGACAAGGCCAACAAAAAATGTTGCTGCTTTTCTCTTGCGGAAGTAACTATAACCATAGCAGTCAAAGCACTTGCTATGAGACCCAATCAGGTGCACGAATATTGTACCTTTTTTAGGCAATAAGAACATGGCAGCTTTTTGCTATAATATAGGTTTTTAGATATGTTGTGCTATTATACATATCTATATTTTTTTGCTACTTTTGCTGCTGTTTTCATTTTTTACACTAGGGTGTGGGGGCCCCATTTTATTTTGTTATGAGGCCCTATGGATTATGGTTATGCCCCCCGTTAAAGGATTATTTCTATTTCAGATTTCTTAGCCAAGCTAGGAATAAATAAGTGCCATATTGGGCTTTGTATATAGGCTTATAACAGACTTGCGAGTGCATGGTTTAGTCAAAAATACATTTTTCTCAATTTCTCCCAAACCTTTTGACCTAACTGTCAATTAGAAAAGAAAACGGCAGGGATAAGCAAGTTTACATGTTTTTATTTTTTTATTCCTTTGCCGAATCTCCTAGTGATGCACCCTTAGCCATTAAAGCACATACAGTCAAAGAATGAAAGTTGCATAGCAATGGCTTTGCAAAAGAATGAGTAGGTGTATAACTACATCGTTACATTTTAATACCATAATACCAACAAGAAAACAGTTTACTTTAGTATTAAATCACACTTTTTCAAGAAATGTCTTTACTTATGAAACAGCCAGCAAATGTAGGAGAATTATCTCCTAGTAGTTATGGAGCATCTCCTAGATGATGTTTGTCTTATAGCGAGATGGGATGCTGAAATGTTATGCTTATGGAGCTATTAAGCTTATTCATTGCATAATGGAAGATACACAATTTTCCAGAACATTTTCTGTGTTAATTTCACACGATTTTCAAAATTTTTCTTGCTAACCTTCAGTAGGAATCTACATTGTTTACCTCACTGCATAAAATCTGTCTTGTTCTGGGCTATATCACAGATTAATGTGATAAGATAGAATCTTTGTTCTAGAGATTGCTAAGGGTTTAAACGCCTGGATCCTCATCAACAATATTTTCTCAACAGAATCTGTCTTTGACATATTATTATTTTATTCATTTATAGAGCGCCAACATGTTCTGCTGCACTGTACAGAGATCGTCATCTTTCAAACCAGTAACTGTCCTCTGTTGTTTAATGCCTGTAGAGTGGTCATTAAAGGGAATTGTTCCAATATATCTAAAATGGATAAAAATGAATCGACTTTGAAAATTAAAAATCTCCTATCATGTTGTGTCTACAGCTCCTAAACAAAACTATGGGGGTCATGTATTAAACAGAAATATAACTAAATTAGGCGTATTTCCAGTGCAGATTGCGGTATTTCCCTGCTCATGCCAGGTCTAAACTTGTGGGCATGGCGTGGGTGGGGAAGGGGAAGGCCAGCAGGTTCGACCTGTTTTAGGTGTAGAAAATGGTCTAAATCTAAGACAGCTAGGAAGTTGTCTTAAATTTAGAAGCGGTGGTGGGTCCACCAAAGTTACCTAGAGGCCTCTTCATACCTCCGGCGGATCCACTGCCAGTTATGCTTATTGAGACTGGAGTCTTAAACCCCGGTCTTAATAAATGTGCGCCTATATGTTTTTATGGTAGAAGACTGTAGTCTGATTCTGCACATAGTAACCTACTAAATGTAAGTTAGTATGAATTGTTACGACTGGTAGGAGAATGACTGCATTATCAGACTACAAAGTGTTGTTTGTAGTCTGTTGCTCTGGAAACATATATGTATTTAGCAGTAGATGCAAACACTAGTGGACCTTCTTTTTAACGCTCTCCTTCTTGTAACAAAACAGTTCATAAATCTGTGACTATATTTTGGTTTACACACACCAGATCAGTTTTTTTTAATTAATACAAATTCCTCTTTTTCCTGGGTGTTTGCAAATAATTCATGGTTGACTACCATAGTTGTTTAACCCCTTAAGGACCCTGCCATTTTTCACCTTAAGGACCAGGCCATTTTTAGCAAATCTGACATTTTAGAAACTACACCCCTCAAGGTATTCAAAACTGATTTTACAAACGTTATTAACCCTTTAGGTGTTCCACAAGAATTAAAGGAAAATGTAGCCAAAATTTCGGAATTTCACTTTTTTGACTGATTTTCCATATGAATCATTTTATTCTGAGAATAAAGCAAGGGTTAACTGCCAAACAAAACTCAGTAATTATTACCCTGATTCTGTACAGAAATGCCCCATTTGTCATCGTAAACTGCTGTACAGGCATACGGCAGGGCGCAGAAGGAAAGGAACGCTAGGGCAGATTTCACTGGAAAAAGTTTAAGTTGCCATGTCACATTTGATGCACCCCTAGAGTAGGAAACTCCAAAAAACTGACCCCATTTTGGAAACTACGGGATAAGTTGGCAGTTTTGTTAGTGCTATTTTAGGGTACATATGATTTTTGGTAGCTCTATATTACACTTTTTGTGAGGGAAGGTAACAAAAACTAGCAGTTTTGGCATTGTTTTTATTTTTTGTTATTTACAACATTCATCTGACAGGTTAGACCGTGTGATATTTTTATAGAGCAGGTCGTTACGGACGCGGCAATATCTAATATGTAAACTTTTTTATTTATTTAAGTTTTACACAATATTTTTGAAGCACAAAAAAAAATCACATTTTAGTGTCTCCATAGTCAGAGAGCTGTAATTTTTTTATTTTTTGGGCGATTGTCTCAGATAGGGGCTCATTTTTTGCAGGATGAGATGACGATTAGATTGGTTCTATTTTCGGGGACATACGCTTTTTTGATCGCTTTGTATTACATTTTTTGTGATGAAATGTGACAAAAAATGGCTTTTTTTAGACAGTTTTTATTTTTTATTTTTTACAGTGTTCACCTGAGGGGAGAGATCATGCTATATTTTTGTAGAGAAGGTTTTTACGGACGTGGCGATACCTAACATGTATACTTATTTTTATTTATTTAAGTTTTACACAATAATATCCTTTTTGAAACAAAAAAATCATGTTTCAGTGTCTCCATAGTCGGAGAGCTGTAGTTTTTTAATTTTTTGGGCGATTGTCTCAGGTATGGGCTCATTTTTTGCGGGATGAGATGACGATTAGATTGGTACTATTTTTGGGGGCATATGCTTTTTTGATCGCTTGGTACTACATTTTTTGTGATGAAATGTGACAAAAAATGGCTTTTTTTGACAGTTTTTATTTTTTATTTTTTACAGTGTTCACCTGAGGGGAGAGATCATGCTATATTTTTGTAGAGCAGGTTTTTACGGACGTGGTGATACTTAACATGTATACTTATTTTTATTTTTTTAAGTTTTACACAATAATATCATTTTTGAAACAAAAAAAAATCATGTTTTAGGGTCTCCATAGTCAGAGAGCTGTAGTTTTTTTATTTTTTGGGCGATTGTCTCGGGTAGGGGCTCATTTTTTGCGGGATGAGATGACGGTTAGATTGGTACTATTTTTGGGGGCATACGCTTTTTTGATCGCATGGTATTACATTTTTTGTGATGCAATGTGACCAAAAATGACTTTTTTTAGACAGTTTTTATTTTTTATTTTTTACGGTGTTGACCGGGCGGGCTGGATCATGTGATATTTTAATAAAGCAGGTTTTTACAGACGTGGCGATACCTAATATGTATATATATAT
This sequence comes from Rhinella marina, assembly GCA_900303285.1. Classification (NCBI taxonomy): domain Eukaryota; kingdom Metazoa; phylum Chordata; class Amphibia; order Anura; family Bufonidae; genus Rhinella; species Rhinella marina. The sequence goes on from ONZH01016205.1 coordinate 8,693, forward strand.
TTTTTTTCTATTTTTATGTGTTTCTTTATGGGGAAGGGGCTTTTTTTTATTGAAACTTTATTATTTTTTTTTCTTATTAAAACACTTTTATTTAATTTTTTGTTTAACATTTCACTTATGTCCCAGTAAGGGACTTTAACATTTCAGGGTCTGATCCCTGATTGAATGCAGCACAATACATATGTATTGTGCTGCATTCAACTGTCAGCGTCTCACACTGTGAGACGCTGACCGTTGCCTAGGAGACCCAGCGCTGTGGCTGGGTCTCCTGGGCTTCCGTAGATGGGAGTCCCGATGCCTCTGGGCAAGGCATCGGGGCTTCCATCTCAGCCATCGGGCCCTCCCCCCACCGCCTCACGGGGACCCGATGGCTTTAACAGCTGCCGCAATTACCTTGTATGCCGCGGTCAGCGTGACCGCGGCATACAAGGGGTTAATCCGCCGGCATCGGTGTAATCACCGGTGCTGGCGGATACAGCAGAGGCCCGGCTGTTAGTACCAGCCGGGCCCCTGCTGCAGATTGCGGCAGCGGGGCAGCAGCACCACCTTAACCCTATGTCACGGGGGAGACAAGGGGAGGTGCGCCCTGTACTGAAACCCCCCCGTTCTCTCCCTGCCTGCTTGCCTCAGTCGGCCCTAGGCGGCCGCGGACAACCACGGTGACGGTCCCTGCTCTGTATAAGTGCACAGGGAGGAACAGGGAACAATTGGAGAGACAAACACAGACGAAACAAACACAATATCAGAATAGTCTGCAAGCCGGGTCATACACAGGAGATAACGTCAATACCAGGGGTGAAGCAAAGAGAGGTCGAAGTCCAAGTCCAAGGTCAGGGTCAGGGTCAAACAGCAATCAAACACTAGGTCGCACAAGCACTGATCAAAGTGGTAACGCTAATCACAGGCATCTGAGTGAGGCAGTTGCCATCTTTAAATAGCCCGCCCAGGATCATGTGATGTGGCCAGCATCACATGACCTGAGGCGGAGCAAGCTGTCAAAACAATATGTAAAGTAGCCATGTGGTGTGATCAGCACCACATGGCTAAACCCAAACAGAGAATTAACACATGAAGTGCTGGCTGACAAGACCAGCACTTCAATTCCCTATTGCTCGTCTCTAGGGGGGCGGAGAGGTCTGGTGACGTCGTGCAGAGGGAGCGCGACGCCGACCTCGCGTGACAGTACCCCCCCCTTCACGAGGGGCCACCGGACCCTTACCAGCGGGAGCAGGCTTATCGGGATGCTGTAGATGGAACTTTCGGATGAGCGAGTCTGCATGCATCCTGGTCAACGGTACCCAAGATCTGTCCTCTGGCCCGAATCCCTTCCAGTGTACGAGGTACTGAAAGGAATTCCGGACCTTCCTCACATCAATGACTCTAGCAACCTCGTGCTCCACTTGTCCCTCCACCTCTACCGGAGGTGAGGGCTGTACCTCTGGACCAATAGGAGCAACATAACGCTTCAGCAAAGACATGTGAAAAACATTATGAACGCGAAGGGAGTCGGGTAAACATAATTCAAAAGATACCGGATTGATCATCTTAGTGATCCTGTATGGACCAATGAAGCGAGGCGCAAACTTATAGGATGGTACTTTCATACGTAGATTTTTAGTTGACAACCATACCATGTCCCCCACCTTGAAATTCACACCCTTAGAACGTCTCTTATCGGCCTTAGTTTTTTGAATCCTTTGGGCTCTTTCCAGGTTCGACTGAACCTGTGCCCAAACTGTGCACAGTTCCTGAGAGAGAGCATTGGCCTCTGGGACCGCCGAAACAGCTGGAGAAAAGGAGCCAAAGCGCGGATGAAACCCCATGTTGCAGAAAAACGGCGATACCCCAGAAGACGAATTCACACGGTTATTAATCGCGAACTCGGCCAGAGACAGGAATCTGGCCCACACATGCTGGTTATCAGCAACATAACATCTGAGATATTGCTCAACGGACTGATTAAGACGTTCAGTCTGACCATTGGTCTCTGGATGAAAGGCTGACGAAAAGGATAAGGAAATATCAATCTTCTTACAGAAGGCCCTCCAGAATTTAGACACAAACTGCACCCCCCTGTCAGAAACAATATTCTCAGGAACACCGTGAAGTTTAACTATGTGGTCCATAAATACGGAAGCCAAAACCTTTGCAGAGGGTAATTTACACAAAGGAATAAAGTGACACATCTTGCTGAATCTGTCCACCACTACAAGAATCACGGTTTTACCCTCAGAGCATGGCAAATCCGTGATGAAGTCCATGGACAGATGTGACCAAGGTCTATCAGGTATGGGTAATGGACGCAACTCACCCATAGGCCGAGTCTTGGGATTCTTGGACCTGGCACAAGTATTGCACGCAGTTACAAAAGCCTGAACATCTCTGGAGATTGACGACCACCAATACTGCCTAGAGACCAACTCCTTGGTGGCATTGATACCAGGATGTCCACATAAAACAGAGCTATGGCACTCACCCAGCAGTCGCAACCGCAAATGAGCTGGCACAAATAACTTGTCATTGGGAGTACCAGTGGGAGCAAGATGTTGTCCTGCCACGATTTCAGAAGCGAGATCAGATGAGGTAGCGGCTACGATGATGTCAGCTGGCAGGATGGGCTCAGGAGGGACGTCAGGAGGCTGATACGCCTGGAAACTTCGGGATAAGGCATCGGCTTTAATGTTCTTGCTTCCAGGTCTGAAGGTAACACAAAAGTCAAAACGAGTAAAGAACAAAGCCCACCTCGCCTGTCTGGGATTCAATCGCTTAGCAGATTCCAGAAACATCAAATTCTTATGATCCGTGAGGACCGTAATGCGGTGTAATGCCCCTTCTAAAAAATGACGCCATTCCTCAAATGCCCACTTGATTGCTAGTAACTCCCTATTACCAATGTCATAGTTTCTCTCGGCAGGAGAGAACTTGCGGGAGAAGAAGGCGCATGGCTTGAGATTAGTTAAGGTGGAAGACCCCTGGGACAGTACTGCCCCCACACCATCTTCAGATGCATCCACCTCAACTACAAACGGCTTATTTTGATCAGGCTGGATCAGCACAGGAGCATCAACAAAAAACCGCTTTAGCTTTTCAAAAGCTTCAATAGCTGCAGGGGACCAGTTGACTAAATCAGCTCCCTTGCGGGTCAAATCCGTAATGGGTTTGGCTATAACAGAAAAATTTTTGATAAATTTCCGATAGAAATTAGTAAAACCCAGAAATCGCTGGAGCGCCTTCAGAGAGGAAGGTCGCACCCAATCTACAATGGCCTGTACCTTACCCGGGTCCATTTTGAAGGAAAAAGGGGTGAGAATGTATCCCAAAAAGGTCACTTCCTGAACACCAAAGATACACTTCTCCCCTTTGACAAACAACTTGTTCTCACGCAACACCTCCAGCACTTGCCTGGTGTGGGATACGTGACTCTCCCAGTCTGTAGAAAAAATCAAGATGTCATCAATATAGACAATTACAAATTTTCCAATAAATGGTCTAAAAATGTCATTGACAAAATTTTGGAACACCGCAGGAGCATTACTTAACCCGAAGGGCATTACTAGGTACTCATAATGACCCTCCGGGGTATTAAAGGCAGTTTTCCATTCATCACCCTCACGGATTCTGATCAGGTTGTACGCCCCCTTCAGATCTAGCTTAGTAAACCAACAAGCACCCTGAACCTGATTCAACAAATCAGGAATAAGGGGCAGCGGGTACCTGTTTTTAACAGTAATTTTATTGAGTTCCCTGTAATCAATACAGGGCCTCAACCCTCCATCCTTTTTCCCGACAAAGAAAAATCCTGCCCCCATGGGAGAAACAGAAGGCCGGATGTGACCCTTGGCCAGACTCTCCTTGAGATAATCCCTCATAGACTGACGCTCTGGAGTAGAGAGATTATAGATACGGCCCTTAGGATATCTGGACCCCTCAATAATATCGATGGCACAATCATATTGCCGGTGAGGAGGGAGGAACTCAGCCTCGGACATGGAGAATACGTCCTGAAAATCTCTGATATATCCAGGCAGGATCAGAGACTCAGTAGTACCTCCTAACTGCAAAATTGATTTGCAACATTTGGAACAATCACCTCCCCATTTCTCTAATTCACCTGCAGGCCAGTTGATCACGGGGTTGTGGTCCTGTAACCATGGCAGACCTAAAACGAGGTCAGCAGGTAAATCCCTTAGGACAAGGAAGGAACAGGTCTCAGTATGGGAAATCCCCACCGTTAGGGACACCTCGGGGGTACAAAATTCCACTCGCCCATTATTCAATGGGGTGGAATCTAAGGCAATAATTTGAATTACCTCCCTTAGAGGAACTAGCGGAATACCAACAGTTTGTACGAAATCAAAATTAATAAAATTAACGGCAGAACCTGAATCAACAAATGCTTGACCCTCCCCCTTAATTTGACCATAGGTAACAGAAATAGGTAGCAAAACTTTCCTTCTTACCACCGTCGGAGTTACCTTGCTTCCCACCGGAGATCTCCTAGAAGGTGGAAGTTTGGGACACTGCTGGAGCCAGTGGTTCATCCCACCGCAGTAAAAACAGGCTCCCTTCAGGCGTCTTTGGTCCCTTATGGTCCCCCCTAACTGCATGGGTTCCTCCGGAATTCTGGCAGGCGATGGACTCGGAAGAGGAATCTCAGGCAAAGCGGCCACCTGAGGAATGCTAGAACGTTCTCTCAGCCTCTCTCTCACCCGTCGGTCTAGTTTAATGGCCAAGGTCATAGTCGCCTCTAAGGAGTCAGGAGTGGGATAACATACCAGAAGGTCTTTGAGTTGGTCTGACAGCCCCACCCTAAACTGGCTTCTCAAAGCTGGGTCATTCCACCCAGAGGAGACACACCACTTCCTGAACTCTGCACAGTAATCCTCTACAGGGCGGTTTCCCTGCTGAATGTTCCTGAGCTGAGTTTCTGCTACAGTGGCCCAGTCTGGTTCTTCATACAAAAGACCTAAGGCCTGGAAAAAGGCCTCCACAGACAACAGACATGGGGAGTCAGATGGCAATGAGAAAGCCCACTCCTGCGGATCCCCTTGCAGCAAGGAAATAATTATTCCTACCCGCTGCTGCTCAGAACCCGAGGAGTGTGGGCGTAAACGAAAATATAATTTGCAACTTTCCTGGAAAGAACGGAAAGTCTTTCGGTTACCCACAAACCGATCGGGCAACCTTATATAGGGTTCAATAATGGAGGGAGCGGCTGCGGGTACAGTTTGCAGCTGCTCCTGGTGTTGGATTCTCTCGGCCAGATCCTGGATCATCTGAGCCATGTCACTTATATGATCCGTGAGAATTCGCAACGGCTCCATTTAGTATGGCCTGTGATTCTGTCACGGGGGAGACAAGGGGAGGTGCGCCCTGTACTGAAACCCCCCCGTTCTCTCCCTGCCTGCTTGCCTCAGTCGGCCCTAGGCGGCCGCGGACAACCACGGTGACGGTCCCTGCTCTGTATAAGTGCACAGGGAGGAACAGGGAACAATTGGAGAGACAAACACAGACGAAACAAACACAATATCAGAATAGTCTGCAAGCCGGGTCATACACAGGAGATAACGTCAATACCAGGGGTGAAGCAAAGAGAGGTCGAAGTCCAAGTCCAAGGTCAGGGTCAGGGTCAAACAGCAATCAAACACTAGGTCGCACAAGCACTGATCAAAGTGGTAACGCTAATCACAGGCATCTGAGTGAGGCAGTTGCCATCTTTAAATAGCCCGCCCAGGATCATGTGATGTGGCCAGCATCACATGACCTGAGGCGGAGCAAGCTGTCAAAACAATATGTAAAGTAGCCATGTGGTGTGATCAGCACCACATGGCTAAACCCAAACAGAGAATTAACACATGAAGTGCTGGCTGACAAGACCAGCACTTCAATTCCCTATTGCTCGTCTCTAGGGGGGCGGAGAGGTCTGGTGACGTCGTGCAGAGGGAGCGCGACGCCGACCTCGCGTGACACCCTAGGACGAGAATGCTCGTCCTAGGGCGTTAAGTAACGCCATATTAGGACGAGCATTCTCGTCCTAGGTCGTTAAGGTGTTAACTTGGAGAACTGATATTCCATTCTGGCTGTTTTTATTTTTATCTTTAGTCATTGAATGTAGAGATGAGCGAATCATCCAAAATTCGCTTCGCCGAATATTCGTCGAATATTTCATAGGATTCGTATATTCTACAAATCTATTCGGCGAATCTGCGTACAAATCATACTTTATTATGTGGTGTTTTGCGAACATTCGCGCACTAATAATGAACAATCAGTTTGAAAAGGTACGCAACTTCTGTGAACATGTACGCATGAGCGTACAAATTGCGTACGAAAATGACGGGCTTTGCTGGAGCAGAATGGTGGAGCAGGAGGAACGCTCTGAGTCTGACCCCTGGCTACATATGGATACTGTATCAGCAGATGACAGCAGATCATCTGGCTGTGACTGAGATGAGCGTGCCATCCACTCCACTACCTCATGCACTTTCTCCTCCACTACAATTTTGCGCCTTGGTGGGTTAGCCTGGTGGAACACTGGCCAAGTATTGCGAATTCTACAAGTAGAAGTTCTGGCTACAGATCCTTTAGCACTGCTGCCCTGTGCCACCTTCTCCTTTTTTTTGGAGCTCGAGGTCTGGCTGGAACCCTTTTGCTTTTCCATGCCAGACATTTTCACTTGACTGTGGTCCTGCAGCTGGTCTTTGTCTCTCTCCCTGTCTCTCTCCCTTTCTCTCTCCCTATCTCTCTCCCTGTCTCTCTCCCTGCCTGATTAATTACTAGCCCTGCACTGGCCCTGCACTTGCCCTGTAGTATCCCTGATATGTGTAATATGGATTCCCAGAACAATTACACCCCAATTTTAAAAAAACAGGTCTCAGTCTCTCACACACAGTGCTTATGCTCGTCTCACCAGTCGCAGCAAAACTGATGCGTCACTGGCTTACCGAGCCTGAGCCAATCAAAGCAAGCCCTGCCCACTAGGTCATTTGACCGCTTTCTTCCCGGGCTTTTGCCAAACGAATAACGAACTAACAGTAAAAGTTTGCTAATTAATTGAATTCGTACTCAACAGCGTATAGAGTAACTTATACGTAGCATTAGCGTACAATTTATTGGACAAGAACGCGTAGAAAGCCTTAAGAACATTTTCGAATCTAACGGAGTGAATCTCTAAAAATTCGGATTCGCTTTGCAGCAGAAAATTTCCAAGATTCGTATCGAATCTATGAAGCGGCGAATAGATTCGCTCATCTCTAATTGAATGCAAAAAAAATTCCACACCACTTCCTTCTATGAACAATAATGTAATTTTACTCAAAAGAATCAAGGAGGGGGGATTTATCAATTTATCAAGCCCTGCACACCAGAATTCTGGCTTCAAAAAGTCGCACCTAAGGGTATTTTACAACTTTTTGGGGTCAGTTTTCCAACTTTTTGAGCACTATGCCTTCCAGCACCACCTACAGATTTGGAGCGAAAATTTGGACAGAGTAGATCTCTCCTGTGTCACGTTTTTCGAAAAAGTCACAAACCCACAACAGGTATCCCCCGGGAATGCTTTTACTGAAATAGGTGCAACGACATTGCACTTGCACCAAATTTATTATTACCGTGTGCCATTTTTATAAATTTGGCGCAGGTGAGTTTAGGTACTCCAGTCTAGAAAAGTAACCTTAAATACACCTGCAATGATAAATTCCCCCCAAAATGGTTATCAAATTTGGCTATCCCCGTAGTGGATTTTAAAATGTTCTAAAATGAGCAATTAGTTGGGGTATACAGCTCCCCTAAAACAGTTCATGGGAAGCAGCATTCAACATTAATTATCAGCTGACAAGAGAATAGACCCAGCGTGACCCAACTTGGGCAACCCCAGCAGTGTCTATACTTTATCATTAGTATACCCAATAATTGTATGTTAGTGCCTGCATGCTGGTTGTAAGACCACACACACACCAGACCACCCTCTCTGGATTTAAAATGCAGGAACATACCACCTCTCAGTCAGAGGCAGCTACACCTGCTGCTCCTTTCTGGTTAAATCTGCCTCCCATGGCTATTATGCCTGACATGGTCTGTCATCTTTGCTGCCCTGGCTTCAAGTGCCTGCTTTGCCTGCATTCACGTGAATAAACAAAAGAAGGTTGAGGCTCCAGGATTAATGACTAGACTGGGAAACATTAGCTTACTGCCTTGCTGATGAACAGACGTATTAACTCCTTCTATTTCACTTGAGCCAGTGTAAGTGTGGTTTTTGCTTCACTGTTTGTCTTGGAAGCTGTCAGTCATTGTTACAGTGCAGAAATGTAATGAGCCCAACATCTGCCACAGTCTACCCAGATGACACAGAGCAGAGTCTTAAAGAAAGAGTATTCCCTGTCTGAAATTAGGGATTCAGTTTCTGCATAAATCACCAAGACAATGAGAGTATTTTTTTTTTTTGCACAGACATTCTGGCTTCCTATAGTATCTGCATATGTTTATACATATAATTTGTGTTAGTAGAGGGAAGTGTGCTTCCATGTTGGCAATGTAACTGGATAAAAGACAGCAAAACAATAACAGCAATAAGCGTCAGGCTTATAAAACAATCATAGTGCTCTCAATGTATGCATTGTAGTCTATATTGTATATTATGTAGGGTGCATTATGTGAAGTGGTAAGAAACATGATGGAGAAAAGAAAAATGAGTCTTGAGGTAATTTATTTTAATACAATAATTTTACATATGCTATTAAATAGTTTGATACAAAATGTACCCACTAGAATACCAGGGGAACATTTGCTCTAGAACCTAGGGTATTCTCATCTTGACAACCCTGTTGCATATGTTTGATTAAAGGGGTTCTCCGGGAATTAAGAAAATGAAAATACCTAAATATTACTTTATTTTAAATATATTCCCAAATACCTTTCATTCGGCTATTTTGTTTCTCCTAATGATTGCTCCCCAGAGAAAATGAGCAATTATAAATGAAAGGTATTTGAAAATATATTTATAATAAAGTAATAGTAACATATTTTCAAGGACTGAGCAGACTGCAAAGTGACTATCAAGGGGTCTGAAAATGAATGAAGCAATTAAGATTTCAGCCTGAAATTGTGTGCAACTTTTGTAACTCAAAGTAACCACTAACATATGTGGAAATACTTTTTTCCAGGTCAAAGGTGTCCATAACTTTTAAAGGGGTTATCCAAGAGTCAGACAGACCTCCCAGAGTGGCCAACCCCAGGTGGAGATCACACTTACCTGGCCAGTTGTTGTGACGCAAGGAGATCAGGTCACCGATGTGCCCTGTGATTGTCACGCTCTGGTGTGGAGGGAATAGCCACACTAAGCGTAAGAGGGAAGGGAAAAGACCAAACAAGGGAAACGGTCACCTCCTGCAGGAATCCCTGAAACTAGGCCCTGACTGACTACCAGTATGAACAGGCCTTAGTTGTAGGAGAGTTCATACATAGGAACCTAATAACATCTGACCCTAGAGAACCCTGCTACTAGTGACAGAGGAAAGAGTCAACCCGTTCCTCCAAGAGGATGGACAAACAGGAGACTCCAGAAGGCAAAACCACAACAGGGAAAAGTGAGATAAACACAATAGGGAAAATGACACTTATCTTAATGCAGATATTGCAGCAACCGGATCTCAGCCGAGAACAACACCACACACAACTAAGTAAGCAGAAAGTATAAACCGCAAGGAATACTGTGAGAGGAAGGGATAAATAGGGGGAAGATAATCACCACACCCACAACAGCTGAGGGGAAGGGGTGTGGTAAACAGCAACCAAACCAAGAGGAAAACATGTCAAATTATGTCACTTTTGAAAGCCTAGCCGAACGCCTGCAACCAGATGCAAGAACGTTCGTGACAGTGATAGGCTGCAACGGTTACATGTCTCCAAACACAGAACCCAGTGCCAGGGATCAGGTAAATATGAACTCCACTGTGGATCGGCCATTCTGGGAGGTCAGTATGACTCTTGGATAACCCCTTTAAAGTGTCACTGAGCTTTCACAAAACAATGTAATATGTAATAGCAAAATATCAAAGGATTTGATAGGTTGGTGTCTTAGTACTGAGAATGCTAGAACGAGGAGAGACAAGCACTCACATACTGCATTCTCTTCTCTCTGCCGAAGATGGAATCAACATGGGCTCATAGATTTTTCTACTGAGCCCATCTCCCGCAGTAAGAAGAGAGATTGTGTCATTTGAGTTCTTATCTCTCTTTTTTCTAGAAATTGGTGGGGGTCTCAGCACTCAGATCCCCACCGTATGACATATCAAAAGTTTTTGAAAAGCTATCTGACCCTATTACTATATCTAGTATTATCTAAGGCAGCTGTTGTCACAGTCACAGATCTCACCTCACCACAATAAACTACTCTGTTCTTCCCCTGCCTATTCTACCTAATAAGCCTTTGGTGCCCCCCCTCCCTCCAATGTAGCAGCACTCCATGGCCACTGTGCCCTGCACATCCACAGCTAGTGCAAAACAATACAGGCAATGCACTAAGCTTCCTCATTTCTGTGCTGAGGAAAAGCTTGAGCTAGTTGTTCCTCTCTTTCATAGAAGGCTGGCACCCTGGTCAAAGGGCTGGTGGCCCATGAGCTGTGGCTCAGTCATCCAACTGGCTTCTTGGTCAAAGGGCTGGTGACCCAGGGTCTGTAGGAGAGTATCACCATCTCAGTATCCTCTTCTGGTCACTAGTGCAGTCTGTTCTACTTTTATACAGTTTCTTACTTATCTACGATCTTCTGGGGGGAATGAATCTGGAGAAGCACAGTGTACAAGAAACAATATTGCAGTTCAAAGCTGCCATAGACTTGAATTGGACCTCAACACAAGTCAATGGGAACGTCTAAGTTGTTTTCAGCCGTAAACAACAGTCTGACAGCGCTAGGCCAGATGGTCTAAAGTCCACTGTGTCGTTTTTTTTCCTCCAAAAATTCAGCTCTGCCTAGTCCCTTATGACAGCACTGGAAAATTACTAGCTTATCAGTGCACAGGCTGGAAATTCCCAAAGTCTTTTAGTGTGAACTGCCAGTACATTAACCTATTTCACAATTCAGTGCATATATAGTAAAATAATAGTGCAAACAAACAGAGTGTATCATGCAAAATGCAACAACATAAATCACAGTGCAAGTTAATCCTACAAAGTGCACTAAAGTTCCACTCCCACTGCCCATTACAATGGTAACATCCCTATGTGGGATAAAGGGGGCAACAATTTTCGAAAGAGAGCATTATTACAGGGTAAGGACATTAAAGAGGACCCTCTTACTGTGAGGACAGGGCAGTCCTATTTTGTGAAGTGTGGTTATGCAGGTGGAATACTGGTGGAAAGAAGGTATATTTCACCCAGATTTCTCACCTGGGTAAAGTAAGTGTAATCCAGGAAGTGCTGTGGCCTGAATAAACCTAGTTGTTTAGGCAGGGTTTTTACTGAAAATTCCTGGGGCCTGGATTATGCGGAGCGGTTGTTAAGGTTGATGGTGGGATCAACCGTTCCCTCCCTTCCAGTCCAGCTTGTTGGCGTTTGCCCTAAAACACCTGAAGGCAGTTAGCCTTGTTAAGTCGCTATTTAAAGGGTTCTGTAGCTCACTTAGAGGATCTTCAAGGAGAGCACATGGTGCCAGGACTACTGAGGACCAGTGAACAAACTACATGCTGTGGGAACATCAGACTAACTTCTGTAGCCTAGGTGAGGCAGATTCTTTATATTGTTAGTCAGTCCCAGACGGGAAGGTTTTTGTTTTGTTTTGAGATTTGTTGCTGAAATGCTGGAAATTCTTGGTTATGCTAAAAAAAGCATGTTTTGATTTAACCTTGTGAACCTGGACCATAATAAAGTAACTTTATGCCACCAGTGCCTCAGTGAGTGTCCCTAACCATACGCTACACCCCGCAGTGTTACAGAAGGGACACAAATGTTAAATTTGCAGGAACACAAAGGGGGAACCTTTCACTTGAAAGCACAAGGGAGGGCATTATTACTGTGTTGCCTAACAAAAGGTATACATATTTTGTGATGGGAAAATAACTACAGCGTGGGAGCATTATTACTTTGTGGAACACAAAAGAGGGTACTAGTACTGTATGAGGCACAGTAGGGGCACTACTACTGCATAAGGGGCATTTAGAGGAGAACTGGTGTAGTAGCAGAGCAGGAAGTTTGTGGGCAGAGACATATCATTTATGGCCAGATGGAGAATTAAAGGGAAAGTGAACAACTGCAATCACAGAAGACATTACCTGTGAGTTACTGTATATAACTGTACTTTATTAACCTTTCATGGTGTATTTGACTATTATTTGGTGACTGTGTTATTTAGAGCTATACTATCATAGAGCTAAGCTGCTATATGTAAGCCAGCTGTGTTCTAAAAATTGTCTTATAAGTATCACTGATACCAGGGTCAATGAACCTTCAGCTACGCCCTGATTACTGTGAAAAACAGACTTTCATAATAGGATTTCTAGCCAAAATAAACTGCTAGTCCCCGCCAGCCCAGCTATCCCAAAAGGACTGCCAGCAGAACATGAAAGTCTTTTGCAAATGATATATTCTTGCAAAATGCTATGTCTTTGACACATTATGCACTGTATAAAATTGCGCAAAACCGAGGCTTACCTTGAAAAGGTTGTTTCATGATGGCAACCCCCTTCTATAGGCCCTATTAGGGGGCATTAGAGATGAGGTTCCCTACTAAGGACATTCCTTTTTTAGCCAGAGCTCATTGGAAGGCTGTAATACATTGTTGCCCATTGAATATAATAGATGCCATGTAATACTGCATTTTAATGTTGGTAGATGAGCAACCGCCAGGAGCTTCTCCTAGCAATATTATTGGTGGGTTACAGCAAACTGGTGAGTTAGAACAGGCCATAGGTCCTCCTGTTGCCTCCTTTAAGGCCAGGTTCACTTATGATATTATATCCAGTGGACAATTTATATGTCTTCTCATGAAGACAACCCCTGCCTCTTAGGGCATCTGGATGTCACAGAGGAGCTAAATGTTGAGCAAACCCTCTAAGCTCTGATTCTGGCTGACTCCGGCAGTCCTTGTATTATCTGAACTGCCTCCTTGTAATACATTTTTCCTGCAGAGGCCATTGGGAGTGCAATGAGTGGAACTGAGGGCAAGGAACTGATCTCTATACTGAAATTGTCACTGATGAGGCAATCCCATTAAGTAGAACAGACAGAACCCAGATGTTGTAAGTAAGTAGAACACGGAATTTTCACTCACACACTGCTTTTTAAAAATGTTTATGATTTATTTTTGCATTCTCTAAGTATGTAGTTTTTCTCTCCATTGATTTAAAAAAGAAGCTACGTATTGTGTACACATCCATCTCCTGATAGTCATGTATAAGGGCACATGGATATGCCCGTCTTCAGTCTGCAAATTGCCCTCTCAGATGCTGTCATCACAAAACTGAAAATGGCTGATTTGCTGTTTTTTCGAGGCTTCACTTATCCAATAAGTATACCTAATACCTAATAAGAAGTTATTAAAAAGTCTTACACACTCCAAAAATGGTATCCTTGAAAAGTAAAGATCACCCTGCAAAAAAATGAAAAAATAAAAAAGTTATGGAGGTCGGAATATGACGATGCAAAGAAAAAATATTATTTTCTAAAGTTTTACATTTTTTTGTAGGTTTTAAAACACAAGAGAAAATATACAAATGTGGTATCACCATAATTGTACTGACCTGGAGAATGAAGGGAACAGGTCAGTTTTACTGAATAACGAACGTCGTAAAAATAAAACTCATAAAACTGTGGCAGAGTAAAAAAATTTTTCCAATTCCCACATTGTATGCAAAAGTAAACGGTACCATTAGAAGGTACAACTTGTCCTGCAAAAAACAAGCACTCATACAGCTATGGAATAAAAACGAAAATACAAAACGAAAAATCCTCTCCATCAAATCAGGGGGGTTTCTGCAGTTGGATGCCCGGCAATCACTAGGTATCCCCCATCCTGTGGATAAGACATAACCTGCAAACTTGGCACAACCCCTTTAGAGAGATATACTTAGCCCATATAACTACTGTTCATAGCACAATTTAAAATTACTGGATATATGGTTGGAGAATCAAGATTGTCTTTAAGAGGTTTCATGAGTGCAGGTGTGTTTAAGTACAGAATTTCTGCTCTGTGCTTTTTTATTGTAAGAACAATTTCTAATCACCATTCAGATCCTCTGACTTCCTCGGGGAAATCCATTTTTCCTGTTTGTTCTTCATACTAAACAAACATTTACAGATACAGCGCAGTGTTGACTTGAACAGACACAGACCAGCACAGCATTTATCCCAATCTCTATTTCCAATACTACAGCACATTAATAATTTAGAAACTATAGAAAGGAAGATTGGATTAGTTACATTAATTTGAGTCAGATGCTCCATGTAAGCTTATGTGTAGGGCACTAATCTGCACAGTTTAAGCATTTTATATGAGCGATGGACTAAACATTCACTCAGACAAAAGCTATTTCTCCCGAACTCAACTGGACGGCTGAGGCTATTCACCATAATTTTTTATTTTAAAGGGGTTTTCCGAGATGTCCCAAAGAGGGGAGATATTGCAGAATAATTAAAAGGACATATACTCAGCCACCCGTTATTCCCATTCCAGTTCTAACTCTCTGGTGCTCACCTCTGGTCTCTGAGGTCAGTGATTGAATACAGTGGACAACTAGGGGTACAGCACCCTAAGTGAGCAAAGACCAAAGGTGAGGACTTGGATGACAGCACTAAAATGGGTCAGAATAACTGGTAAGCATTTGTTCTTAACTGGTGTTCATTTGTATTAATTAACACCCCACCCCCCTTTGAAACATGTTTTTAGCAACTTTGGAAACCACTTTAATATGTTCACTGTATTCCACTGTATGTTGGTATTATTTGAGCATTGAATGATGGTATTTACTTGAGAATTATTTTGCACTTCTACGTAGGCACTGTACTAATATTTATACAGTGTATGATGGTAGTTGCACTGTATAGCATTATTATATAGGGAATGGTATGAATGTATTGTTTGGCCAATGTATGGCGCTGTTATTTAAATGTCTGCATAATTAGGTACTGTATAGTAATTTATATACTGTATGCCTGTACATCATAATTGGGGGGGGGGGTGGATTAAAGGAATGTACTGCACAGAACACTTTTGAACGTAAGGCCACCCTTGTGTCAGACATGCTTTTTGTCAATTTGTAAATACCCAGCCCACTGTTAAACTTCTAAAATGGCTGCTGTTGTGGTAGATGGAAATGCTTTTGTTGATTTATATGGAATTAGAGATGACGGAGAGACCATGTGTCTGTAATTGTTACTTTGGAGAAATGCAAATTTACCTGAGTTATTACATTTACCAGATTTTGAGTTTTGGCCAAGGAAAGTACCGAGAGGGGTATGTTCAGATCATGGTAGCTTCAGGACCTTCACAAGCCTAAAACAGGAATTTAATCTGCCACAGTCTACTTAATCTGCCACAGTTTACTTTCAACTGTGTGTGTGACTCAATGTGGTGTAGGACCTGTTAGGTTGGAATGTATCCCACCGGAAAAGGTAGCTACAAGGGTTAAGCTTGTAAAACCGATCACCTCCTTCTACAGGACAATTTTAATAGAACAGGAATCCCTTTGAACAGATCTTTTGACAAGTGAAAAGAGGACATCCCAGAACTAAAGGATCAGCAGCTCAAGGAGTTGAGCTATACATGGGTTCCTCTGTAATTAGTGCTGGACATTTAAATAGCTCCATAGAGTATATTTGATCCCCTCTAGACTGTACCACATTTGTAGGCTCCCCCAGCCCATCTTTACCATATGTAATGCTTCCAGGAGCCCTTTCCTACACATATCGGCCTGTCCTGTTGTACAACAATACCGGTTAGACATTCATGAGTTTATAAATGCCTGGGCATCTGGGAGTTTAGTCACCTACAGTTAGTTTGTTGGGACTGATCTCTGAGTTAATCCTTACAAAATATTCTACTTTAGAAAAGGCATTTTTTAAATTGGAAACCCCCTAAATATCCCACTATATCCTAATGGGTACCATTGATTAATACTGACTTATCACTCTACAAACTGACATATGCTGTTTGGGGAACCCTGACTGTTTTCTACAAATTTGGGATCCTTGTGTATGAACTATGGATGTTAGTGTGATTGTGTGTTAGTTTGTAGGCGGTTTTTCATGCTAGCTGTTTACTCCAGGTGTTTGGCAAAACTAAATTTGTTCTTATCTGTAATCCTTTTACTATTTATTTTTTTCTGTAATACTTTGTAATATTGTAAGGCTACTTTCACACTAGCGTTTTAAAATTCCGGTATTGAGTTCCGTCATAGGGGCTCAATACCGGAATAAAAAGCTTCAGTTTTGTCCCCATTCATTGTCAATGGGGACAAAACTGAACTGAAGACAACGCAATGCTCCTGAAAGCATTCCGTTCCGTCTTCAGACCGGAGAACAAACCGCAGCATGCTGCGGTTTGCTCTCCGGTCCAGGCATCCGCACCAAGACGGATCCGGAATGACCCCCAATGCAAGTCAATGGGGGTGGATCCGTCTGGTGTGACCATAATGGTAACCGGATCCGCCCTCCATTGACTTTCAATGGAGTTCATTACGGATCCGGCTACACATAGACACATACAGACACAGACATACACATAAACATAAACATACACACACATATAGACATACAAATACACATACATACTTACATTCTCCCCGGTAGGTCTTCGGAGCGTCGGAGGGACAGGACGGCGCGCACAGGTGACGATTCCACCAGGCGCCCAGCAGAGGGCGCTGTGGGGAATCGTGACCTGTGTGAGCCGTCCTGTCCCTCTGACGCTCCGAAGACCTGCCGGGGAGCATGTAAGTATGTATGTGTGTTTGTATGTCTATATGTGTGTGTATGTTTATGTGTATGTATGTACTGTGTGACATGTGTGGGGCCGGAGCGCGGTTCCGGCTCCACACATGTCACTGCAGCAGGCCTGATCCGGCAGCACCCTTCACCTGCCGGATCAGGCCTGCCGCCAGTGTGAAAGTAGCCTAAGACAGAGAAGTTTAAAATACTGCCTAATGTATCATTGCAAACTTTTAAGTTGAAAAATCAATGAAAATAATCTATTTAAAAAAATAGTTTTTGGCCATTGTTACCTATACTTTATACATTTAGAATCTAACATGAAGATGCTTATCTTTTGCCTGGTTGGCAAAGGGTAAGTTAAAATGTGAAACCATGAATATATGGCCTCTTACAGCCGCTACGAACATGTTTTTTAGACATTAGTACAACAAATAAAATACAGAATAATGCACTCTATAATGCAGTTGGAGTTAACAGAAGTGGAGGATAACAACACTGTTCATAATTTAACATAAGGCCTTATTAGATGGGACGATTTTTGTGAAAATAATCAGGAAGAAGCCTTCATAGGAGTAGGTAAGCAATTATCGGGAGAACATCTCCATAGAACCAATATAATAACGAAGTATCAATCATTCCTCCCACCTTCAGTTTGCATCAGCCTGTGCAATCAGGATGGCACAAACAAGTGCCAATTGATGTGTAATCATCCATTGGCACTTGTGGCATGTGAACATCAGGCAGCATAATACAGCCCTTAGTTTACGGTAACTTCTTTTTCCAGCTGGCACCTTGGAACACGTTTAACAGCTTCAGTCATCTGTAACCAGCGCTCCATGGGTGAATTCATTATGAAGAATGTGACTGCAGCTCCTCAAAATGTAATAGCAGCGGAAATGCAATTATTAAGAATAATAGATTCCTTTTACTGATAGTTTAGGAGCTTCGCATGGCGTTCAGTGACTTAGGGTTTAATTGTCTGGGCACTAGACAATGAAGTTTCCATAAAGAAGACTTCTGAAAATGAACAAAGTCTCCATTAATATAAATCAGCCTTGCTTGTCTTGTCTCCTCATCGACACCTCTGCTAAGTGCATTCAACGAATTTTAATGTACATCCCAGTAGGAGAAATTAAACATATACACCCTTTGGGGACCCTATTGAGATTGCATTTACCAGGAACACGGGAGTTATGGATTAATCTCCATTAATAGCCGGTCTACTGTGTGGATGGCTCAAAATGCTTCACTTTCATGTACAAAAGGTACTTTTCACTGACTTAGCAATGCCCAGTTCAGGGGGATTTTCATGCAGGGCTAGAAGTTCTTTGCAGCAACAATTTGAAAGGATTATAAGCATTTGAACTTATTTTCATATTTTTTATTCAGTCTGCCAAGTCCATGGTAACGTTAGGAGGAATATATTGGAAAGAAATAATTCTATTTATATGACAGCAGCAGCAACACTTAGCCAGGAGCTGTTTATACCAAATCCAAACTATACTTTATCCTTTGTCAATGGTATTCTACATGTTCTCGCTTTCCTATTTTTAAGAAGCTCTTTATTGACACTTCTTTTTTTTCCTCCTTGATATAATGCACTGTTTTGCGATGAACATAGAGGTTACTGACCTACCAGTTGCCGTTGAGACCATTGGATGACCTATTTAATTCTATGTCTCTTTTCGACGCAGGGCTGCTAAATTCCTGGCTTGTGAACATTCAATACCCGTTTTATTATTTCCTCCAGCAAGCCTGGGAACTCAAGAATAGATTTTTTTCAGGATGATTAAATTCTAGTTTGCCATTGTGTATGAAGAGATGGACATTCTCAGATTTACTAGGCGAAAGGTGGCAACATTTTGGCTCAATTAATGGCTAAATAATTACCATACATACCTTGCACCACATTTATTATGTGTGTCACAATGTACTGCACCATGTTCCAGCACTATTCTCATGTTCTTCTGGTGGCCCTCGTTTTGGTCTCCTTTACAATGCTGGCACAAGGGTTAGCCAGCATGTGCGACAATTGCACATATTATCCTTGTGGCTTTTTCAACTCTACTGTTCCTCCTTTGCTAACCTGGACTCTACTGTGTTAGGGCTCATGCACACAAAATTATTTTGTTTCTGCGTCCGTTCTGTTTTTTTTGCGGACCATATGCAGAACCATTTATTTCAATGGGTCCGCAAAAAAAACCTGTACGTTGTCGTATGTCCGTTCTGCAAAAAAACAGAACGTCTTATTATTGTCCGCATTACGGACAAGGATAGGACTGTTCTATTAGGGGCCAGCTGTTCCGTTCTGCAAAATATGGAATGCATCCCCATTTTTTGCGGACCGTAAAATACATACGGTCGTGTGCATGAGTCCTTACCCCTAGCAGAATTTGCTGCCAGGTATGAGATAATTTCTCTTCAGATCACTGATCTCTGCTTTGCAGTAGTTACTGTAAGTAGGCAATCTAAGCTTAACTATATAACCCCGCTTTCCCAAGATTCCCTTACGTTATTAGTAATTCTGCAACTTTATGTTGCAGAAGAAGGCTTTCCCTTAAAGGGGTTGTTCAAATCTGTAAAGAAAGATGACTTACCTGCTTCATGACACTTGCTCCCCGCTCCTTCTCCTGTAGGCTAGCAATGCTCCTCTGCGCTCTCTCAATGTCAACATCCGGTTTGAGATTGTTGCAGCCAATCACTAGCTGCGGCGGAGACCAGATCCCTTTATGTCAGGTGACCATTTGTCATGACGTAAGGGGAGCTGATCACTGCTGCGGCGATTGCAACCCCCCGACACACACAGTTTCTTGCACAAACAGTTTTTTGCACAAACTATTGAATTAATATTAATGATAATTCCACCGGATAAGTGATACATACCCCCTTACCCATTACCAACATGATTACAGTGAGAAGTGGATATGTGAAATGTTTTGGTTTTATATTTGGCCACCAGGATTACACACAGATCACAAAAGTGGGATACCTTGTGATCTAAGTATTTCTAGGCACTATATAGGATATGAAAACCTTTCTAACAAAGCTAGAACCAGCCCTGTACCTCACATGGATCCAGAGATCTACCCATTCATTGTTCTACTAGATTTATATGAAGTTCACAGCTCAAGGGGAGTGTCTTTTCTGCTGCAGCTAAGGGGGTGTGTCTCAGCTCTCCTTATCACAGCTCAAGAGGCAGTTGAAGGATGAATATGAGTATGTGCGGTCTTCTCCGTGAGCAGGACAAGGAAATAAGAAAAAAATAAACATCAGGAGGTGCTATACAGATACATTTTATTGGATAACTTAGTGCCTATAAAATGTTTTAACGACATGTTATTACAAAAGTATTCAAATCCAGGTGCTGGTTTGAAAACTGTGGAATTTCTTTTTGTGGACAACCCCTTCAAACTAACAAAGTAATAATTATAAGTAACCTTATAGATCCCCTGCCACTCCCGTGTCACTGTTTGCCAGGACCCCATCAATCTCCTTGCCTCTAATCATGATGTTACGACACCGACACGTGACCACTACCTCCAATCACTGGCCAAAGCCGAGACCTTTGTGGTGTCAGCTGCAGCTAGTGATTTGCTGCAGGGCTCACATGTCTGTATCACATATGCTATACAACTTTCTAATGAACAAACAAAAATAGATTAGATGAGATTTTTCCATATGTTCTCATGAGTTAAAACAATTAACTGACACACACATCATTACTACGATATATAGTAGTCTAGACCAATATTCTCTTCTTTTCTATAAAGACAGGTGGTCACAGTTATGGTTAGGTCTTTATTCATTATTTCAATGTTTTTGCCCATTGTAAAGCAATTAAGCATCGGTGCTATGTAGAAACTCAAGAGAAAATGTGTTGTTACCAATGTACAATTCTGCCTATTATCATTCGTTAAATATGTACTCACTGTATGTCTCAGATGGTGAATATAAAGCACAGACAAAACCAAGTGGGACCAAACTGCCATGCAAGGCTTTAGCGGGACACAATGAAGTTGTACATATAACAATTCTAAATGAACCGAAAGGGGATTTCTTGTAATTTTATTGTTTTACATTTGATTCTTGAGTAAGGAACTTAGTTTCTTGGAAGGATTTTATTTCATTCACATGTCTTGGTAGTTTTCCCATCACAACAAAAGACCAAAGCTGGCAACGATTTTTCCCTGTTACAACTGTGATCCACTATCTTTTTAGTTAATGTTACTACTTTTAAAAAAAATACATGCATATCTTTTTCTTATTACTCATTGAAATGGAAATCAGTACAATAGACTTGCATTGCCACAACAGGAAGTTATCTGCTTATTAGCAATTAGGCTTGAGAAAATCGAGCTTTGGATCATAGATCCGAATTTGATTCATTAAAAAACTTTACTTGTAATGCTGTTTCCGTGCAGCATTAAAATGTATGGGCTCCGTGTAGCAAAACTTTGTCTTGGCCAAAGTTGCACAAGACTTTGGTGAATGACTTTGGTATTTCTATCTGCGTATTTAAAAACATTTTAAAACAGGAATCCAAAGTCGGCTTCAGTACTGGCTGGTACCTCAGTAACAAAGTCAACTTTGTATTCCTATTTTAAAATGTTTTTAAATACACAGATAGGAATACCACCCAAGTCAGGAGACAAAGTTTTGCTACACAGAGCCCATACATTTTAATGCTGTACGAAAACATCATTACAAGCAAAATTTTTTAACAAATCGATTTTGGATTTATGATCTGAAGCTCGATTCGCTAAAGCCTAATAGCAATCATTGGATATAACAATTATCCACAGCAAGCATATATGGAGGATATTCCGACCAATGATCATTGGTTGAAGACAACTATATTGTTATGTACTGGTTATGAAAATTAATGCTCCAAGAGATGAATAAGGAACAACCACTTTAGGTACTTTTTTCTTGCTTATAATTTTCTGTATAGTGTTAGACTATGCACATGAGTATTGTCAGGATGAGGGGCATAGCTATAAGGGGTACCCAGGTAACAGTCATGCCTGGGTCCTGCTACCTGAGCCCCTATGGCCCCTCTGGCACAAAAGAGGACAGTAGAATTATAAAGGTGGTAAATGGTAGTTAAAACTTTTACTTTAATAAAGCTAAGATGCAACACCAGATACAACCCATGGACAGGTATAGCACTGGTTTTGGAAGAAATATTATTTTTTTTCTAAATGTGTTGAATCCCTTAACTAACTCTAAAAAGTTAGTTAAGTGGTTTTCTGGATATAATTTTTTTTAAATCTTTCTACTTCCTTGAATTGGACTTTTAGAATGGCAAACAGCCTGGCTTGACTTTATTAGTCAGACAATTCACTCTGACTAGGTGGGGAATGCAATGCTCTTATGTAAGCGTCTTTATCTAGCTTTATCAGGAGAACAATAGAGCTGTCCTACATTTATGCTAATTCTACTAATGTTCTATTATACTAACAGATATATTTTTCTCACAAAGGCAGTAAACTAACTATGGGCTAAATATCTATATAGGAGGCTAAGGCCTCTTTCACACTAGCGACAGCATGGATCCGGCGGGTGAAGGGTCCTGCCGGATCCGGCCCCACACCTACACCAGACACTATCTTGAGGAGGAGGGGGGGTATACTTACCTGTCCCAGCAGCTCCCGACCTGTCCCAGCAGCTACAGCGGACGGCGCGCACAATGGCAAGATTCACCACAGCGCCCCCTGCTGGAGAGAGGAGGGCGCTGCGAAGGAAAAGTGCAGGATGACGGATCCGTCATGAACTTCATTGAAAGTCAAAGGAGGACGGATCCGTTTACTATTGTGTCACACCGAACTGACCCGTCCCCATTGAGTTGCATTGGGGGTCATTCCGGACTCGTCTTGGTGCGGATGCCCAGACCGGATGCCCAGTTTGCTTTTAGGAGCATTCCGTTCTCTTCAGTTCAGTTTTGTCCCCATTGACAATGAATGGTGACAAAACTGAAGCGTTTTATTCCGGTATTGAGCCCCTATGACGGAGCTCAATACCGGAATATATAAATGCTAGTGTGAAAGTAGCCTAACTTTTTGTGCTGACTGCTATAATAATGACAAGATTTTGCATTACATTTTCATTGGTATAGTACTGCTAAAATGAAAGACACAGCCAAAAAATATTTTTAAAATGGAAGTGTCCCTTTAACATAGTTTGTATGAGCATCACTTTACCATTATGTTTTGTTATCCAGTAGGCCTGCATATCATTTTACTCTTCCACTTCAGCTATGTTACACACAGTTTATCATTTAACTTTGATGCTGTCATAATAAAGACTCATTGAAGTGAATATGCATTTTAATCCTCTACTGAAATTATTTCTCTTTTTTCCCCTGACATTTAGATATCTCTATTACTAAAATGACATGTTTTATTTATCAGATTAGAAGGATATTAAAAAGAAAGAAATTGCGGATACAGCTCAGACTATATTATAGAATCTGTCAACATAACTTATTAATCTTCACTTTAGCAATAGTGGCTTAATATTTACAAGGTGTCCGATAAACCTGGAGAGCCAGGCTGCATCTTATATTAATAACACTGTCATCCATTGGTGCAACTTTTCACTTTGTGGATTTTGTAGAGACCCCTTTGCAGATGACATTTCAGTGGTAAGTGGATTTAAAATTCATTTAGAAGAGTTTTACAGCAAAGCAAATGTTACTGCTGGTTGAGGAGGAGTACTGATGTTGGCTATAGACAATGCCTACAAAATTACAATGACAAACATTTGTCAAAGTGCAGGTATAGTTGTGTGGCTGGGTTGACTCCCTATGGTACCTACGTATATAAAATGGCACTAAGAGTGGCATTTCCATTTCCCTATCTTCCTTATCATCTCAGATCTACTAGAGAAAACAGGATTAAAGGGGTTTTCTCACTAGTTACAAAGATTAGCTTTCTACATAAAGGTGCAGTTAAAAGAAGACATTTTCTAAATATAGTGGTCAGTAGATTTTACTTTAGTCAATTCAGCAGGTCTCTCACTGTACACAGGTTTCTTTTGTAACCTGCAGACCAGAAAGACTGTTATCTATTGGCTGAGAGCAGGAGTGACCTCAGTAAGCAAAATGGGTTGAGGACTGAGAAGGATGGCTTTACCTGTAAGTGTGTTAGGCCCCTTTCACACCTGTGGCACGGGGCTCCGGCAGGCTGTTCCGGTGGGTGTCCCATGCCGGATACGTGCTGCCGCAGGTGCACATGTGGGGCCAGAACTGCGCTCTGGCCCCATTCACTGTAATGGGGGCAGGCCAAAGCATGGCAACCCCTGCTGAGAGGCGGCCGGAATGAAAATACAACAGAACAGACTGCCGCAGCCCCGCACCGCAGGTGTGAAAGTAGCCTTAGAGATGACAACCTCCTGCTCTGTCAGAGTAAGTTAATATATGCTAATAACTGCTGGTGACCTTCCCCCGCCACGGCCTGAGGAGACATAGTGAATGCAAACTGCCTGTCAGCCAGTGAATCAATGTGCTGAGAAAACCCCCTTAAGGCAAGTACTTCTTAGTATATCTAAACTTTTAATAAACTGTGCATAAATAACTTTTCCAGTGCATGTTCTCTCTGTATGCTTTATGTTTAGTTTGCTTTTCATCTGAGCTCATGCTTGGAGAGGTTAGCTGATCTGATGGCTTCTATATGCTGCTGATGCAAAACACATAGGGCCTTATGTATGAAAACTGTCTAGGTGTAGACGTTTCTTTGTTGCCCATAGAAACCAATTAGAGCTCCCCTTTCATTTCATATAGTGCTCTGGAGAAATGAAAGGGGAGCTCTGATTGGTGTCTATGTGCAACAAAGAAAGTCTTAGACCTAGACAGTTTTCATACATCAGGCCCTTAGTGAGCTGTATCCAGAGAAGCCTGATACTGAAAGTTCAGAGTAAAGATATCTGGTAACACATATATTACAAACTCTTTTTGTCATTACATATCTGTACTATTGATTTATGCAAAGTTTGTTTAATGTTATCACTTAAACATGCGCCATGTATGAGGGAGTCGGATTGGGAGTCGGAGTCAGGGGAAATTGAGGAGTCGGAGTTGGAGTCGGGGCTTTGGCTTACCGACTCCACAGCCCTGGCAGCAACGTCTGTAATGCTATACACTGAGTTACATTGCTGTCTGTCTCTCTCTCTCACATGCTCTGTAGTCGTGCAAATCCTCATCCTTTAGTTCTTTCTTGCTTTCATCTCCTGTGGTTTGTGAAGGTACTGAAGGCTCCTAGGCTTGGAGCAGGAGTGTGGGGGAGAGGAGTGCATGGAGGTCTACTCCCTTCCTCCTCTCTCTCTCTCTCTCTACAGGTACTCTTACTGGAATCTTCTGGGACTAGGGGTTGGGGCCAGCCCACACTGTCAGCTCCAGAGAAGCCTGGGCCAGGATTTTTTGTCCTGGCAACATCTAGCTAATGCTGGGACATTCTGAACAGTGCATTACATTACATGAAGTGCAGAATATTATCTTAACAGTACATTATCAAACAGTTGCAGAAACCCCAGGTACTGGGGTACAGCACAACGTGTTAAAAAGTCTCCTAAGAAATCTGGAGTCAAACTAATTAACATACTGTAGTTAACCACTTTTCAAAACAATAGTGGTGCAAAAATGTAAAAAGTTGCACTTTTTTGTTTGCGCATTTAAGCCCAAAAAGTTGTCCAATTTTGTAACTATTTGGAACCAGAATTCTGGAGTGCAGGGCTTGTTAAATTCCTCCCATAATTTACTGTAAAGATGAAATTTTGTTGATAGATTATACTACCTATGGTTGGGGCAGCACCTTACAAACATTATCATTGCTTGCTGTTTCCAATGGAGCTCACAATCTAACTTCCCTATCAGAATGTTTTTTGAGTGTCAAATTCCATGCAAATGTTGTCCTTGGTTGGATTCAAACCAAAGACTCCAGCATTGTAAGGCACTAGCGTTAACCACTGTGCTGCCCTCCTGTGTATTATTTCATAATGCCTTTAATAATACCTTGAATGATGTGTTCTTATGTCAGTTGATGTGTGTGTGTATATATACATATATAGTTATATGTGCTGTGCTTTTGCACTTACTTTGATTCATTTTTTACTTCATCAGTCTTTTGAATAAAAGTTGTCAAAAACTTGCCTGTCCATGCTCCAGCGGTGAGATCTTCGCCACGGCTGTGTCGGAACAGATCTGCTGCTAGGCCACACTCCCTGTTGATGTGACAGCATCATTAGCAACTGTTCATTTGCTTTTTCTCACCACAGCGGACATGTGCTGATTGTTCAGCTGATCTCACCTTTGTGCTGGATGGACCTATCAGGTGCTGATCCATGTACTTTGTGCTCTATATAATCCCCTACCGGCAATACACCCTTGCCAGTTATAGATTTTCCCCTGCTGTGCTCTGTTGCTAGCGTATGTATTTGATTGTAGCTATTGGATTTGACCTCGGCTTGGACTTGTACCTCTCTCTCTGCTTAGCGATTTTGTCCTGTTTTCTGTCCGGTATTGACCCTTGGCTTGGCTACTTGAGACCTCCTTCCGCTTTGTTATTTGGTATTGTATTGATCTCCTGGCTTTGACTGTTTTTTTCTCTGTGTGTTTGTTTGTTCTGGGTTCCAGTATGTGAACAGGTCCCTCCCGTTTTTACCGCGAGCGCTTGTTTGGCTCCCTGCACTTACCAGTAAAGGGACAGTCGACTAGTTGTGGACTTGCCACCTAGGGTTTGTTCTGCAAGTAGGTAGGGTCAGTGGGCTGGGTTCAAGTTAGGGCTCACTGTGTGAGTGTGTTTCCCTGTCTACGGTTGTGACACAAGTATTATACAAATTGCATATGAAATCATTGTCGTAACCATGATGAGTGTCAGTGAGAATAAACCACAGAAAATAGAGATGTCATTTGCAGTCTATCGAGTAGCAGGGCTCATTAGTACAGTATTATGTTTTGTTTTATGCATGCTTGGTTCCTCTGGAATCTTCATTATATTTGATAATTAAATGTGACCCTTTTGCTTGCAAAAATTACATGGCAGCTTCTAGAATTTTAATAAACCATGCAAATGACCATGCCATCAGCTTGTGTAAACGTGGCTGCCATTAACAGGGATTTCTCACAGGACACAGACTTCTTTGCTTTGCCTCTTCTGACAAAAGCAGCAGCTCTGGTTTCTGATGACATCTTAACAATCTGGATAACAATCTGGAGATAACATCTTGCAATAATTTGGTACCCTATAGGTGAAAAAGCAGACTTCTTATACAGTATCTTTACTTAAAGTATTTTTATATTGATGGCCTATCCATAGAATAGGCCATCAATATTTGACTGGTGTGGGTCTGACTCCCAGCACCAGTGTCGAACTTAGGTTCCTTGGGCCCACCAGAGGAAATTATTCTTGGGGCCTAACCCACATATCATCAATAAGGTCTAATAGATTTTCAGTCAAATGTTTTCTTTTCTTTTGGACCTTTGGGACCCATGATGGTGTCAGAGTCTGGGCCCACCTGAAGATATTCTGGTAGTCTGGTGGGACAGTCTGACACTGCCCAGCACCACCGCTGATCACTTGTTCAGTAGTAGGTCTGGTGCCAGAAGTAAATGGAAGTGGTTACCTTAGTGCTGCTTCCATTCATTTCGAACCGTCAAAACACTGGATGGTTGGCTGGCCCCACCAAAACTGTCAGCTTCAGCCAACTTTCATTAAATGTGTATGGCCACCTAAACACTGGTAGAGATAATCTGGCGCATAAGGCCATGTTCACATGTAGATTGCTGCAGATTTACAGTGTGTGAATTCAGTACCAAAAATCATCATCAAAGTGGTAGTACAGATCTAGTGAATGGAGTTTTACAAAACTCTATTTGCATCCTGTAAAAACAATTCTTCCCCATTTTAGCGCATGCTGTGGATTTTCACACAACCTTGGATGTATGAGGACTAAACTATAGAACCACTTCAATTAATTTACTTACTTAAAGGGAACGCTGCCTACACAACCCCATTCATTTGTCTAGAAGAGAACAGAACTTTGTGTATGTGTCAATACAAACTTAGAAGTGTGTCAGTATGTGGTGTCCACAACTAGAGTAACTTTTCTGATAGTGAACACTTTTGATTTTTGGTAAATTCTTAAAAGAAATGTGTCATAAGTAAATGACCTATTTTTAAATCACGAATAGAGATGAGCGAGTAGTGAAATATTCGAAAGTTCGAAATTCGATTCGAATAGACCGCGAAATTCGACTATTCGACCGAATATCGAATCCCATTAAAGTCTATGGGGAAAAAATGCTCGCCACTTGGAAATCTCAATTCGACCACTTGGAGGTCACCAAGTCCACCCTGAAACCTCAGAAAAGGATGCCAACACTGCTGGAATGCAACTGGGACAGCAGGGGAAGCATGTCTGGGTGCATATAACGCGCCCAAGTCGCACTATTACGCCACTATCACAGCCTCTCAACAATACACTCCAAAGACAATGTAAACTCTCTGTAAAGTGAGATCATACAAGGAAACCTTCTTTCCTCTACATTGCCATGGACCCCAAGCCAAACTAGACAAAAAAGAAGATGAAATTCTGCACCCCTTAAAATCACGTTGCCTATGACAACCACAGATGGCATAGGAAAGGGGGAAAGCAAATAGACCCCACCCCTAATTGTCATTGTGTGTGTGTGTGAAATGTGGTCAGACATGTCTTCTTTAAAATGTAAAAACAACTCAAACACATGCAGAAGCCTTAAAATGCCCAAATTGTTGGCGCTAGAGATGTCAGTGACCTGACCTGGCCCAGTGTCATGTCTAGCAGGTAAAGCAGTGGGGATGTTGAGGGATGCGTAGGACCGCAAATGGCAGGAAGAGGCCGTGGGCTGGCCAGAGGCTCATGGAAAATTTTGTGGAGGCCCAAGAGGTGAGACTTCTTAAAAATTGTGTGGAGGCTAAAGAGGTGAGACCTCTTAAAAATTATGTGGAGGCCCAAGAGCTGAGACCTCTTAAAAATTATGTGGAGGCCCAAGAGCTGAGACCTCTTAAAAATTATGTGGAGGCCCAAGAGGTGAGACCTCTTAAAAATTATGTGGAGGTCCAAGAGGTGAGACGTCTTAAAAATTGTGTGGAGGCTAAAGAGGTGAGACCTCTTAAAAATTATGTGGAGGCCCATGAGGTGAGACGGGTTAAAAATTATGTGGAGGCCCAAGAGGTGAGACCTCTTAAAGATTTTGTGGAGGCCCAAGAGGTGACACCTCTTAAAAATTATGTGGAGGCCCAAGAGGTGAGACCTCTTAAACATTTTGTGCAGGCCCAAGAGGTGAGACCTCTTAAAAATTATGTGGAGGCCCAAGAGGTGACACCTCTTAAACATTTTGTGGAGGCCCAAGAGGTGAGACCTTTTAAAAATTATGTGGAGGCCCAAGAGGTGAGACCTCTTAAAGATTTTGTGGAGGCCCAAGAGGTGAGACCTCTTAAACATTTTGTGCAGGCCCAAGAGGTGAGACCTCTTAAAAATTATGTGGAGGCCCAAGAGGTGAGACCTCTTAAAGATTTTGTGGAGGCCCAAGAGGTGAGACCTCTTAAAGATTTTGTGCAGGCCCAAGAGGTGAGACCTCTTAAAGATTTTGTGGAGGCCCAAGAGGTGAGACCTCTTAAAGATTTTGTGGAGGCCCAAGAGGTGAGACCTCTTAAAAATTATGTGGAGGCCCAAGAGGTGAGACCTGTTAAAAATTATGTGGAGGCCAAGAGGTGACACCTCTTAAACATTTTGTGGAGGCCCAAGAGGTGAGACCTCTTAAAATTATGTGGAGGCCCAAGAGGTGAGACCTCTTAAAGATTTTGTGGAGGCCCAAGAGGTGAGACCTCTTAAACATTTTGTGCAGGCCCAAGAGGTGAGACCTCTTAAAAATTATGTGGAGGCCCAAGAGGTGAGACCTCTTAAAGATTTTGTGGAGGCCCAAGAGGTGAGACCTCTTAAAGATTTGTGCAGGCCCAAGAGGTGAGACCTCTTAAAGATTTTGTGGAGGCCCAAGAGGTGAGACCTCTTAAAGATTTTGTGGAGGCCCAAGAGGTGAGACCTCTTAAAAATTATGTAGAGGCCCAAGAGGTGAGACCTGTTAAAAATTATGTGGAGGCCCAAGAGGTGACACCTCTTAAACATTTTGTGGAGGCCCAAGAGGTGAGACCTCTTAACAATTATGTGGAGGCCCAAGAGGTGAGACCTCTTAAAGATTTTGTGGAGGCCCAAGAGGTGAGACCTCTTAAACATTTTGTGCAGGCCCAAGAGGTGAGACCTCTTAAAAATTATGTGGAGGCCCAAGAGGTGAGACCTGTTAAAAATTATGTGGAGGCCCAAGAGGTGAGACCTCTTAAACATTTTGCGGAGGCCCAAGAGGTGAGACCTCTTAAAAATTATGTGGAGGCCCAAGAGGTGAGACCTCTTAAACATTTTGTGCAGGCCCAAGAGGTGAGACCTCTTAAAATTATGTGGAGGCCCAAGAGGTGAGACCTGTTAAAAATTATATGGAGGCCCAAGAGGTGAGACCTCTTAAACATTTTGTGGAGGCCCAAGAGGTGAGCCATAAATATATAAATTTTTCTTATTTACGGAGCAATTCTACGGCGGTTAAGGAGGAGGAGGAGGAGGTGGAGGAGGAAATGGCACTTCATACAGATGGCACTTCACTTTTGGCTGCTTTCCACGGTTGGAGAAGCAAAGTCCGGGTCAATCCACTTGCTGTTCATTTTGATTAGCGTCAGCCTGTCGGCACTGTCGGTTGACAGGCGGCTGCGCTTATCGGTTATAATGCCCCCGGCTGCGCTGAACACCCTTTCTGATAGCACGCTGGCGGCAGGGCAGGCAAGCACCTCCAAGGCGTACAGGGACAGTTCCAGCCACGTGTCCAACTTGGAGACCCAGTAAGTGTAGGACGCCGAGGGATCGGGGAGGACAGGGGTACGGTCTGCCAGGTACTCCCGCAACATCCGCCGATACTTGTCCCTCCTGCTGATAGCGGGCCCCGCAGTGATGGAAGTTGCACGAGGGGGTGCCATGAACGTGTCCCACACCTTGGAGAGTGTTCCCCTGGTGGCTGTGGGCCTGATCGATGTTGTGGGACCCTCTCCTCTCTGCCGCCAGCGATGGTGGGTGGGAAAATCTCCATCATGTTCTGCACGAGTTCCCTCTGGTATTCCAGCAATCGATTCGTCCTCTCCTCTACCGGAATAAAAGAAGAGACGTTATCTTTATACCGGGGGTCCAGGATTGCGAAGACCCAGTACAGTTTGTTCTCCACTATCCGGACAACACGTGTGTCCCGGGAAAAGCAGCCCAGCATGAAGTCAGCCATGTGTGCCAGACTCTGAATAGGCATGACCTCACTGCCCCCACCAGAAGGATCACTTGCCATTTCCTCCTCTTCCTCTTCCGCCTCCTCTCCGCCCCATCCGCGCTGAACCAATGGGACGCACACAGCCTGACTGCTACCCTCGCCGCCAGCATCCTCCTCCTCTTCCACAGCCACCTCCACGTCGTCCTCCTCCTCATCCTCCTGCAACTGCCACCGTGAAGCAGACAAAAGTGTGGTCTGACTGTGTAGCTCCGTTGCGTCTCCTCCTACCCCCGTCTCCTCTGCGTGCAATGCGTTCTCCCTTATTGCGATGAGCGATTCTTTAAGGACGCATAGGAGCGGGATGGTTACGCTCACTATAGCGTCCTCGCTGCTGACCTTCTTGGTGGACTCCTCAAAGATACGCAGTACATCGCATATGTCTGCCATCCATGGCCACTCGTGGTTGGCAAACTGAGGGAGCTGAGTTGGAGGCACGCGTGGATTCATAATCTGGTACTCCATCAATGCTCTCTGCTGCTCACACACCCTGGCCAACATGGAATAGGTGGAATTCCAGCGAGTCGGCAGGTCGCACAACAGCCGATGTTCAGGCAAATGGAGGCGTTGCTGGAGTTTTTTTAAGCTAGCAGCAGCTACAGTTGACTTCCGAAAGTGAGCGCACAAGCGCCGCACTTTCACCAGTAGCTCTGCCAGGTTGGGTAAGTCTTTAGAAATTTTTGGACTACCAGATTAAAAACGTGGGCCAGGCATGGTACGTGATCGAGTTCGGCAAGCTCCAGAGCCGCCACCAGGTTACGGCCGTTATCGCACACGACCATGCCTGGTCCTAGCTGCAGCGGCGACAGCCACATCTCCGTCTGCTGCAATATGGCGTCCCTCACCTCTGGGGCGCTGTGCTTCCTGTCGCCCAAGCTGATGAGCTTAAGCACCGCCTGCTGACGTCTCCCCGCGCCAGTGCTGCAACGCTTCCAGCTAGCGGCTGAGGGCGATGTTAAGGCAGAGGAGGAGGAGGAGGAGGAGGGGGGTTTATCAGAACCCATGCTGGCAATCTTGGGCGGGGGTGGTAGGTAGGCCGTCTCTGTTTGCGACCCCGTCCCCGCTTCCACTACATTCACCCAGTGTGCCGTCAAAGAGATGTAGCGTCCCTGGCCGCAAGCGCTTGTCCACGAGTCGGTGGTCAAGTGGACCTTTGCGCTGACTGCGTACCTCAGGGCCCGCCTGATGTTACGCGACACGTGCTGGTGCAGGGCGGGGACGGCACTCCGGGAAAAGTAGTGGCGGCTAGGGACGGAATAGCGAGGTGCGGCAGCCGCCATCAGGTCGCGGAAGGCCTGCGTCTCCACAAGCCTAAATGGCAACATCTCCAGGGCCAGCAGTTTGGAGATGTGGCAGTTTAAGGCTTGGGCTTGGGGGTGACTCGAGGCGTACTTCCGCCTGCGGTCGAACGCCTGCGAGATGGACAGTTGATGGGACGAGGAGTGTGAAGGTGCAGGCGAAGAGGTGGGGGAAGGGGAGGCTGAAGGAGAAGGCCCCAAAGTAGCCGAGGCAGAGGCAGATGTGGAGGTGTCCTGGCTGGAGGTCTGGACCGCAGTGGCAGCACACAATAAAGGGGAAGAGGCAGTGGCAGGAAGACCTTGCGCAGGTTGTATTGCGTTTGCTCTCTCCCACTCAGCCCAGTGCTTGACTTCCAAGTGACGCCGCATGCCTGAGGTGGTCAGCTTGCTCTTCTCAGAGCCCCTACTCAGTTTTGAGTGGCAGAGTGTGCAAACCGCGCTCAGTTTGTCATCCGCACAAACATTAAAAAATCTCCACACCACAGAAGTACGAGGCCTCGATGGGGGAGCTTCGCGCGACTGCCCGCTGCCGGGAACAGCTTCGGCCCTGCTGGCTGTGGCCTCACTTCTCTGTCTGGACTGTCCTCTGCCTGTGGACATCCCTCTGCCTGTGGACATCCCTCTGCCTGTGGACATCCCTCTGCCTCTTGCTGCCTTTTTCGGTGCTGCGCAGACCACCACCTCTCCACTGCTTTCCCCGCTGGACATCACCCCTGGCCAAGTGGGGTCGGTCATTTCGTCATCCACCACCTCCTCTTCCACTTCCTCACTCTGCTCCTCCTCCTGCCCACTGGACATTCCAACAGCCTCCCTTGATGGCAACTGCGTCTCATCATCATCATCGCTCATGATAACAGATGCTGGTTCAGGGTCCACATCAGCAGGAGATGGCGAAAACTCAAGTGTTTGGGCATCACTACAAACAAATTCCTCTGCTAGCTCCTGGGATTCTTCCGGCAAATCTGAAAAAGGACCCGAAAAGAGCTCCTGGGAGGGGTCAAGGGTGGGATGACTCTGTTGGCCAGGTGTGGAGGAAGGAGGGTCAGAGTGAGACTGTGTGGATGACTGGCTGGAGGACAACTGTGTGGAAGCGCTATCGGCTATCCATTGCACCACCTGTTCAACCTGCTCAGGCCTCAACAGCGGTGTAACTCGCCCCCTGCTTAACTGTCCCATAAAGGCAGGGATTCTGGATGAGTGGGATCCTGGCTGACCCTCACCAGCACGCATTGTATCCCCACTGGCTTCAACAAGGCCACCAACAGCATTTCCGCGCCCCCGTCCTCGTCCGATTCCGCTAGCCCCCCTTCGCATTTTATTTTTTTTTGGTTGCAAATACAATATTTGGGTATATAATTAGGTATGTGAAATAATTTAGCAAGAGAACGCACAGTACAGTGGCCAATTAAAAGGCCTAGATATTGTATATTTCAAGGTACACAGCCGTGTACTAACTTAACAGACGGTGGGTATTTACACCAGGTATGTGAAATAATTTAGCAAGAGAACGCACAGTACAGTGGCCAATTAAATGGCCTAGATATTGTATATTTCAAGGTACACAGCCGTGTACTAACTGAACAGACGGTGGGTATTTACACCAGGTATGTGAAATAATTTAGCAAGAGAACGCACAGTACAGTGGCCAATTAAATGGCCTAGATATTGTATATTTCAAGGTACACAGCCGTGTACTAACTGAACAGACGGTGGGTATTTACACCAGGTATGTGAAATAATTTAGCAAGAGAACGCACAGTACAGTGGCCAATTAAATGGCCTAGATATTGTATATTTCAAGGTACACAGCCGTGTACTAACTGAACAGACGGTGGGTATTTACACCAGGTATGTGAAATCATTTAGCAAGAGAACGCACAGTACAGTGGCCAATTAAATGGCCTAGATATTGTATATTTCAAAGTACACAGCCGTGTACTAACTGAACAGACGGTGGGTATTTACACCAGGTATGTGAAATAATTTAGCAAGAGAACGCACAGTACAGTGGCCAATTAAAAGGCCTAGATATTGTATATTTCAAGGTACACAGCCGTGTACTAACTGAACAGACGGTGGGTATTTACACCAGGTATGTGAAATAATTTAGCAAGAGAACGCACAGTACAGTGGCCAATTAAATGGCCTAGATATTGTATATTTCAAGGTACACAGCCGTGTACTAACTGAACAGACGGTGGGTATTTACACCAGGTATGTGAAATAATTTAGCAAGAGAACGCACAGTACAGTGGCCAATTAAATGGCCTAGATATTGTATATTTCAAGGTACACAGCCGTGTACTAACTGAACAGACGGTGGGTATTTACACCAGGTATGTGAAATAATTTAGCAAGAGAACGCACAGTACAGTGGCCAATTAAATGGCCTAGATATTGTATATTTCAAGGTACACAGCCGTGTACTAACTGCTCAGACGGTGGGTATTTACACCAGGTTTTTAAAATAATTTAGCAAGAGAACGCACAGTATAGTGGCCAATTAAAAGGCCTAGATATTGTATATTTCAAGGTACACTGCCGTGTACTAACTGTACAGACGGTGGGTATTTACACCAGGTATGTGAAATAATTTAGCAAGAGAACGCACAGTACAGTGGCCAATTAAAAGGCCTAGATATTGTATATTTCAAGGTACACTGCCGTGTACTAACTGTACAGACGGTGGGTATTTACACCAGGTATGTGAAATAATTTAGCAAGAGAACGCACAGTACAGTGGCCAATTAAATGGCCTAGATATTGTATATTTCAAGGTACACAGCCGTGTACTAACTGAACAGACGGTGGGTATTTACACCAGGTATGTGAAATAATTTAGCAAGAGAACGCACAGTACAGTGGCCAATTAAAAGGCCTAGATATTGTATATTTCAAGGTACACAGCCGTGTACTAACTGAACAGACGGTGGGTATTTACACCAGGTATGTGAAATAATTTAGCAAGAGAACGCACAGTACAGTGGCCAATTAAAAGGCCTAGATATTGTATATTTCAAGGTACACAGCCGTGTACTAACTGAACAGACGGTGGGTATTTACACCAGGTATGTGAAATAATTTAGCAAGAGAACGCACAGTACAGTGGCCAATTAAATGGCCTAGATATTGTATATTTCAAGGTACACAGCCGTGTACTAACTGAACAGACGGTGGGTATTTACACCAGGTATGTGAAATAATTTAGCAAGAGAACGCACAGTACAGTGGCCAATTAAATGGCCTAGATATTGTATATTTCAAGGTACACAGCCGTGTACTAACTGAACAGACGGTGGGTATTTACACCAGGTATGTGAAATCATTTAGCAAGAGAACGCACAGTACAGTGGCCAATTAAAAGGCCTAGATATTGTATATTTCAAGGTACACAGCCGTGTACTAACTGAACAGACGGTGGGTATTTACACCAGGTATGTGAAATAATTTAGCAAGAGAACGCACAGTACAGTGGCCAATTAAAAGGCCTAGATATTGTATATTTCAAGGTACACAGCCGTGTACTAACTGAACAGACGGTGGGTATTTACACCAGGTATGTGAAATAATTTAGCAAGAGAACGCACAGTATAGTGGCCAATTAAAAGGCCTAGATATTGTATATTTTAAGGTACACAGCCGTGTACTAACTGTACAGACGGTGGGTATTTACACCTGGTATACAAAAAGGGTATTGCAGGCACACAGAACCCAGAACACTAGAGCCAAATAAACTGTATTGAAAAAATAAAATAAAATTCACAGCCGTATACTGCCAGATCAGATGGTGCATATACACACTAGTTATATAACAGGGTTTTTCAGCCAAAAAGAACGCTGAACAGTAGTGCCAAATATAGTTTGGTATGTAGCAGAGCACCTAATACACCACTAATGCCTCTCTCTGTCCCTACTCCAGCAGCTATCCCTGAATACGGCAGCCGTTCTCTGTAAAGTGTATCTTGTAGTAAAGCTATCACTGTAGTGCACTATAGTAGCCCTGATAAGGGCTTTTAATCACGCTCCTGCCTGTCCAACTGCTAAAACCTGTCTGTCCCTTCTCCAGCCTCTGTCCCTGACTAAGTTCACGCAGCATATGCATACGAGCAGGAAGAGCGGAGTTTTTAATATTCGAGGTCACATGGTTTTTTCAGCCAATCCATGTAGACACTGTTTTCGCGCTGCCAGCGTGCTCAGCGTGCCTGTCATACCCCCCCCTGCATGTTGATTGGTGGAAAAAGAGCGCCAGGGAAGGTGGGAGGGGAAACGAATTCTAAGTGCGCCATCGCCGTTATACTCGATTGAAATCGAGTATGCCGAATAGCGTAGTATTCGATCGAATACCGGCTCGATCGAACACTACTCGCTCATCTCTAATCACGAATTTATGTTAAACATATTTTAGAATTTTGGTGATTTTTTAAAATTTTTATATCTATATTTTAAAAATGTATATAATCCTGCAATGTTCACACTGGCAACTAGGCCTAAAATATGTTAAGACTTTCTATCTTATGAGAGCAGCTACATGGGCCACAGAAACAATGGACGGCAGGGGCCTTACATGGGAGAGCTTTCTAGGCATGCTCTGTTACCTGCAGAGATCAAGAGGGAGATGAAATGCTGTGATATCACCTATTGTGAATGGTAGATCTTGTGTTATCTATACAGAGGTGTTACTTGTCATTGTAATTCTGCCTGGAGTGATAATGATAATAGTTACTGAAAAGTTACCTGTACAGAACAGAAAGTCATGTTTAGGCATTATTAGGCCTAGTGACCAGCATGCAAATTGAAGGGTTGTATACATATTTTAAAATATGGATAATGACATGGAAAAAAACAGAAAAGCAATTCTAAAAAAATATGTTTAACATAAAAACATGATTTAAACAATAGGTAATTTTCAAAAAAGTTACTTTTGTTGTGAACCACCACATACTGACATGATTCTAAGGTTGTATTGGCATACACACAATGTTCTGCTCCCTTCTAAACATGCTTATGGGGTTGTTTCTGCTGCATGCACATGGATTTCTGTAAGCCCCCTTCAGATGAACAGGGCAGTTGCAGAGAATATATTCTGAATGTTCAAAAATAGAGAATAAAAGAGTCCAATGCCAATGTTAAAGGGGTTGTCTGAGATTTTTCAAAATTAGTCTATGAACAGGCAAAATTATAAAAAATAAACTAAAATAAACTAAACTATACTAAACTTTTAAATGTCCCACTACTCCAGCGCTGCAGTCCTTGATTGGTGGTGCTGGATTGGCTGGACATTTAAAAGGTGAATATAGCTTATTCGATTATTCTATTGTATTTGCTGCTCATAGCCTAATTTTAAAATGTCTCAAACAACACAGCAATTGCCAGAGGAACAAGCTCGTCCATCGGGTGAAACAGTGCAGGCAAGTAAATTATTGTTTCTGGGCAGCAGATCATGCTGTGTAAAACAAGGATCTGCTGCCCAGAAACAATGCAGATGTATGAGGACAAGGTATTGCACCCGCACTGAACGAGCAGTTGCATAATCAGCTAGTCCTCGGGCCATGTAAACCAGCCATAAGACCTTTCTCTTAATGGAGCAATATCACTTTCAAACAGATTCCATTGAATCCTAGCAGAACCATTTGACCCCTATATTTTATAGCACACTATTCTTGTAACAAAAAAACGCAAACCCGGAGGAACAGAGACTAGTGCTTAAGTGAAGCAGGACTATCATACTCTAATACACAGCATAAATGTTTTATCATGTTGATCATTTTTAAGACATACAGTAAACTCAAAACTATCTCTTATCTGTTTTTATTCTCTATACTTTTTTTATTCTTCTCACTTAACCGTGGGGGCTACCACATTGTGTTCTACAGCAGGCACTTGGACAATTTACATCACTCCCAGAGAGTTTGAATAGAGCGCACATGATGAGGTACTAGGTTCCTCTCTGATAATGATCATGGAGTGTTTTCAGCGGTCAGACCTAATATATGAAGGTGATAAATTTCTGTGAAATTCAATGAAATTCCCCATATGGGGAAAATTCCCCCTTCACAGAGGTCATTGTGCAGAGAGGGGGGAAAGCTGAACTGCCATATTATCTATTGTCAATGCCGGAACCTGTGTTACCTTTTATTGTAATCCTGCCCTTATAACTACTGACTGCACCCAATGGTAAAGACAACACAAGCTGAGGAACCATCTTAACAATATAAGAAATTTGCAGTGTTCAGTAGCTAGTTTGAAAACTGCTTATTTCAGATGTTTTCCCATATTGTAGATAGTTACATGGTGATTTTTTGAAAAAATACAAATAACATTATCTTTAAAATGGTAAAGAAATTAACTGGTTAACTGTCATTGATGTGTTTCATGTGTTTTATCACTGTGAAATAGAAAATTCGACAACTGCTTTCCCATTAGAGCCTCCAAACTTCACATGTCTAGTTAAACTGTTTTTCACCTCGTTTTGTTGCTCATTGTGATAAGTGCTTTGTCTTGTTTGAAATGAAGGCTCAAATACAGTATATCTTCTGTTTTACAAGCAATATTCCATCTTTGAGCATTGAAACAGGCCGCTTTATTAATAGATACGCCAATATATTAGCAACAATAGTAGTTCTAAAACAATTGCATCTTTACATTTGCTTCCAGATCTGCAAAACATGGTCACCGACTGTGTGTACCTCGCATCTCGGTGTTGACCCATTGACTTTAACTGGTCTGTGATCCGCATGTTGCAACCAAAGATGAGACATGTCCTAACTTTTGCTACAGCTCCACTGACCTAGAAGCACATGGAAGGGTGAGTACTAGTAATTACAATGCGCAGCTGCTGCAAGGGAGATGACGCGCAGTGTAATGAAGAGGTAGAAGCACTCGCGTGGGCACCCGCCGATCAGATATTGATGACTTATCCAATATATACTGCCCGCACAACCTTTTTAAGTTCTATTTTTGTCACCCCTTTAGGCTATAGCATATTTTTCAGTTT
This sequence comes from Rhinella marina, assembly GCA_900303285.1. Classification (NCBI taxonomy): domain Eukaryota; kingdom Metazoa; phylum Chordata; class Amphibia; order Anura; family Bufonidae; genus Rhinella; species Rhinella marina. Next base: position 48,286 of record ONZH01016205.1, read on the forward strand.
TTGCCACAGTGATACTGAGAGACCTAACATTTTTTATTTTTTCAGTATCATTGCTGTGTAGGTTCTTGCATTTTATTTCTTTTTTTGCATTTAGTCTTGTATTTTATGGAGTATTTTTCTATCATTTTTCAGTACAGAAGAATTAGAGTTGAATTTATACTTTTTTAGTGGATGCACAAAAAAATCAGGCTGCTCGGTTTTTTAGTTCTTTGAAAACTATTTTTTAAATTAGTTTTATATTTATGGTATAGGTTGTAAGTTGTGGTTCAAGGGATGCCTAATATTTATATTTTAATTTATGTAATGACTTTTTAATTTTTTTAAATATTATTTATTTGTGTTTTTTCATTAACGTTTTGTCATCTTATTGTTTTATTCTTTGCCTTATAAGGAAGCTTTCACCTTATTATTTGGAATAACTACAGTATACAACAGCCTTTGTTTGGCTCAGGGCCATCTCTTAAACCACTATAAATAAGTTTGATTATCAGGATGCGAAAGTTGGTATTATTAGATACTCAAAATAGTATTTATCAAGACATCAAAGAGTTTAAAATGGTGGGTTTAGGCGTTTTCTCATATGCTATCCATTGCCATAGATTGGTGATTAGTGTCTTCTGACCTAAGAAGCCCATGAAAGGGGTTTACTGGTACAGCTACATTTATGTCACAGGGCATGAGGAGTCAAAAAGCATAGTTGCCAACAGTCCACAATTTACAGGGATTGTCCCTAAGAGACCTGACAAGATAGAGGCCATGCAAATTTGGCCCGAAAATGTGCAGGGCTTGTGTGAGCCTCATCCATAAATCTGGGGGCCTTATGCAGAGGAGTCTATTTGTCCCTAATTTACCAACTGAAAATTTGCTAAGTATTAGAAAGTAATTTAGCAACAAAAACTTCATGTACTTTAAACATTATGCTTTTTTTCTACAGGTTGATTTCACAGAAGTGTTATTGACTTGGAGTTACATTGTGTTGTTTAAGTGTTCCCTTTATTTTTTTGAGCAGTTGTATATAATGTACAATACACATGCACATATATTGTGAGACAGTGATAGGAAAAGTGATATGTGTACTAGGTGGAGATGAGCGAAGTTTTAAAAAACTCAATTTGGCCAATTCAACAAAGTTTCACAATTCGATTTGTTACTATTCAATTCGCCATGAATTGATATAAATACTGTATACCTGTATGTCACAGTGGCTGAGTGAATGTATGGAGCAAACACCCAGCCCGAATGAGGGGGAATGACAATCTTGCCAAACCCTGTCATTTAACCCCTCAGATGCCACAATCAACACCCATATGAGCCCCCGCAGTGAAATCGGGGGCAACCTGGACACTTTTGAAGCTTCCCATGGCTGCCATGGTAACCTCACTGCTGCACTGTGCACAAAGCACAGCTGAGCAAGGAGTGCATCAAAATGCTATTCACCCTAATAGATCTCTAATATATTTCTATTAGGCTTCATTCACACATCCGTATGTGTTTTGCGGTCCGCAAAAAAAAAGGATGACGTTCCGTATGGCATCCGTGTTTTGGTTTTTTTTGCGGATCCATTGTAACAATGCCTATCATTGTCAGCAAAACGGACAGGGATAGGACATGTTCTATCTTTTTTGCGGAACGGAAATACAGACATACGGAAATGGAATGCACACGGAGTACCTTCCGTTTTTTTGCGGACCCATTGAAATGAATGGTTCCGCATATGGTCCGCAAAAAAAACGGAACGGAAACAAAATACGGTCGTGTGAATGAAGCCTTAGGGTGAATAGGAAAAAGGATCGAATGATCCCAGTTATAGCCACCTAAGGGGCTAAAAGTTGTCACTGCAAAAGTAAAAAAAATATTATAATGTTAAAAGTTTAAATCACCCCCTGTCCCAATTTTACATATAAAAATATATAAACTGAAAAAATATATATTAGGTATCGCTGCGTCTGAAAATGTCTGAACTATTAAAATATTAATAAACATTCCCTGTGTGATGATAATGGAAAAAAACACATTGCTGTTTTTTTGTCTACCCAAAAAATTGAACAAGGGCTCATTCACACGGCCGTATGAATGAGTCTGCATCCATTCCGCAATTTTGTGGAACGGGTGTAGACCTATTCATTTCAATGGGGCCCCAGAAGATGCATCCATGGCTCCGCAATCACGGACAAGAATAGGCATTTTCTATTATGGTTGCGGCCATGTGCGGTCCGCAAGTTGCGGATCCGCAAACAGTCGGTGTCCATGTTTTGCGGATCCGCAAATTGCGGATCCACAAAGCACTACGGCCGTCTGAATGGGCCCTAACAATGATCAAAAAGTCGTACGTACCATAAAAATTGTACCAATAAAATTTGAATTTCAGCCTGCAAAAAACAAGCCCTCATATAGTTCTATACACTGAAATATATAGAAGTTATGGCTGAACATGGTGATGCAAAGGTTTTATTTTTTTTTAAAATAGTAAAACAAAAAAAATATACACAAGTTTGATATCGCCGTATTCGACTCAATCCGCAGAATAAGTACATTATGTCATTTCTAGTGCACAGTGAACAAAGTGATGTCAAAACACAAAAAACCTTGGCGGAATAATATTGTTTTTTCAATTTAACACCACAAAGAATTTTTCTCCCACTTTCCAATAACAGACATGGTAAATTGAATGGTGCCCTTAACCCCTTCCCGACCAGCGCCGTACATGTATGGCGCTGATCAGGGGGGCGCAGCTCCTGCTCAGCTCTGATCAGCTGCGGGGGACCGGCTGTGCCCAGTAGCTGGACCCCTGCTGCCTACGCCCGCATCAGTGAAAACACTGATGCGGTCATATTAATCCTCGTTGTGCCGCGGTCAGCGCTGACCGCGGCACATGCGATGCGGGCGGAAGGGAAGTCCATCGGGTCCCCGCGCTGCTGTGATGGGGACCCGATGGCTTGGATAGCAGCCCGATGCCTTCCTTAGGCATCGTGGCTGCTATCCCTGCGTGCCTGTGCGATCCAGCCCCCTGGATCACACAGGAAGCAGGCTGTCAGTGTATTACATTGAGTAATACACTTACAGCCTATGCATTACAATACAACAGTATTGTAATGCATTGTAAAGGGGATCAGACCCCCAAAAGTTAAATAAAGTGAAAAAAAAGTGAAAAAAAGTAAAAAAAAATAAAGTTTTACAAAAAATAAGTTTCACGTAAAAAAAAGCAGACTTTTCCCAAAATAAAGTTAAAAAAATTGTAAAAAAAAGGGGAAAAAAGAGAAGTATACATATTAGGTATCGCCGCGTCCGTATCGACTGGCTCTATAAAAATATCACATCATCCACCCCGCCAGGTGAACGCAGTAAAAAAGAAAACAAAAAACAGTGCTAAAACAGCCATTTTTTGGTCACCTTCCCTCACAAAAAGTGTAATAGCAGGTGATCAAAAAGGCGTATTTAACCCAAAATGGTACCAATCAAACCGTCATCTTGTCCCGCAAAAATGATACCCTACCTGAGACCGAAAAAATTTAAAAAATATGGCTCTTAGAAAATGGCAACACAAAAAAAAGATTTTATTCTGTTCAAAAATAAATCTAATGTGTAAAACTTTCCAAAAATAAAAATGTTAGACATATTGGGTATCTCTGCGTCCGTAACAACCTGCTCTATAAAATATTACATGAGATGGCCCCCCAGGTGAATGCTGTAAAAAAAAAATTTTAAACTATGCCAAAACAGCCATTTCTTTCCCTCTTGCCTCACAAAAAGTGTAATACCAAGCGATCAAAAAGTCTTATGTACCCCAAAATGGTACCACTGAAAAGGTCACCTCATCCCGCAAAAAATGAGCCCCCACATAAGACAATAACTCAAAAAAATAAAAATCAATGGCTCCTGCAAACCAATCCATCAAAATCTGTTCTGCAAAATCCATATGGCACTCCTTCTGTTCTGAGTCCTGCCATGTGCCCCCACAGCATTTTACCACCACATATGGGGTGTTGCCGTATTCAGGAGAAAATGGGGAACAACTTATGGGGTGCTTTTCTCCTGTTACCCCTTGTCAAAATGAAAAATTTGGGGCTAAAGCAACATTTTTTTGGAAGAAATTAAACTTTTCATGTTCACAGTCAAGTGTTTCCAAATTCCGTAAACCGCTTAGGGGGTCAAAGTGGTCAGTACCCCCTTAATATATTCTTTGAAGGGTGTAGTTTCCAAAATGGGGTCACTTTTTGAGGGTTTCCACTGTAGGGGTACGTCAGGGTCTCTCAATTACAAAATGGTGCCTAAAAACCATTCTAGCAAAATCTGCCTCCAAAATCCGTATGGTGCTCCTTTCCTTCTGACCACTGCCACAAACCCATAGAGACGTTTACCACCACATATGGGGTATTTCTGTAAACTGCAGAATCAGAGAAATGTATATTGAGGTTTAGTTTGCTTTTAACCCTTGCTGTGTTGCAAGACAAAAATTATTAACATGAATAATCTACCAAAAAAGTGAAATTTTGAAATCTCACCTCCATTTTCCTTTAATTCTTGTGGAACACCTCAAGGGTTAACAAAGTTTGTAACATCAGTTTTTTATAATTTGAGGGGTGTAGTTTCTAAAATGGGGTCATTTATGGGTGGTTTCCATTACGTAAGCCCCTCAAAATCACTTTATATCTGAATTGGTGCTTAAAAAAATGGTTTTGGAAATTTTGTTGAAAATTTGAAAAATGGCTTCTAAACTTCTAAGCCCTCTAACGTCCGAAAAAAGTAAAATGACATTTATAAAATGATGCCAACATAAAGTAGACATATGGGGAATGTAAAATAATAACTATTTTTGGAGGTATTACTACGTATTTTGAAAGTAGAAAAATTTAAATTTGCTAATTTTTCTAAAAGTTTTCTAAATTAGGTATTTTTTTTTAGAAATAAAAATGAAATATTTTGCCACAAATTTACAACTGTCGTGAAGCACAATATGTGACAAGAAAACAATCTCAGAATGGCCTGGATAAGTAAAAGCGTTCCAAAGTTATTACCACATGAAGTGACACATGTCAGATTAGCAAAAAATGGCCTCGGCAGGAAGGTGAAAACAGGCCCGGGGTTGAAGGGGTTAAACAGTACAACTTATCCCTCAAAAATAAGCCCTCATATGGCTATAGGAAAATTTAAAAAGTGATGGCTATTGTAACATTAGGAGGAAAAAACAAAAATGCAAAAACAAAAATGGGCCCTAAACTATGGGGGTCATTTATTAAGCTGACATACACCTATATTAGGTGGGACCTGAGTTTTATAGGGCTGTGATATCATAGGGGATGGCTATCTGTGGATTGGCTGGCTGCATGGCATTATGGGTGATCTCACAAGCTTCCTACTTTCACGTTGTAACATGTGCAGCCACCATTTTAGGAAAACCTGATTCGTTACCAGGAAATGCAAGGAAATTCAGCTTAGTTGCAAATCAAACTTTTCCTAAATTTTGGACCGAATTCCACTTCGAATGCTTCACTTTGCTCAACACTAGTACTAGACTCCAGAAAATACAGGTATATGTCTCTTCCAGGCAAAGCTGTATGTACTGAATCCAGGAAAGCTGGGTATGTGTTTGCTAAGGGCTTTTGGTAAGTCTTGATTTTTATAATGGACAGGTTGTTAGTAGGGCCTATCATTTCCTTGATGGCCAATACAAGTTGGTTGGTAACACCAGCGCATTATCTGGCTATTAAGGTGCAAGGTGTGCACTAGAGATAGAGAGCCATCTGAGGAGAGAGAAAGGGGCGTAGCTATAGGGGATGCAGAGGTAGCAGTTGCTATCGGGCCCAGGAGCCTGAGGGGGCCCAAAGACCCCTGTGCCGTTATTATAGAAAGTGCATGCTGGTCAAGTTACACCTCTGGAGGGAAGGGGTTAGGTAAAAAATTTTGCATGGGTGAGGGGGGACCGTTTCAATTTTTGACTCGGGCAGCATGCAGGCAATGTACTTCCCTGCCACTGGCCACAAAGCACTGAGGGAAGGGGGGCCCAAGCTGAACTCTTGTGCCAGGGCCCATGAGCTTTTAGCTACGCCTCTGGAGAGAGAACCTGTCTGGGGAGACTGTTACTGAGGTTGCTACCCTCAAAGTGGTGTGAGGTTTCAAACATCAATGTAGTTTTGTTCGAATGGTAGGCAGTAAGCCACTTGTATATTTAGAGAGCTATATGTTTAGTTAGCTCTCATCCAAGCAGTGGTTGATTTGTGTTTTGGGCCTGAATGTAAAGGATATATGTTTATTTTGTGTAACAAAATAAAGAAGAGACAAAGCCCTGTTTGAAATTGACTTTTGTGTCACTGTCTATTGCTGCATTTCATCCAATTTTGCCTGCTATAACAGAGTTCATTCCATCTATCTATCTATCTATCTATCTATCTATCTATCTATCTATCTATCTATCTATCTGTTTGCCAGTCTATTTTTTTAAATAAAAGTAAAAATCTTCTTTTTTATTCAAACTGTGCAATCCACATTTATTATCATCTAATCTACTTGAATGGCTATTACTTGTCATATATAAATTCCCAGGTTGTTTCTCTCTTTATTATTCCCATCAACTCTGATCACGCACAAGTGGCTTTATAACACAGCAACAATTGCTTGGAGTCACATTTCAATAGAATACATATCATTCAGTCTAATTTTATAGTATAATGTGCTCTATTGTATTTTCTATTAAAGAGCTATGAGCTGTGTGTGGTTGTGGGTATTGTATAATATAATGCAAAGCTTGCATAACTGTTTTCGTCCTCTTGATATGTACATTTATATGAATGGTTATTTGCGAAACACTAAACAATAACCTAAAGTATTTTGGAGAAAAACAGACTGCATTTGGTCTTTGTAGAAGTAGAAACTTAAAAGGAATGTGTCATCTATTGTTTAAGTCATATTTTTATGCTAAACATATTTTGTAATGCAAAGTATTATATAAAGTTGCATGTTTCATTATACAGTAATTAAAGGCTATGCAGAACCATTTTTTAGCCACTTTTTGCTCTTCACTGTAATAGTACATGACGAGAAGTGCATACTTCCTGTACCACTACCATTATAGTACAGCCATGGTGCCGGCTCAGGAGCTGTGCCTGCTCATCACTTATGGTGGCTGGCTGTATTATACAGCTGGCACTCAGCTCTCACTTTCAGTATCTGTGACAATTTGTTCCTTCTACCTTCCAAAAAATGCAATTAAAGATGTTCTCCGGGATTTATACTTAGGATAGGTCATCAACATGAAATCATCAGGGGTCCAACTTCCAGCACCAATGCTGATCAGCAGTTTGAGGATGCAGCTGCACACCGCAGCTTTCTCACAACTTACCAAGCACAGTTCTATTCAAAGGACAGCCGCTATGCTTGGTGTTGCAGCTCAGCCCCATTCGCTTGAATGGGACTGAGCTGCACCTTGGCCATGTGACTGATGAACATGATGTCACATGGCCTAGGAAGAGTGCTAAGCATTCACAGAGTGCTGTGGCCTGTTCATACAGCTGAATCCCCTGATCTGATATTGATGACCTATCCTGAGGATACACCATCAATTTTAAACTCTGAGTGAACCTGTTCCTGTGTACCTCAAAATGACACCAATGAAAACTACAACTCATCCTACAAAAAACAAGCCTTCACACAGCTAAGCTGATGGAAAAATAAAAATGTTAAAAGCGGCAACACAAAATAAAAATAATATATATATATATATATATATATATATATATATATATATATATATACTAAATATACTATAATTTATATAATAAATATAAATAAAAAATAAAGGGATTTATGACATCTTGCATTCCAGAATTCTTGCTTCAAAATTTTGCAGCATTTTCATTTTTACACCCCTCACTCTAGTTTTGAAAAGTGGGTGGTGAAGAGGACGTGTTTAGCTTTGTTAAAACGTTTATCACTTCGATTTTTTAACAAGCCTCATAAAATGTCTCAAAGTCAGTCCAGTAGGGGTATGCTGTAGTAAAACTGGAGTAGTATTATTTTCTAGACAAACCTGTTATGTTCAAAGATTAATCAACTTTAACAAACATGCGGCACTTGATAAGTGCAAAATACAGACTCAGGCAACACTAACTTCAAATATTATCCTCATAATAAATTTCCCCCAAAGAGGTTTTATTGTGCAAAAGCATACAAAAACTATATAAATTTGGCATTGCCATAATCACAATAACCTGCAGAATAAAGTTATCATGTCCCTTATACCATATGGTGAATGCTCTAATGGCAAAAATAACAAACACAGAATTGCTGTTCTTTTTGCACAATGTAACCCCTCCACCAAAAAAAAATAAAAAATAAAAATTAAGTTATACATTTGATGTAGTAATACAATTTGTCCTGCAAACTTTTAAAATAAAAAACTATTACTAAAATGTTTTTAACCCAAAATACATATAAATACATAATAGAAAAATGGTTCCAAATGTGGCCATAAAAAAACACTGCAGTGTATTTTAGCAAAGATCAGACCATTTTATGTTGAAATCACCAAGTGGGACCTTTAAAAAAGAAAATAAAAAATTGCTCTTTTTCTCTTATCCAATTATTTACAAATGTGAAAAAAAAGAAACGAAGGAAAGAAACTACACATAATTGGTATTGCTCATCTAAGAAAGAATCACAAACAATTATCACACACAGTGAATGCTGTAAAAAAAAACTGAGAAAACTATGATGGAATTGCAAAAGTATTAAAACATGAAAATACTATATATATTTGTTATCATCATATTTGTGTCAACCCACAAAATAAAACCCACCCAAAAAATGAGATAAAAAAGAATCAAAAAGTCATATGTACCCCAAAATGGTGCCAATAAAAATAACAGTCCATCCTGCAAAAAACAAGCCCTCACACAGCTGCCTTGATTGAAAATTGAAATGTTATGGGTGTTAGAATATGGTGATACAACTGATTTGTAATTAAAAAAAATGTGATTTTATGATGCAAAAGTAGTAAAGCATTAATAAGAAACTATATACATGTGGTAATCATATCAACCTGAAGAATATAGTTATCATTTCATTTATACCTCCCAATAAACAAAAAGATAAATTGTCCACCTTACTGCCCAAACACATAAAAATCAATCAAAAAGCCAAATGAACCCCAATATGGTACCAATAAAAACTACAGCTTGTCCCGCATAAAACCAGCCCTCACACAGCTCAGTCGACAAAAATAAAAAATAGTTAAGGCTCTCGTTATTTTAGCAAATTCTATGTTACAAAATCCAGATCCCGCTCCTTCCCTTCTCAGTGCTGCCATTTCACAAACAGCAGTGGAGTATTTCCAAACTCAGGAGAAACTGTGTAACAAATTATGTGTGCATAACAATTGCGTAACAATTTTTGAGGTGCTTTTTCTCTTTTTAACCCTTGTACAAATTAAAAATTACATATTATTGTTGACATGCATTTTTTTTACTTTAATGCCACATTTGTAATAAATTCTATGAAACCTCTATGGGGTCAAATTAATTCCTTGAGAGGTGTAGTTTCCAGGAGTGTCATAGTCTTCGTCATCCGGAACAGGAGACGTGAGTTGATTAATTTTTTTGTCTGATCTGAGGTCTGATTGGAAGGTCCGAGTTGGGGTCTTATGAACATTGGGGGTATGATCTGAGGTCTGATTGGGGGCCTGAGCAGAGGTCTAATTAACATTGGGGGTTTGATCTGAGGTCTGATTGGGGGTCTGATCTGAGATCTAATTAACCTTGGGGGTCTGATCTGAAGTCTGATTAACATTGGGGGTCTGAGTTGAGGTCTTACTTTGGGTGTCTGAGCTGAGGTCGGATTAACTAACATTGAGGATCTGAGCAGGGGTATGATTAACATTTTTTTTTTTTCCTCCTCTAAAACGTAGGTGCGTCTTATGGTCAAATCTGTCTTATAGGCCGAAAAATATGTCCTTTATATATCGGTTGAAATTAACATAAAGTTCAATGAGTCATGAAAAAAACAATCTCAGAATTGCATAGATAAGTAAAAGCATTCAAAAGTTATTACCACATAAATTAGTAATAATGGGTCTGTGTCCTGAAGGCCAAAATATGTGTCGTCTTTAAGAGGTTAAACTTTATTGACAGAAACTCTTTAACACGCTTGCATTGTTGGCAGTTGAATGGCACATAAGTAAAAAAAAAACAAAAAAACAACAGAAAATAACTTCTCAACTGGGGAGCATTATACCGTATTTTTCGCCCTATAAGACGCACTAAGGTTTTAGTGTAGGAAAATAAGAAAAAAATATTTTTCATCAGATCCTCTTATCAGACTGCCCATAAATTTAAGGACATCACATCAGACCCCCATATCAGCCCCCTGTGCCCCCATACCATCTCACTGTGCTCCCACCAGACCTCAGATCAGCAGAATGTGCCCCCATCAGACCTCAGATCAGCAGAATGTGCCCCCATCAGACCTCAGATCAGCAGAATGTGCCCCCATCATACCTCAAATCAGCAGAATGTGCCCCCATCATACCTCAAATCAGCAGAATGTGCCCCCATCATACCTCAAATCAGCAGAATGTGCCCCCATCAGACCTCAGAGCAACAGTATGTGCCCCCATCAGACCTCACATCAGCAGAATGTGCCCCCATCAGACCTCATATCAGCAGAATGTGCCCCCATCAGACCTCAGATCAGCAGAATGTGCCCCCATCAGACCTCAGATTAGCGTTTTGTGCCCCTTCACGCCTCAGATCAGCGTCTTGTGCCCCTATCAGACCTCAGATCAGCCCACCCAGCCACTTAAAGACCATACTTGCCTGTTCTGCGCTGCCGCTGCCGTCCGGTCCCACGGCAGCGCAGAACAGGTAAGTATGGTCTTTAAGTGGCTGGGTGGGCTGATCTGAGGTCTGATGGGGGTCCCTACGTACAAGTGAGCGCTTCCTTATGGAAGCGCTCACTTGTATTCGCCCTATAAGACGCACCGCATTTTTCCCCCTACTTTTGGGGGGAAAAAAGTGCGTCTTATAGGGCGAAAAATACGGTACTTCATTAATTGGAAAATGGTTCAAGAAATGTTATTTGCTCCACTTATCTAGTTGACCTACTAGCCTGTAATTTTCCATTTTAGGCTCTCTTTCTTTTTGCTATGTTCTTCAAAGTGCTTGCAGACAATAAGTCTACCTGCACAAATATCAGGTTTATCCCAAATATTTACACAAAAGTACATATACACACAAAAAGGAGAAGTAAAAAAGACAAGTGCAGCAATTCCAGGGCTCTGTGCCAGTTTATGTTTCCAGTACATCAACCATTCGATCTATGTGAGATACAGGAGCATTTTATAACTGAAGCCTTCAGGCCTGGTCCCGATTGTACCAGAGTCTCCTCACTGGACAGTCATCATGGGCCCCATGTGAAGTGTTCTAAGCAGGGATGATGAGCAACATAAGAACTCCCCTCTCCACAGTTCCCTCGTGGCTCCTCTGGTGGATCCTGAGGGCACAATCGTGCAGATATTGCCAAGGAAGGAAAGTGGCAGTTTTAAAGTCACAGAGATATACATTGTTACCACCCGAATATTGTCAACCATAGCCAGCTTTCTGACAGTTTTACTTACAGTTTTTACCACAAATGTGGCATATTTGTTGACAAAAATTTTTATGAATAAAACTGTCTTCCATTCATCTGAATGTTGATGTTGCTGCAAGCACCAGCAAGCAGGTATTTCTACAATAAATCTGATGTGTGTGTGAATACACCTATATGAGCAAAGATAGAGGAACCTGAAGATCTGTGCGGGACCCGTTGACTATTCCCAGACAAAAATGATGGGGACTGGGAAAGGGAAACCAGATATATTGAATTTCCACATGCTTGTTCTTAGGTGTCTGCTACTACCTCTGCCCATTGAGAGCACATGGACATATGAGTGACGTTTGCATATGTATGGTGGGTTGGGAACAATAGCTGTTGGCCAAATAATGACTTGGCCAACAACTATGGTGAATGGTAAACTTTACTCTGCAGTGCTGCAAAAACATGGCGCAGCAGAATAACAGCTGCACAGATAATTGTCCAGCCTTTGTTTAATTTACAATTACTACATAACCATTGTTTGTGAGCGCTGTGTACTTTATTAGCGTAAGTGGTAAACACATGATGAGTAACACCTGAAATACGTAGCAAAAAAAAAAAATACTGATAATAATGTCTCCAAATGTCTTTTCTGATCTTTTGAAGATTAAAGCGTACCTAACCTTTCAACTAGTTCTGCATTAATCAATAGTACAGTGTGTGTATGAGCAAAAACATTATTTCTGCCCATTATATTACTTGTATCTTTTAACAGTTCCCTCTGTACATGCTGAACATCTAGTTGCAGATCTCTCAGACATGGTGGGTGGACACTAGCTGCCATGCTCTGCACAAACAGAAAGAATAGAAGATGCTTGCTAAGCTTCTCTTATGGGCCCTTTACACGGGCCGAGAATTACACAGATTATTGCTAATGAGCGTTCATAGTAATGCTTGTTAGCGATCATCGGGCAGTGTAAATGTACCACCAATTACCCGATGAATGAGAGAAACATTTGTGTGCATGGAAAAGTGATTGTTTACCGCCAGCAGATCGTGCCATGTAAACACGATCTCCTGCTGGCAAATAATGAGTCCTTATAGGGAAGAGCGATGGCATTAGTGATCTTTCTTCCACATACTCTGAAGGAGTTGCTGCATGTAAATGCAGCAGTCTCCTCTGCTGGCAATCAGCAGATTTTCAGGAACGAATGCTTCATTGACGACAATCTGCTGTAATATCATCCCATGTAAAGGGAGCTTCACTCAGTTAGAAGTGTGCACCAGGTTCAAGAAGGACATTATAGAAGTACTAAACTGTACTGGTTGTGAATTTTGCACTTGTACTGAGATATAAATCTACTATGTAGCTGTGCAGTCTCTTTAGTGTCTCTCATTGAGTCCTGCCTCACTCGTGCCGCTGCTCACTCCTCTCCCTTCCTTCCTTGCTCCATAGGCTTGTATTGACATGTAAAATGGGCCCCTGTGGAGCTGGTCCATCTCCAGACAGAATTTAAAGCATTTTTCAAAGTGAGAAGCAATTATCAAGGAGAGGAGGAAAAATGTAAACAGCTGATAACATGAGAACTAGACATTTCTCAATGATAAAACATATTACAGGGTTTCTTGTGATCACTTGTACAATTGATTTAATAGTACAATAACTCTTTAAGGTATAACAGGAAATAGCAAACAAAAAACAATAATAAAAAACAGGAAGTAGTAAAAGTAAAACAAAAATCTATGGATAGATTAGTGGTTAGCACTGTTGCCTTTCAGTACTGGGTTTGAATCTCACCAAGGACATCTGCATATTGTTTGTATGGATTACCTTGGCCAAAGATCAGGCCAACTGTTGGTTACAAATGCACATTCATGATAACTGGGCCATTGAAGGGTGCCACTGGTTTGTTCAGGTGATCACATTTTTCATATGGTGAAGTTTAAACAAGCACTGATTAACGTACACTGGCCCTTTTACACAGGCCGAGGATTAGGGCAGATATTTGGAAAAAGCATTCATATTACCACTCTTTCCTGATAACTGCCTTGTTTAAATGGTGCTGCCCATCACTTGATGAACATACACTCATTAGTGATTGCTTTTTTTAATGCGGCACATAAAATAATTTTTTTCTGGCAGCACATTACCGTGCATAAACAGGTATGTGCTGGGGCAATCAATGAAACTGTATGGGGAGGAACAATTGCATTACTGATTATTCGCCAGCATGCTGATCTTCCCTCGGAGCAAAGTTCAGGCAGTTACTGAGAGTGATCGGTTTGTTTCCTATAATTGCCTGTGAATCATCCTTTGTAAAAAGTTGTCTGGTCCTTTACAAGTGATGGCCTATCTTCAGGACTGGTGAGGGTCCGAAACCCTGCACCTCCAGTGGTTAACTGTACACCATTGTGTAGTAGATGGAGCTGGTTACTGCCGCATTGCTTACATGGACTGTACAACAGATGGAGTTATGTACTTCTGTTGCAGACTCCTGGCTGTGGAGCTACTGTAGAACAGCTGATCTGTGTGGGTATGGGGGTGTCGGAACCCTGCCGATCAGATAGTGATGGCCTATCCTGGCAAAGGAGTGGACAACCCTTTAATTTGAATGTGTTTCTGGGATACAGAGTTGAGATTGTGAGATATTGATCTGTACGATGATAATCTGTATACAGCACTCTGGCATATGTTGCTGCTAGGGTGTATTCAAACATCTGTAAATATTTTGTGGTCTGCAAAATTGCGGATCCGCAAAACACGTACACTGGGCGTGTACGTTCTGCATTTTGCGGACCGCACATGGCTAGCCCTTTGATAGAAATGCCTATTCTTGTCCGTGATTGCGGACAAGAATAGGACATGCTCTATCTTTTTTACGATGCTGCGGAGCGGAACTACAGATGCGGAGCCAGAAATACAGACGTGTGAATGGACCCTTATACTGTACAACCAACTCTAAGAAATACTGTCAGGGAAACCAATCACTACCCAATATTTATTTCTAACTAGAAAAAGATTTTTCGAGGGGTTGTATGGTCTAGAAAACCTATTGTCAATATTCTGTCAGGGAATTCTGAGTTATTAAAGGAGGTATCCCATTCAGGATGCTCATCTACAAGCCAGATGGACTGCAAAGAGAGTCTTTTTACTCTGGAGCACCCAGCATGTCCATGTATTACATGGATGCTAGATCCATGTAATACATGGACAAGAAGTAGGACTCCTTTAAGGGCTCATGCACACAAACGTATTTTCTTTCCGTGTCCGTTTTTTTTTTTTTGCGGACCATATGCGGAACCATTCATTGCAATGGGTCCGCAAAAAAAAAACGAAAGGTACTCTGTGTGCATTCCATTTCCGTATGTCTGTTCCGCAAAACAATAGAACATGTCCTATTATTGTCCGCATTACGGACAAGGATAGTACTGTTCTATTAGGGGCCAGCTGTTCCGTTCCGCAAAATACGGAATGCAAACGGATCTCATCCGTATTTTTTGCGGAATACTTACGGTCGTGTGCATGAGGCCTAAGTAGGAGAACACTTCTAGTAACGAAGGAATGGCCTAAGTAGACAACTACTGTGGATTCATAAATAGCCGAGAAACAATTGTAGTGCACCCCAATATATATATAGCCTATACCTAAATCATAGTGGGGAGCTGTTTTATTATACAGTACTGAGAAAATCAATAGTTCCTATAAAAGTCAGGGCATCCAAATGCAGATACTGTTCCTGCTTTGTTGCATGACCTTGTTCTGCTCTACAGACTGGTGCATATTCTCAGTAGTAGCTAATCTGGCATCCTGCCACTTATTAAAAATTAATGGGGTCATTGTCATCCACCCTAATTTATGTGCTAAGAAAATGCCTTGTCAATTAGCGTACTTGTATTCAACATAGCTTAGCACCTTGGTTTATAAGCTCTGCTACTCCTGTTACAGGCCATGAATAGCGAGGTGATTAGTAAAACAAAGGCAGTTTATGAAAATAATTGCTACGTGCGTCATTGCCACGGTGTTTAGGTTCCACTACGATTCCAAGTGCATATAAAGCTTTCTCTAGACAGCATGTTCTATAATGTGTATATCATTATAATATAGGCTCTGTGGGAAAAAAATCCATTTTACATTACACTTCAGATTTTCAAATTATATGACATTATTATAGGTGCAAAAAATACATAACCGGCATATAAGCTAAATCAATGTTATATCAATTATATTCACTGATACAAATGATCAGCGGATGGAATGGTATTAAGATGCATGAGATGCATTCAAAATCACAGCCTGGTCTTGTTCATGGAGATGTTATGCACTATAAAACAAATAGATTTTTCATGCTGAAGAGGTGCAGATGTGGAGCTGTGACAGGCTCCAATGAGGAACCCCAACCTAGTCCTAGTGATATGGTTTTACCCTAGTGTTAACTGCCAGTCATATGGGTTTGGATCAAGCTCCAGTACTGTTATGACATCAGTGGTGCAGTTTGTAAGAGTAATCTTAATTCCCACCCCTCCTTTTTACAATATTCTTAACCCCCCCCCCCTTCATATCTGTGCATGGTCCTGTTAGTGGATCCCCCCAGTTGTGATTACCACTAATTGTGTGGATAATGGCCAATGGGCCATTGTACACAGCACCAAACCCTGCTAGTTTACAATATGAGAGTCATTGAAGAGTCAGTGTGAGGCAGTAGCCGTGTGCATACCTGCCAACCGTCCAAAATCTGGCGGGACAGTCCCAGACAGACAGTGGCTGTCCTGTGGTTTCGGTACGAGAGAGGTATGTCCCACTCTCTGGTAGCTGTTACCTGCTTCCATAGGAAGCAGATACAGCTGCCTGTAATGATGAAGCAAGAGCCATCCATTGCCTCCCTGCTCCATCATTCCTCCCCCCTGCCAGCGCTTCAGACTGCATATCTGGGCAGGGGGCAGGGCCAGCCGGGAGCTCTGGGTATCCTGCTGCTGCTGCTGGGGAACGCGGTGAGTATGTGGAGTTTTTTTTTCCACTGCCTGTGAATGGGGCACAGCTGGGCATATTACTGTCAGGGGGCACATAACTGGGCATAACTACTGCGTGGGGGCAAAAAACTGGGCATAACTACTGTGAGAGGGCACAAAACTACTGTGAGGGGGCACATAAATGGGCATAACTACTGTAAGGAGACACAGCTGGGGATATTACTGTTAGGGGGTACAGTTGGGCATATTACTGTGAGGGGACAAATCTGGGCATTGCTATTGTGAAGGGGCACATATCTGGGCATATTACTGTGAGAGGGCACATATCTGGGCATCGCTAATGTGAGGGGGCACATATCTGGGCATATCTACTGTGAAGGGGCACATACCTGGACATATCTACTGTGAGGGAGCACATATCTGGACATAACCACTGTGAGGGGGCACATATCTGGACAGAACTACTGTGAGGGGGCACATATCTGGACAGAACTACTGTAAGGGCTCACATATCTGGGCATCGCTACTGTGAGGTGGCACATATCTAGGCATAATCTGGAAGGGGGCACAATGCTAGCATTACTACTGTGTGGTGGCATAAAGGTGGAATAATTATTATGTGGGGGCATTTATGGGACTGGGTGGAATTAGGTGTTTAGTTATTTTTTGGGTGAAGTTAGAGGTATGGCCTAGTACAGAAAAAATTATTCCTCTTCCTTATTTTCTAAAGTTGAGAGGTGAATTTAGATGCATCAAAAGTGCAGGAAATTATTGGGAAGGAACCATTCCTTCCTGATAACTGCCTGCTCATCAGTGGAAGCATGAGCTGCTTTTAAATGCAGCAATCTTCTCCACTGTATGGGGACAAGCGATGGCTACTGCTACCGTTCTTCCTAACACAGAACGATCTGCTGCCCATAAACGATGATTTCATGTGATACACAAAAGATCATTTCACCTGATAAACAAGCATTTTGATCGTTCATTGGGTGATCGGTAGCACGTTTACATTACCCCCTGAAGAAGCTTGGTGCGAAACGCGCGTCGGGGCGCGGGACTTAGAGGTCGGTAATATGGGTTCATGATATCAAATACTATGAGGTCTTACATGCTCTGCAATGTGTAGAATATGGCACTAGCACTTTATTGGTATACACTTATCTTATGACGTTACATTGCTAATCATGTGGACTTCTGTTTGAGACTATCTGTTTAAGGTCTGTAGTATATGCTAACATAAGAATATACATTCCCAGTAATTTGGATGGGACGGTCAATTGATATTATATCTTGTCTGTCCGCTTTTACTATTAACTCTGTGAAATCCTTTGTCTGATTTTGCATATAATACTACAAATACCCATTGGCTCATGTTTGCCCTTCTTTGTCCCTGTATAATCATGTACCTAGGATTGTCCTCCATCATTATTTATTAATTTTAAAATATGTGTTATTTATTGAGATGCTAATAAAGACTCATTGAGTTCAACATTCTCCCAGTTTTTGATTTTGGGTTTATAGGCAGATTATGGGTAACGTTCATTCCTGATAATCTGCTCTGCAGTTGTGTGGTGTAAATCCACCTTTACTCTGCTTCTCAGGAAAGGTTGAGAACCCCAGCAATAAGTTAATGAGTGCCAGTGTGATGCCAGTGTGACAGGTAAACAAGAGATCAAAACCTGACATCACAGCTGTCTGTCTCTGCAGCCGGAGGGTCTGCTGCTAAATATAGGCCATCTTAGATATGGAGGAGCATTCGACTCTGGCTATGAATAAGCTATGCTCACCACAGGGGAATTTCAATGGCTTATGACAAAAACGTCTGCATTTCATTGAGCTATACCTATTGCACTTACCCTTTTCATTATGGCACTGTTCACCAGAACTGTTGTATTATCTTCAAATATTTTTCATATTTAAACTATATACTATACTATATATACTATACAATATACTATATATAACAATACAAGCAAGCATCCACAGAGCACATACTGAGCTGCTTGTAAGAGGATAGAAAACAGCCTTGCCCCCTCTTATCCATTGCAGTCATAACCTAGTCCTATGGGTTACAGCTGACCCTGGTATTGTGGTAATACCACCCATATTTAACTGTTACGTGCCATGGTATGTGTCTTATGCTGCTTAGAGACGATAGCCAGATATGTATATGCACTACGGTGGGTGAAACACCATGCGTGCATTTTAATGATGGTTAAATGTATTTAGTTTCTGATGACCTCACAGTTGGCCTGAGACAGTGTTCTGACACATTGGGGGTCATTTACTGTGGAAGTGGGAAATGCTGCTGTGGATTGTGCTGTATTTGATGTTTGATATTGGTGGCAGTGAAGGATTAATTGCCTGGAACTTGGCAAAACCTGAACTAACTCAGTGGAGACATCATACTCCACTGTCCCTGTGCTATTCAGCACACCACCCAGAACCCATATGTCATTTTGGGGTACATATGATTTTTAATCGCTCTATATTATTTCTTTGGGGAGGCAAGGTAACCGAAGAATGGATGTTTTGGTACTGTATTTATTTTTTGTTTTTTATAATGTTCATCTGACAGGTTAGATCATGTGGTATTTTTATAGAGCAGGTTGTTACGGACGCGATGATATCAAATATGTTTACTTTCTTTGTTTGTTTCAGTTTTACATAATAAAGCATTTTTGAGAAAAAATATGTTTTTGTGTCTCCATTTTCTGAATGCCATGTCTTTTTTATTTTTCTTCCGATCGTCTTGTGTAGGGGCTCATTTTTTGCAGGAAGAGTTGAAATTTTTATTGGTACCATTTTTGGGTAAATATAGTTTTTTTATTATTCATTATTACACTTTTTGGGGCAAGGTGACTTGGTAATTTTGGCACAGCTTTAATTTATTCATTTTTACTGCGTTCACCTGAGGGGTTAGGTCATGTGAGATTTTTGTAGAGCTGCTTGTTACAGACGTGGCGATACCTAACATGTGTACTTTTTTTTATTTATTTAAGGTTTACACAATAATATCATTTTTGAAAGAAAAAAATCATGTTTTATTGTCTCCATAGTCTGAGTAGTTTTTTTTTATTTTTTGGGCGATTGTCTCAGGTAGGGGCTAATTTTTTGCGGGATGAGATGACGGTTAGATTGGTACTATTTTGGTAGGAATATGCCTTTTTGATCACTTGGTATTACGCTTTTTGTGATGTAAGGTGACAAAAAATTGCTTTTTTGACACAGAATTATTTTTTTTTTTATTGTGTTCATCTGAGGGGTTAGGCCATGTCAGATTCTTGTAGAGTAAGTTGTTATGTACGCGGCGATACCTAACATGTCTAGGGTATTTTATTATTTTATTTATTTTTTACTCAGTTACAAATGTGCGTATATGGAAAAAAAGGTGTTTTTTTTTACGTTTTTCATTTTTTTTTACACTTTTTCTTTTTACACTTTTTTGGCTCAGACCCTCTTGGTTCTTGAAGATCCCGTGGATCTGATGTCTCTATAATACACTTCTGTAGACTATATAGTGTACTGCAGTGTATTTTTGCTTTACACTAAGCCTAGTCAGGCTTGATATACCATGGCAAGCAGAATGGCGTCCGGTTGCCATGGTAACCACTGGGACGCTGCCACAGCAGAGCAGCATCCCGATGGGAGGGGGAGGAAGTTCCCTCCCTCTCTTCTGGCCACACCATCAGTGCGCTGCCAGCGCACTGCAGCGCCCGATGGGGGAGGGAGCTTCCTCCCTGTTAACCCCTTCCATGCCGTGGTCCCTACGGACCGCGGCATGGAAGGGTTAAATGGCCAACATCACTGCCAGCAGCGATATCGGCCGTTACATTAGATTGTCATCTGTATGTTACAGCTGACAATCTAATACTGCTTGGCCATCCTGAAACTTGGGGGGAATGAACTGGGGGGATTGTAATACTTACTGGCGGCGGCAACAGGCACGTCATGGTGCGGTAACAGGTTAAAAGCTATGTACATTTTCGGTGGCAACTTTGTTTATGATCGCATTTTACTCATTTTGGGCTAAAAAAAACCTCACTTTTTCAATTGGTTTTTATAAAAAATATTGACTTGTTCTGTCACAAGGGGTTAATTGTTTTTCTAGCTGTGTGAATAGTACTTTCACTTTGTGCCAGTCAACTAATAAACCTTATCTCTAAATTACTAAAAGTACATAAACACTTATTTAAGCCACATTCTTATCAGCAAGATGGGAATTGAGCTATAATGACTGTTTAAGAGGTCAGAGATCAGAGATAAGAAGCCATCAGCTGTGCTGCCTGATGGAACAGAGTGAAAATTTAGATCCTAGTACTAGAGAAATTCAATGCTGCACAAAGGGGTTGAAATTTTTACTAAACACCAACTGAAAAAAATGATTTTTGTCTCGAAATGAGTATAATGCAATAATAAAAGGACTGACTCCCTTACAGGAAGCCTTGTAATTAAAACATGGACAACTAAGGCCTGTTTCGTATCTGCATTAATCACATCTGGCATGCTGTTCCATCTTTTCTGCATATTTGCCGGGTTGTGGCCTGATCTCCGCCAGTCTCCATTATAGTGAATGGTCGGAATATCCTGCCGGATCTGCTTAACGCAGATGTGAAATAAGCTTTAGCCCGCCAAGAATCACACCCTATTAATGTTTATCAAGCTTCAGTAGCTCTCTCATACAAGCAGCTGTACCTGGTACAGTACTTCAGTACCACTGTAACTTAGATCACTTTCACCTAGCTGTGCTTTTACCAGCAATTTTAAGCCAAAACCAGGAATGGAACCATCAGAGAAAATGTATAATGGAAACATTAGTACTTTTTCTGTATTTTGGATCCACTGTTGGTATTTTCTTGCAAAATCTGACCAAACTACTGCCCACTCACAATAACCTTATTCCTTGTTCTGAAATATTTGCGAACTTCAGAATCACACTTCTGTCTCAGCCACCACCTCCACAAGGTCATGGGGAAAATGAGGAGTCCAGTATACTTCTATCAGGGTAAGGCTACTTTCACACTAGCGTTTCTATTTTTCGGTATTGAGATCTGTCATAGGATCTCAATACTGGAGAAAAATGCTTCCGTTTTGTCCCCATTGATTATCAATGGGGACAAAATGTAACTGAAGAGAACAGAATGCTCCAAAAAGCATTCCGTTCCATTTGGTTGCATCCCATATCAGAGAGCAAACCGGTTTCTTTCCGTCATGGGATGTGGAGCAAGATGGATCCGTCATGACCCACAATGCAAGTCAATGGGTACGGATCCGTTTAACTCTGACACAATAGAAAATGGATCTGTCCCCCATTGACTTTGAATGGAGTTCATGGCGGATCCGTCTTGGCAATGTTAAAGATAATACAACCGGATCCATTCATAACGGATGCAGATGGTTGTATTATCAGTAACGGAAGCGTTTTTGCTGAGCCCTGCCGGATTCAGCAAAATGTTAGTGTGAAAGTAGCCTAACTCAGAATAAGGTCAATTATGGATTCTCTTTTCCTCTTCTTTTTTTCTATATGAGTATGATGTTGAAGTTGTTATGACTAAAGCTTGCTGGGGGACAGTCAGAAGTCATTTGAACACAGCAATTTCTCAACAATTTCTGTTTTAGCAGTGAATAATTGGCCGATGTTAATAAAATTGCTTGAGAAAGCACATGAAACACACAAAAAATCTGTAAAAACATAAGTTACTTGGCAAAGATTTACTGCTACAGACATAGACATCTATGATCTTGACAGTATTCATTGGAATTTTCTCAGTGTCATTATCTCCCAAACTGTAACTGTTCACATGTCTTTCCCCAGAAATACTGTGACTCATGTATAGTATGTAAGACCTTTTTAAAAAAAAAGTGTCCTTGTTATCTATAGCAACAAAGCTTTGCAATGATGTTAAGAAACTGGACTCCAGTTTCTAAAGAAAACATGGACACTTTCTCTCTGGAACAGTTGTGAACTGGAGGCCTTAGCTAACTCTACATCGAACTCCTACCTGTTCTTTCTCTGCCTTCATGCACATGAGCAACATCACTGCTGCCCCATCAGGCATTGCCATAGTGCTAGTACCTAATTATCTAACTATCTAATTACCCAGAATTTTACATGTAATGAATCTAAATAATTGTTAAATATTGCCCAAACATGTATACCAATAATTCCAACTTATAGTGGTCAAATTCTAAACAAGAGCTCTGCAGAGTCACCCACACAAGAGAATAAAGTACCGATCATACTCACATGTGACATTCTCTCTGATTAAAGTAGTCCAGTTACCTTTTCTTCTCCATCCAACCTAAACACCAATGGTGACATCTCCCAAAGTTGGCTGCTAAGACATCTTTAGCATCTCACTTCTGCAGCCATCTCTACCCTCTACAAGAAAACATCCTCTAGTCTTCCGTTCCTTAAAGATTATAAACCTAAAAACGGCGCTAAGTCAACCAATATACAGTAAGAGCCTAAGTATATTATATTACCTACAAAATGGCACAGCAATTACAAAAACATCATAGTAACATAGTAACATAGTTTATAAGGCCGAAAAAAGACATCTGTCCATCCAGTTCGGCCTGTTTTCCTACCAGTTGATCCAGAGGAAGGCAAAAAAACCCTGTGAGGTAGAAGCCAGTTTTCCCCACTAGGGAAAAAAATTCCTTCCCGACTCCAATCAGGCAATCAGAATAACTCCCTGGATCAACGACCCCTCTCTAGTAACTATAACCTGTAAGATTATTACCCTCCAAAAATACATCCAGGCCCCTCTTGAACTCTTTTAGTGAACTTACCATCACCACCTCCTCAGGCAGAGAGTTCCATAGTCTCACTGCTCTTACCGTAAAGAATCCTCTTCTATGTTTGTGTACAAACCTTCTTTCCTCCAGACGCAGAGGATGGCCCCTCGTCACAGTCACAGTCCTGGGGATAAATAGATCGTGGGAGAGATCTCTGTACTGACCTGATATATTTATACATAGTTATTAGATCTCCCCTCAGTCGTCTTTTTTCTAAAGTGAATAACCCTAATTTTGATAATCTTTCTGGGTACTGTAGTCCACCCATTCCAGTTATTACTTTAGTTGCCCTCCTCTGAACCCTCTCCAGCTCTGCTATGTCTGCCTTGTTCACAGGAGCCCAGAACTGTACACAGTACTCCATGTGTGGTCTGACTAGTGATTTGTAAAGTGGCAGGACTATGTTCTCATCACGGGCATCTATGCCTCTTTTGATGCAGCCCATTATCTTATTGGCCTTGGCAGCAGCTGTCTGACATTGGTTTCTGCAGCTTAGATTTCTGTTCACTAAAATTCCTGGGTCCTTTTCTATGTCAGAGTTACCCAATATTTTACCATTTAGTATGTACTGGTGACTTGCATTATTCCTTCCCATATGCATAACTTTACATTTGTCAGTGTTAAACCTCATCTGCCACTTCTCTGCCCAAGCCTCCAGTCTATCCAGATCCATCTGTAGCAGTGTACTGTCCTCTTCTGTGTTAATTACTTTACACAGTTTAGTGTCATCTGCAAAAATTGATATTTTACTGTGCAAGCCTTCTACAAGATCATTAATAAATATATTGAAGAGAATAGGGCCCAATACTGACCCCTGTGGTACCCCACTAGTTACAGTGACCCAATCTGAGTATGTGCCATTAATAACCACCCTCTGTTTTCTATCACTGAGCCAGTTACTTACCCAGATACAGACATTTTCTCCCAGGCCAAGCATTCTCATCTTATATACTAACCTTTTATGTGGTACAGTGTCAAATGCTTTGGAGAAGTCCAGATATACGACATCCATTGATTCGCTGCGGTCCAGTCTAGAACTTACCTCCTCATAGAAACTGATTAAATTGGTTTGACATGACCGATCCCTCATGAAGCCATGCTGATATGGAGTAATTTGCTTATTTTCATTGAGGTACTCCAAGATAGCATCTCTTAGAAAACCCTCAAACAGTTTACCCACGACAGATGTTAAACTTACCGGCCTATAGTTCCCAGGCTCTGTTTTTGGACCCTTTTTGAATATTGGCACCACATTTGCTATGCGCCAATCCTGTGGAACACTCCCTGTCAGTATAGAGTCCTTAAATATCAGAAATAAGGGTCTAGCGATGACATTACTTAATTCTCTTAGGATACGGGGGTGTATGCCATCCGGTCCTGGCGATTTGTCTATTTTAATCTTTTTAAGACGTAGCTCTACTTCTTCCTGGGTCAGACAGGGCACTTTTAATGGGGAATTTACTTTTATATTCTGCATTTCATCTGACAGTTCATTTTCCTCAGTGAATACAGTGGAGAAAAAGATATTTAGTAGCTTCGCTTTCTCCTCATCGCTCTCTGCAACTCCCCCCTCATTACTCTGTAAGGGGCCAACACCTTCAGGTTTATACTTTTTACCATTTATATAATTAAAGAACATTTTAGGGTTAGTTTTACTTTCTTTGGCGATTAATCTCTCGGTCTCTAGTTTGGCTGTTTTTATTTGTCTTTTACATATTCTATTTTTTTCCTTGTAGTTTTTCAATGCTTCCTCGCTCCCCTCCTGTTTTAGTGATTTAAATGCTTTCTGTTTATCATTTATTGCTTTCTTTACAGTTCTGTTTATCCACATTGGTTTTTTCTTGTTCCTTAACCTTTTATTCCCATAAGGTATGTACCTCTCACAATTAGATATTAGGATGCTTTTAAAAATATCCCATTTTGTGGCTGCATTTTTATTTTTGAGGACTTTGTCCCAGTTAGTTAGGCCTATGGCCTCTCTTAGTTGGCTAAATTTAGCTTTTTTGAAGTTAGGTATTTTTGTTCCTCCCTGAAGAAACGCTCTTTTGAATGACAATTGGAAGGTTATTATATTATGGTCACTATTTCCTAGGAGTCCCCCGACCTGCACATCTGTTGTTCTGTCAGGTCTATTGGTTAATACTAAGTCCAGTATGGCCGTCCCTCTAGTCGGGTCCTGAACCAGTTGGGAAAGGTAATTGTCTTTGGTTATTTCCAAGAACCTGTTTCCTTTATGAGATATACAGGTTTCAGTTTTCCAGTCTATATCTGGGTAGTTGAAATCCCCCATAATAATGACCTCATTATGATTTGCCACCTCGTCTATTTCGTTTAGAAGTAGATTTTCTATGGGCTCTGGTATACTAGGGGGTTTATAATAAACTCCGATTAGTATTTTATTATTGTTTTTGGCTCCATTTATTTCTACCCACAGTGACTCCACATCTTCATGTCCCTCACTTATATCTTCCCGCAGTGTGGGCTTTAGACAGGACTTTACATAAAGGCAGACCCCTCCCCCTCTCCGGTTTTGGCGATCCTTTCTAAAAAGACTGTAACCATGTACGTTAACTGCCCAGTCATAGGTATCATCCAGCCATGTCTCAGTTATTCCCACTATGTCATAGTCCTCCTCACACATCACTAATTCCAGTTCACCAATTTTATTAGTCAGGCTTCTGGCATTAGTGTACATACACTTTAGAGGTCTATGTATATTTTTTACCCCCCTTTTTAAATTACTATTACCTGTGAAGTGAATATCCGGGGTTTTTGGGTTACTTTGGTTGATGTTTTCCGCAATATTCTCCCTACATTCCTCACTAATCCCAACCCCCACTAACCCCCCACTCTCCCCGACTGTGACCCACTCTCTATCTACACTATCTACCCCCTTATTAGTATTACCCCCCACCCTCCCCCCAGATCCTAGTTTAAAAGCTCCTCCAGCCGTCTAACCATTTTTTCCCCCAGGGCAGTTGCACCCTCCCCATTAAGGTGCAGCCCGTCCCTACTGTAGAGTCTGTAGCCGACAGAGAAGTCGGCCCAGTTCTCCATGAACCCAAACCCTTCCTTCCTGCACCAGCCTCTGAGCCACTTATTTAACTCCCTAATCTCCCGTTGTCTCTCTAGTGACGCTCGTGGCACTGGTAGTATTTCTGAAAACACTACCTTGGAGGTCCTGGACTTGAGCTTCTCTCCTAGTTCCCTAAAATCATTTTTAAGGACCTTCCATCTCCCCCTGACTTTGTCATTGGTGCCAATGTGTACCATGACCACCGGGTCTTCCCCAGCCCCACCCAGCAATCTGTCAATCCGATCCGCGATATGCCGAACCCGAGCACCCGGGAGACAACACACTGTTCGGCATTCACGGTCTCGGCGACAGATGACCCTGTCTGTCCGCCTAATTATAGAGTCCCCTACCACCAGCATCTGTCTGGCCTTTGCTGCTCTCCTTTTCCCATCCTTCCTGCAGCGGTCATCCTCCTGGTTTCTAGGAGAAATGCCCTGCTGCAGTGTCGCTGGTCCTAGGCTTTCATCCCTAATATCAGCCAAACAGGCATATTTACTAGGGTGTTCCAGCTCAGGACTAGCCTCCCTGGCACTTTTCCCTCTACCCCTCCTTACTACATTAACCCAACTGCTGACCTTATAGTCCTGCTCTTGCCCATCTCCTCCCTCCTCCTCTTCACTGGCCCCAGCCAGTGCCTGCACTGTGAGGTCTAAGCCTCTCTCCAGGTGTTCAATGCCCCTAAGTATGCCAAGCTGCTTATTTAGATCCAAGATCCGGGCTTCCAAATATGCAACGTGATTGCATCTAGTGCAAATGTATTCACCCTCGAATGGTTCTTCAAGGCATGCATACATTGCACAGGACACACACTTAGTAGCATTGTCCATGGAGCACCTGCTAGATGGGGATATACAGTACAGAAAAAAAACAGTAAATATATGATTAGGGTTTGCTGTAGCTGGAGGACTACAAATCAAGTTAACACACAAGGAAAATCACTCCAACCTTACTTTTTGCTCCTGGTCTTAAACTCCGGTTTTTTAACTCCACTTATACACAGCCCACTTACAAAGCAAGCCCAAAGTCAGAGCAAGCTCTATAAGAGTTTAGCTATGTAATTTATAGCACCTGGGATTGCTAACCACTCCCCTTCACCAGGTACACAGCAGAGAAAAAAAAATGGGTTTAAATGGTATTACCAAATGCAACCAAATACAAGCACTAAACAAACAAAGAACTTTGCAATAAACTATAGACAGTTATTTGCAGTCACTCCCACAAATTCACACTCAGTACCAGAACTCCGGTTTTTTAACTCCACTTATACACAGCCCACTTACAAAGCAAGCCCAAAGTCAGAGCAAGAGTCAACGGAACCAGGGATTCCCAACCAGTCTCCCAAGCTGGTACTTGCCTGGCCTGAAGCTGTGTATCTTCTGCGATCTGACGAGTGCAGGGACATTCAGCTTAGAATAACCGTTGACATCAATAAATGACATCATCATATTAAAATACAATACTGTTAAAAAAAGGGAAATAGACACACACTAAAAAAGGGGTTCACAAGAGTGGTAAAGGCACAAAAATATATATTATAAAGTGGAAGTGCAATATTAAGAGGAGTTTTCTGGCTTGCATCAGCATCCTTTAACATAATTGTGTATAGAGGTAGCTATAATTTGTAATGTAATGTGTTTCTTGTCCATGTCCATGCAGGTCTTTATTTCCTGTGTGTGGGCAGGTCAAGGCAGCAACAGGAGCAATTATCTGTGAGCGTTCATGTAACTAGCTGGGTGGGAGGAGCTGTAAACTAGTAGGACGTTTCAGGGGTGGTGCTGGAGCTGTGGCAGAGAAAGGAGAGGTGCATCATGGGTTTGGTTGGATACAGCAACAGGAATTGCTACATACAGGATGGAAACAAACCAGAGTGATTTGTTTACATGGTGAAAACGGGTCAGGAGAATCCAAATTGAAAAAAAGCATGGGAAAGATGTATATGGGGTAAACAACTACATGACCATATCTGTAAAAAACAATAAAAATCCTAAACTCCTTTAATATTGCACTTCCACTTTACTATATGTGCTATATGTACTTTTTTCCCTGACCACTCTTGTGAAAGCCTTTTTTAACGTGACTATTTCCCTTTTTTTAACTATGTTCTACTTCAATATGATTATATAAGAAAGTGATGGTTTTTGTAATTGCTAAATTAGGCCCCTTTCACACCTGCGGCACGGTGCTCCGTCAGGCTGTTCTGGTGAGCGAATAGCCCGCCGGATCCGTGCTGCCGCAGGTGCACGTGTCGGGCCGGAACTACGCTCCGGCCCCATTCACTGTAATAGGGGGGGCCGCGGATCCGGCCACAGCACGGCAACCCATGCCGAGAGGCGGCCGGAACGAAAATACAACATGTTGACGGAGCCCCATGCCACAGATGTGAAAATAGCCGTATACAACACATACACCTTCAGTTCAGCTGAACATGTATATGTATTGAATGGGGAGAGAGGAGAAAGCTGTTGTCAGACACATATGACAATGGCTTTTCTCCATGGGAGAACACAAAGATTGTATGAAATAATTAATTTTGCCCAATCCTTCTTTACCCTGACATCATCTATCAGGAGCTCCCCATACATACCCCATATTAGGTTATCTGCAAACCTGCCGTTCTCAGAGAGTTCGCACAACGATACACTAATCACCACATCCCAAAGGTAATCAAACTCTAAAGGGCCCTTTACACGGGCTGAGAATTAAAAAGATCATCACTAACGAGCGTTCATAGTAACGCTCATTAGCGATTATATCGATTACCGAGCGAAACGCTCGTTCATTGGATAATTGGATCGTTAGTGCAGCACAAAAATCCTGGTTCCCCTACAGAAGACTGCTGTGTAAACACAATCTGCTGCTGGGAAACAATGAATCTGTATAGGGAAGCATTAGCGATCGCTCCTTCCCATACTCTGGAGGAGCTGGAGAAGATCGGTACATGTAAACCCTTCCTTCCCGACAATCTGCTTGTTCATTGTCCCGTGTAAAGGGACCTTTATACAAGGACCCTAAATCAATTCAGATCCCAGATGAGATGCCTTAATTCAGATCCTGGATCAGACCACTAAATAAATTAACCCAATTAACAGACCCCAGACCTCTAAAATAATCAGACATCAGACTAAGGGCCCATTCACACGACCATGTGAATGGGTCCACATCTATTCCGCAATTTTTCGGAATAGACGCGGCCCCATTCACTTTAATGGGCGGTGTGCGATCTTGTTGAGCCGCGGTTACGCAAGAAAATATAGAACATGTCCTATTGTCCACAACAGCGGACACGAATAGGCATCTTCTATGGGGTGCCGGCGATGTGTGTTCCGCAAATTGCGGAACACACACTGTTCGGCATCTGTGGTATTGCGGACCCGCAATATGACGGCCGTCTGAACGGCCCCTAAACCTAATTTATTTCAGACCACTGACCAGAGCCCTAAATTAATTCAGACCACACACTAGACCACTAAATTATGGCCCATGACAGACCCCCTAAATTAATTCAGACCCCAGACCAGACCCCTAAATTAATTCAACCCCCAGACCAGATCCCTAAATTAATTCAGACCTCAGAAGACAGCAAACAAAAGAAAAACAAAATTAAACCCTGGACAAGACTGTGACATTTACTTACTGCTCCTTGCTTGTGTTTCTTTTCACTTTCAGCACTGTCACATTAAAGCTGGCCATACACATTAGATAGAATTTGGTTAATGGTGGTACAGCAGTTGAACGAACATCTGGTGAACGATCTGCTCACAGACACAACTATACACAATTTAGTCCATATTGGTTGCTACAGTTGATCAGACTGCCCATACATGTTCAATGAAGTCAGGCGATGGACAAAAGATCTTTCTGGGCGATCTTTCTTTGAACAAAAGATTTTTCGTCCAGCTATTGGATAAAAATATTAAACACAGTGACAACTAATGACAGATAATGTTCTGTCATTAGTTGGGTAAAAGGATCATTGTTAGAAATCATCTGTTTTTATCAGCTTTATATTAATGTGTAACGGTACCTTAAAGGGGTTCTCCAAGAATTAAAGGGGTTTTCCGAGTTATATATATTGATGACCTATCCTCAGGATAGGTCATCAATATCAGATCGGCGGGGGTCCGACACCCGGCACCCCCGCCGATCAGCTGTTTGAAGAGGAGGCGCGCTCCGTATCAGCGCTGCCTCCTCATCACTGTTTACATGCTGGCCAACGCGGGGGTAGTGGTGAGTAGGTGTAATTACACCTCACTGCCCCATTTATTTCAATGGGAAGAATAGCTTCCATAGACTTGTATGGGAGTGATTCTTCCCATTGAAATGAATGGAGCGGTGAGGTGTAATTACACATACTCACCACTACCCCCACGTCGGCCAGCATGTAAACAGTGAAGAGGAGGCAGCGCTGATACGGCGCGCGCGCCTCCTCTTCAAACAGCTGATCGGCGGGGGTGCCAGGTGTCGTACCCCCGCCGATCTGATATTGATGACCTATCCTGAGGATAGGTCATCAATATATATAACTCGGAGAACCCCTTTAAGAAAATGAAAATATGAAAATACGTAAATATTACTTTATTATAAATAAATTCCCAAATACCTTTCATTAGTTATAATGGCTCGTTTTCTCTGGGGAGCAATCATTAGGAGAAACAAAATGGCCGCCGTCCTATTAGTACATACAAAACCTGTCCTAATCACACAGGAGGACAAGTTACTTCAGAACACTGAGTAAAGATCTGCCTCATCCTCCTCTCTGCTCTGCTTGTCAGGGATTATGGTCCTGAATACAGTTTAATATGATCTTCAGCTGAATCTCTGTAGGAATGGAGTTCATGAGGAGACATGAAGTACAGAGAAGAGGTGGGGATGTGGCTGTGTCCTGCTGTGTAATAGGACAGGTTTTGTGTGTAGTAACAGGACGGCAGCCATTTTATTTCTCCTAATGATTGCTCCCCAGACAAAACGAGCCATTATAACTAATGAAAGATATTTGGGAATATATTTATGATCAAGTAATATTTAGGTATTTTCATTTTCTTAATTCCTGGAGAACCCCTTTAAGTCTACCTTAAGACGTATGCTAGATCCTGACACTCCACTAGGAGACAGGACAGTAGAGTGAGGAACTGTGAGGGAGGGGGGAACACGAAGACATGGTATCTCTGAGGAAGGGGGGGGGGGCAGGAAAGAAATATACCTCAAAAGGATCTCCAGGCAGGTGACATACTGTAGGTAGCAGGGGAGAAGGCCAAAACAGCAGTTTAAAGGAAAAAGAAAAGAATAATAATTTGAGTAAAGTTGCTGCTTGTAACACACAGCAGGCTGCAGCTTTTGAAGAACTCTCTGCCAAACACCACCCACAACCCTACCATACTGTCCCATAGTCAACAGACAAAAAATTGCAGCAGCAGCCTTGACACAGACATGCATCACTGACTATTTAAAAAAAATGCTACTGCTCCTGCTGACTTCCATATGGTAAATGGCTTACAATTCCCACCGCCACAGTATAAATGATGACGGCTCCCCTCACATTACAGAGTCAAACATTACATGTCACTCAGGAGAAGTAGAGCAGAAGAAGGGGGTTGTGGACCAGCTAGACACTCATCTCCAGAGTCCTACTTATTTGAGGGTGAGAAAATGAAAAATATTACAAAAATATTTTTATCTCTCCATTGTATATACTAGTGAAACCTCTCCAAAAGACCACCTCTCTAATAAGCCAAACCCATGTAGATCAGATTTTTTGGTGACAGATTTGATATTCCCCCATATTTTGTGTAAGTTGGCGATTGATGATTGATTGAATGGGCACCTCCTACCATTTCCTGTATGTCTGGCCCAAATTGGCAAGGAAAGAACAGTAGAGACCCAGTAAGCTTTAAAACGGCAGCAGCGGGGAACCATTAAAGGGGTTGTCCGCTATTTACTATTGATGACCTATCCTCAGATCGGTGGGGGTCCGTCCTTCGTAACACTGGACCCCCGTTGATCTGATATTGATGACATACCCTGAGGACAGGTCATCAATAGTACTTATTTTATTTTATGGTCTTACTGCATTTTGAGCCTAAAAGAGTTAAATGCCGAGGTCTCTGTTCATTGACTTTCAAAGGCTCCTAGATAAACCTGTTACAAAGTCAATCACTAAATTAAAATAACACCATTAAATGAGAAAATGAATTCTTTAATAGGCCAATGAAATTAGAGGCTCCCTCTGGTGGAAAAAAAATTGATCAAATACTAGAAGCGATTTTAGCATTCTTTAAATTGAAAATGACCAAATCAATCATAACTAAAATCAGCTGAATGGATTAACATTAAGACATTGCTATACACTTGTATTCTATAAGACGCTATATAAACTATGCGCTCAAGTCCTTATATTCAGTGTGGAACTTATTGTAGGCAGGCATGGGAACCCATCACAATCTTTATGCTGCCCTATCTAAGGATTGTATGAATTAGGCCTGTATTACACCAAAAGATTATCTGACAGATTTTCTGACCAATCATTGATCAGATGGCCGGTCTTAATAAATGTGCCCCATAGTTGTTAAAGGGGTTGTCCTACTAAAAATATCATAGTTTTCCAACCAGCACCTGGATCTGAATACTTTTGTAATTGCATGTAATTAAGGGGCCGTTAAAACATTTTTACAACATTTTTGAAGATCCGCAATACCACGGATGCCGATTGGCATGAGTTCCGCAAATTGTGGAACACACGGCCGGGCACCCCGTTCAAAATGCCTATTCTTTGTTGCGGACAAGAATAGGACATGTTCCATAATTTCTTGCGGAGCCGCGGCTTGGCAAGATCGCGTGCCGGCCATAGAAGTGAACTGGCCTATTCTGCGGAATAGGTGTGGACCCGTTCACACGGACGTGCGAACGGGCCCTGAAAGTTTTGCATAGCCACTGAGTTATTCAATTAAATGTATCTGTATATCGCCACCTGCTGTTTTTTTTATTTCTTTGACCTGCTCACTGAGAAGGCCACACATGCTCAGTTTCATCCTTCAACTGCCTCCTTAGTTGTGATAGGCAGACCATGGACACGCCCCCTTAGCTGCAGCAGAAAATACACTTCCCTTGAGTTGTCAGCTTGATATAAATCTAGCAGAGCAATGAATGGGGAGATCTCTGGATCCATGTGAGGTACTAAGCTGGTTCTAGCTTTGTTAGAAAGAGGTTGTCATGTACTACATGATGTCTGATTTTCATTTTTTACATTAGTTATGGGATAACCCCTTTAAGGTTCGAAAAAGACAAAAGTCCATAAAGTCTAACCTGTAATTCTTTGTGACTCCAGATGTGGCAATAAAAAAAAATCCCTGGATCAATGTACAGTACAGATCAAAAGTTTGGACACACCTTCTCAGTCAAAGAGTGTGCAAAGCAGTAATCAAAGCAAAAGGTGACTAATTTGAAGAACCTAGAATATAAGACATATTTTCAGTTGTTTCACACTTTTTTGTTAAGTATATAATTCCACATGTGTTAATTCATAGTTTTGATGCCTTCAGTGTGAATCTACAATTTTCATAGTCATGAAAATACAGAAAACTCTTTGAATGAGAAGGTGTGTCCAAACTTTTGGTCTGTACTGTATATTTTCATAAGTCTAAATGTGTTTTTGAAAAAGTCATCTAAGCCTTTTTTTAAGACATCTACTGTATTAGCTGTGACCAGCTCCAGCAGCAGGCTATTCCAGAGATTCACAGCCCTTACTGTAAAGAATGCTTGTCACCACTTAAAGGGGTTATCCAACCCCATAATGACCCCCCTCCCAATGCTCGGGCCCCTCATATAGATTATACTTACCCCGCCCCCCATGTCACTCCTGATCCCTGCAC
Organism: Rhinella marina; assembly: GCA_900303285.1. Classification (NCBI taxonomy): domain Eukaryota; kingdom Metazoa; phylum Chordata; class Amphibia; order Anura; family Bufonidae; genus Rhinella; species Rhinella marina. Next base: position 82,558 of record ONZH01016205.1, read on the forward strand.
ACCTGCAATGCTAGGTAGGCTCGTCCTCGTCGCGCAGATCAAAACATTCAGCGACGGGGGAGCAGCCAATAGCAGGCCGTGACAGGGACGCAGTGGCAGCTGTGTGGGGCGGGGGGTAAGTATAATCTATATGAGGGGCATTGGGGGGGTCATTATAGGGGTTGGATAACCCCTGAAGTCTGAATATTTTTTCTCCAGGCGTAGGGAGGTGCCCCTTGTTTTTTGACAGGGTTTAACACAGAATAGCTTTCCTTGATATTTTTTGTATAGTCCGTTTATATATTTGTACAGGTTAATCATGTCCCCCTTAGACTTGTTTTTCAAGACTAAATAAATTTGTCTCTTTTAATCTTTGCTCATAGCCAAGATCTTCAAGGCCCTCCTATGAGTTTAGTTGCTCTGTTTTTCACTTTTTCTTACTCCAGGTCACCCTTTTTATGGACTGGTGCACAGAACTGAACTGCGTATTCCAGTTGAAGACGCACCAATGCTTTGTATAGTGGCAATATTACATCCCTGTCCCACAAGTCCATGCCTCTTTTAATACAAAACAAAATTCTATTGGCCTTAGAGGCAGCTGACTGGCATTGCATGCTGTTATTTAGTTTATGATCTGCTAATACACCCAGATCCTTCTCAACAATTGACTCTCCCAATTTTACCCTCGCCCCGACCCCCCAAGAGGACATATGCTGCATTATGTTATGCCTCTAGATGCATAACTTTATATTTATCTATATTGAACCTCATTTGTCAAGTGGAGGCCCAAACAGTAAGTTTGTCCAAGTCAGCTGTAACTTATTAACATCTTCCATAGACTGTACCGTATTACAAAGTTTGGTGTCATCTGCAAAAATAGAAACAGCACTAATAATTCCATCCTCTATGTCATTAATGAATAAGTTAAATAATAGCAGACCCAGCACAGAACCTTGGGATACACCACTTATAACCGGGGACCATTCAGAGTATGAATCATTGACCACAACACACAGATCATACACACCAACTATTGGTCTGGTACTTACAGTACTAAAGTGAGTCACGTAGTCTAGGAGTTCCTTCTGTTCTTTAGGTTTTAGATTTAACTAGTTGGATCCTCAGGGGGCGGTCTTCAGAGTCACCAACTGGTAGCTAAGTGTTTGAGTGATGAGGTAGAGAAGAGTAGTAAGTGTGAAGTCGTTGGTTAGAACCAGATGGTCAGCGAGAAGATCTTCAAAGCCAGAAGGGCAACCATAGAGAGAGCCAGCAGTCCAATCTGGAGTCTAACCAAGAGGCATGGACAGAAACAGTCTAAAATCCAAGGGGTATATGAGAGAGTCAGGATCAGGAATACTAGGTGAACATCCAGACAGGCAGTAGTCAACAGAAGGCTAGAGGCCTGAAAGGCTAGTGATATTCAGGCAAAGGTCAAGAGACTTTAAAATGCCATCAGTGCAGATTAGTGTCTTTGTCATGTGCGCCAGTTGCCATGGTAACATAGAACACCCCCAACTGGATGCAGAAGAGCAACACGGTAGCGGGAAGAAATACACAACAATCGGGGTCATTTAATAAAGGTCAGAGTTCCGCAGACTGGTCTTAGTACAAACCCTACTGGTGGAAGAACCAACTAGTTTTATTAGGACGTGTCATGCACACCTCTTAAATATGTTTCATCTGCTAGTGTCCTTGCCCTAGAACCAAATTCTATCTAGCCAAGAACTGGAGTAGATTCCTGGTGTACTTTTTTGGCACAAATGTTGTTAAATTAATCCGCCTCCCCCACCAACTTTTGTAGCAAGGGTGTTGGAGAAATCTAAAAAACAGCAAATATCACAAAAAGGCACTTGTGAAAAATCTGGCTTAGATTCTTAATACATGACCCCCAATGTCTTTATCTGTGAGTTTTCATAAGTACATGATACGATTCCAGTTAAAGAACATTCATGCATTAGCCATTGCACGACAGAAGCTGTCATATAGCCCATGCCATAATCCTATGATATCATCTCGCGCACATATACATCCTGGCCAATGAATGAGGAATAAATCTGATTCCATTCTGCAGTACAATAATTATTTTAGTGTGCTTGCCTCTTAAGAGTTGCAAGTCTAAGTAGAGTAAAATGTGTTCCAAGATATGTCAGCTTTTAAGAGTCTTGAAATGGGTAAGAGCGTTCAGAGCTTTACATTTAGGTCAAATTGAAATCTTTTTGTGGCTGGCGTATTAACCGTACAGGAACACTACCTTTAGTCTTGATATTCTAGCACATTTTCTGTTCTATTATAAGAAAAGAGTGACTTGGGAAAAAGCAAAGAGCTGCACAGGAAGACAATTCCCCACAGCTGCTCTCTCCAGTGCCATCAGCAGAATACATTCTGTGAATGAAGTGGCTTACCCAATGTGCTGAAGGCTATTACAACAAAACTGCAGAATATACAGGAGAAATTTCACCATAGAAACTCTTTATGTAAGGGTCGCACATAATATTTGTTTACTGTGGCCAAAAAATATGTCTACATTGTCTGCAAAGTACATATATCTCAGATTGAACTTTCTATGCTCCTAGAAGTGGTTGCCTAACTCTATGCAGCCGCAATAATGGCTAGCCTAAGATATGCAGGCATAGATACAAATTCTGTAGTATTACCTACATAGCTTTATCAGATCTCGTCAAACTTTCTGAACTGTTCGAAACTGGGATGCCACCATGCTGCAATGACACACATGCAAAGGTTTAGTACAGGCATCCCCAAACTGCGGCCCTCCAGCTGTTGTAAAACTACAACTTCCACCATGCCCTGCTGTAGGCTGATAGCTTTAAGCCGTCCGGGCATGCTGGGAGTTGTAGTTTCGCAACATCTGGAGGGCCGCAGTTTGGGGATGCCTGGTTTAGTGGGATTAGCATCCACATGGATAACCGTTACAAGCAGTGAGTATAAAATAATTAGTAGTAGTTCATCCTACAGAAGTTCACACCCAAATGTACCAGAAACAATACTCCAGTAACCTGCAGATGGGTCCAGAAATATTTGGACAGTCACACAGTTTTTATAATTTAGCCTCAGTACAACAAAACAATAGATTTGAAAGTCATGAAAGATGTGATTGAATTGTAGACTTCAGCTTTAAAAAAGCATCTGTCACCATGATCAACCCTAATAAACCATGCTATGCTAATGAGGCACTCAGAGAACCAGGGCGCAGGCTTAGGCCTTTAAGCACCACTTCAGCTTCTCTTTTCCCTCATCACCACTCCCCCTCCTGCACAGAATTTTTTCCCTTTTTCCAATACGATAAGGTAAAACAAGCCCTTATTCAGCTATGTGAATAGAAAAGTAATACAATTATAGCTTTTGGAAGGCAAATAGGAAAAAAGTAAAATTGTTTACAGCGGCAAGGGATTAAAGGGAGTCTGTTAGTAGTTTTGGCCATGCAAAACTGTTGACAATGCTTAGTAGGGGCTGGGAAGAGCAGGACGAATATACCTTTTGCAGAGCTTTTATTAATAGGGCAAGTGCCCTGGAAGTGGTGCTTCCCAGTGATATGCTCTCTGCATGGAACTGCTTTACAGTTGTGTGACAGCTTTTGTGGTCTCCTGGTTGTATGCTACAGCTGCCACTGAGAAATATTTACCGACAGCAATGTTGAAACCTTCTGCCCTTGACTTGTTTCCTTCACAACAGTCATGCCCAATAACCGTGTTACTGGACAGAGTGCTAACAGTTCATTTACCTCCCACTGGCTAGCAAGTAGCTGATATACAATCCACTCTAAGACCAGACTCTCAAGGGCTCAACCCAACTTATTTGTTCAGATGTTTGCTCAGGTATATTATACCTCAAACTGAATTAAGTAGACAGAGACTTCAAGTCTCCAGCCATGCACTACAGCTCCATATTTGGCTCCTCAGAAATTATGCATTTCACCACGCGGGCCCAAATGTTGTCTATCTCCAGGCTAGAGTTATCCCCAAGAACAGCAGAGTCTTCCTGGAGCTATCTCCACCCCAGGCTGGCAATGTTATCGTCCTGTCCAACTTTAGTGGCAGCCTGCACTGTATGCTTAAAAACCTTCATCCTCAATGGTTAGCATACCTAGGCCCCAGACTCACACGAAGTTACTGAGTTAGTTCCCCATCTGTCCCTGTGATGACTCAGTCTCACTTGATGGAACAACAGTTTCATTTACACTTTCAGAGGATCATTAATACACCAGGTAACACTCCATGCAGCTCTTCAATGATATATATCATGTCTCCTGGCCTTCAATCCAACTCCGCCCACAAGTTTGAGCCTTTACAGCCCCTATGTATTCTACTCTCCTCTAAAGACTGTTAGACGGGCAGATTTTCTGCCAGATGATCGCTAATGAGTGTTCGTAGTAAAGCTCATTAGAGATCATCTGGCAGTGTTATACTGCCGCCGATTAGCCTTGTTTGCTTGTTCATTGGGCAATGCAAATCTTTTGACAAGTTTAAAAATTATCGTTTGCAGGCGGCAGATCATGGTGTCTAATCACAATCTGCTGCCGGTAAACAATGATTCAGCATAGGGAAGAGCGATGGTATAACTATCGCTCCTCCCTATACTGAGGAGGAGATTGCTGTATGTAATAGCAGGCGATTGCTGGGAAGGAACGCTTCTTTCCAAACAATCGCCAGCGGAATCGGGCAGTCCAATACAGCCTTAAGGTGGAATAGGCACCAGATCTACTTGGTAACCAGAACAATAGCAGCTGGATGCTCCATGATAACTGTTCATGCTTCCCTCTTTTGGTGCCAAATCTCCCCCTTTTATCTATACCTTACTGCTCCCCTAACAACCTGTCTCATACTGATAGCACAGCATGTTGATGCCACCATGCATCTTTCCAAACGGAAAATACTCTCCCATAGCCTAGTCACCAACCATACCTTTCTCTCTTGTGGCTAAAAGCCAAAAAGATTATCAGACACAGAATCTTGTCATGATATCATTCTCAAAGTCTACAATCAAGAGACACCCTTGTGTACATACCGTAAATGCAGAGGGTTTACATCTAGAAGCAAACTGACAATAGCATTCAAGTCTCTTTATAAAAAACATGTTAAAAAATCTACCACGTTCTGGAAAAAGATTTTTTGGACTGTTTGGTTGAGAAAAGCGAACAGTATTGAGAAGGAAAGGCTCATGATCCAAAACATACCACATCATCTGTCAAATGTATTGGAAGCAGTACGATGGCAAGGGTTATATGGCTGTTTATAGACAATATGACTGCAGACAGAAGTACCAGGATAAATACCTTCTGCTCAGGTTCTGCAAAAACTATAGGATGATGGTTCCACATACAGATGGATAATGACCCAAAACATACCGTGAAATTAATCAAAGAGCTTCTCAAACAGGTTGTCCAAGATTTTGATACTGATGGCCTATCCTCAGAATAGTCCATCAATATCAGATCGGTGGAGGTATGACACTCTGCTGTTTCCTTGTAGTTCAATGGTGGAACTACACAGCTCTGTCCATTGTGTTGTGGACAGAGCTGGTGACGGTTGCGCTGCTCCCATTCACTTTAATCCTGAGAAGAGGTCATCAATATCAAAATCCTGGACAACCCTTTTAAGGTAAAATAATGGAATACTATTCAATGGCCAAATCAGTCACCTAACCTCAACCATTTGAGCATGCTTTTTACTTACTGAAACAAAACTAAAGACAGAAAGACCCGCAAACTGAATGTGGCTGTAGTAAAGGCCTAGCAAAAGCATCATGCGGTTCAGACTTCAGGCACACATTAATTGCAAACAACTTCCATCCAGGCATTAAAATAATCTTTACAATTGTTAGCCTGTCCAATTATTGTTCAGCCCATGAAAAATGAGGTACTAAGGCCCCATTCACATGACCGCATGAATGAGGCCGCATCTATTCTGCAATATTGCGGAATAGATGAGGCCCCATTCACCTCTATGGGAGCGGGCAGCGGACAGGTTGGTCCTAGACTGATGACGGTGGATCGGCACTGAATATATGGCTATTGTGAGGCAGTGACAGGCCTCATACTTGATAGAGGTCTGGATTGGGTTGGGCGGTTTACCGGTTCCCACGATATACCGCGGTATTAAGAAACAGCGATATCACTGTTTCTTAAATACCACTGTATTTCAGTGACATCATAGGGGCAGACGCGCACTGACTGCTCCTAATACAGCAGTATGCCGTGCACTTACATGGACTCCGTGCCAGGAGGCTGCACAGCCGCTGTATCCAGCCCTTCACGTCTTTCCCCAGAAACCATAGAACAGCAGGGGGCGGGCCAGAGCGGCGGCAATCAGAGAGAGGCTGGGAGGAGCGATTGCAACTGCACAGAAGTGCAGGTGAGGCTGCAGCAGGGGCTGCTGGGAGTGAAATGTGGGGCAGAAGGGGGATGGAGTCTGGGAGCAGACAGTATTTAGACCATGTAGGCTGTGCCCTACTCCATCTGCATACACTGACCCTGCAATCTATATACACAGTGTCTCCCACTCCCCCAGTGCCATCAGCCCCTTCATGCCATGTCCCCCAGTGCCATCAGCCCCTCCATGCCATGTCCCCCAGTGCCATCAGCCCCTACATCTCATGTCCCCCAGTGCCATCAGCCCCTGCATGCTATGTCCCCCAGTGCCATCAGCTTCTCCATGCTATGTCCCCCAGTGCCATCAGCCCCTCCATGCAATGTCCCCCAGTGCCATCAGCTCCTCCATGCCATGTCCCCCAGTGCCATCAACCCCTCTATGCCATGTCCCACAGTGCCATCAGCTGCTCCATGCCATGTCCCCCAGTGCCATCAGCTCCTCCATGCCATGCCCCCAGTGCCATCAGCCCCTCCATGCCATGTCCCCAGTGCATTCAGCCCCTTTAAGCCATCAGCCCCTCCATGCCATGTCCACCAGTGCCATCAGCCCCTCCATGCCATGTCCACCAGTGCCATCAGCCGCTCCTTGCCCCGCCCCCCTTGCCCCCCAGCAGGGTGCATGGCAGGCAGATATGGAGTCCGCAGGAGAAGACAGTCGTCTTCTTCTTCCCAACATGCACTGGGACCTGACGTCACATAGCGTCAGGCGCTGATGACTATGTGTGCACGCCAGGTCCAGGACAGTGCAGCTCGGTGCCGACGGGAGACCACTCACCCTCTGAGGTCACATGATCAAAACGATATTTTTGCATCAATTACATCGATAAAGGCCCTAATTCTTCAAAACCAAGCAGAAGAGGCCCCCAGTACTCCTGCAATTTACGGTGCCCGGGAAGTACCAGGGCAACATTTCCCTGGTGAAGTACCCCAAACAGCGAGGAAGGGAAGGACCCAAAAAAGATGCAGGGTATGTTCAAAAAGGGGGATTAGGAAGGACACAATTTACCACTGCGAAACCTACCCTGAAAAATCTGGCCTGTGCATCAAGGATTGTTTCAGAATCTATCACCAATCCACGGATTAGTTTCATCCTCGATGTACCCTGTAATTTTACCACCTTATACCTGATTTTGCCCACATAGCTTACATATCCACTTTTCACCAACCACTACAGTCATGGCCAAAAGTTTTGAGAATGATACAAATATTAATTTTTACAAAGTCTACTGCTTCCGTTTTTATAATGACAATTTGCATATACTCCAGAATGTTATAAAGAGTGATCAGCTTAACAGCAATTACTTGCAAAGTCAATATTTACCTAGAAAATGAACTTTATCCCCCAAAACACATTTCAACATCATTGCAGCCCTGCCTTAAAAGGACCAGCTGACATCGTTTCAGTGATTGCTCCACTAACACAGGTGTGGGTGTTGATGAGGACAGGGCTGGAGATCAATCTGTCATGATTAAGTAAGAATGACACCACTGGACACTTTAAAAGGAGGCTGGTGCTTGGCATCATTGTTTCTCTTCTGTTAACCATGGTTATCTCTAAAGAAACACGTGCAGTCATCATTGCACTGCACAAAAATGGCCTAACAGGGAAGAGTATCGCAGCTAGAAAGATTGCACCTCAGTCAACAATCTATCGCATCATCAAGAACTTCAAGGAGAGAGGTTCCATTGTTGCCAAAAAGGCTCCAGGGCGCCCAAGAAAGACCAGCAAGCGCCAGGACCATCTCTTAAAAGTGTTTCAGCTGCGGGATCGGGCTACCAGCAGTGCAAAGCTTGCTCAGGAATGGCAGCAGGCAGGTGTGAGTGCATCTGCACGCACTGTGAGGCGGAGACTCTTGGAGCAAGGCCTGGTCTCAAGGAGGGCAGCAAAGAAGCCACTTCTCTCCAGAAAAAACATCAGGGACAGACTGATATTCTGCAAAAGGTACAGGGAGTGGACTGCTGAGGACTGGGGTAAAGTCATTTTCTCTGATGAATCCCCTTTTCGATTGTTTGGGACATCTGGAAAACAGCTTATTAGGAGAAGACGAGGTGAGCGCTACCACCAGTCTTGTCTCATGCCAACTGTAAGCATCCTGAAACCATTCATGTGTGGGGTTGCTTCTCAGCCAAGGGAATCGGCTCTCTCACAGTCTTGCCTAAAAACACAGCCATGAATAAAGAATGGTACCAGAATGTCCTCCGAGAGTAACTTCTCCCAACCGTCCAAGAGCAGTTTGGCGATCAACAATGCCTTTTCCAGCATGATGGAGCACCTTGCCATAAAGCAAAGGTGATAACTAAATGGCTCAGGGAACAAAACATAGAGATTTTGGGTCCATGGCCTGGAAACTCCCCAGATCTTAATCCCATTGAGAACTTGTGGTCAATCATCAAGAGACGGGTGGACAAACAAAAACCTACAAATTCTGACAAAATGCAAGCATTGATTGTGCAAGAATGGACTGCTATCAGTCAGGATTTGGTCCATAAGTTGATTGAGAGCATGCCAGGGAGAATTGCAGAGGTCCTGAAGAAGAAGGGTCAACACTGCAAATATTGACTTGCTGCATTAACTCATTCTAACTGTCAATATAAGCTTTTGTTACTCATAATATGATTGCAATTATATTTCTGTATGTGATAAAAAACATCTGACAAACACACATAAAAACCAGAGGGCAGCAGATCATGTGAAAATATAATATTTGTGTCATTCTCAAAACTTTTGGCCATGACTGTACATATTCATTTCTGTAATACTGGGGTGCATTTTCTCCCTTGCAGTTGCAGCCCTACACAGGTTGTACCCCATATACCTGTATTTACTGACCCTGTATACACAGTGCTGTACATATAACTGAATCCACAGAACCTTCACCCCATATACACAGCTGTACCCCATATACCTGTATATACTAACCAAGCACCCTGTGTACACAGTGCTGTAGATGTGTAATGAAAGCCCTGTTCAAGTGTATCGCTGTACAGCGGCTGCCTCAGGAAGCGCACGGCGTAATAGCAACCAATGACACCGTGCGCTCCCGTCCTCAGAAGGAGCACAGTCCGGGATTTCACGGATCGGCCCGGACAGTGTTCCACGGAAATGTGAATTAGGCTTTAGAGTGAATAGAGAACTTGGACACAGAAGCCTGGAGAGGCTCTGGGTGGGCGCAGCCAGGAGGGCTGAGCAGGGCTGTGGAGTCGGTAAGCCAAAGCCCCGACTCCAACTCCTACTCCCTCATACATGGAGCATGTTTAAGTGATAACTTTAAACAAATTTGCATAAAATCAATAGTACAGATAAGTCATGACAAAAACAGTTTGTAATCTATCAGGCTTCTCTGGGTACAGCTCACTAAGGGCCTGATCAGAGGCGTAGCTAGAGGTTCAGCACATGGGGGGGCAAAACATACTTAAGTGGGCCCCCCCAGTTATTGGCTTCCCAAACGCACGTTTCCAACTTCACAGGCACATACTACTAGTTGTGGTTATAATACTGTATTAGCAAGATGACTGTATAAACTGCTAGATCATCTATGCTGTTAAGTACAGTACAATAGACTTTCTACATACCCTACTCTAAATACTCTACCACAAAATGCAGTAAAATATAGGATTAATAGGAGTAAAAAAGGGGACTCCTATGTTAAAGGAAATCTGTCCCCAGCTTTTACATCACTAAACTAACAGTCCCTTGCCCCATCAGACCTCAGATTGGCTTAATGTGCTCCCATCAGACCTCAGATCAGCCTATTGTGCCCCCATCAGACCTCAGATCAGCCTATTGTGCCCCCATCAGACCTCAGATCAGCGTATTATGCCCCCATCAGACCTCAGATCAGCAGAATGTGCCCCCATCAGACCTCAGATCAGCTGAATGTGCCCCCATCAGACCTCAGATCAGCAGAATGTGCCCCATCAGACCTCAGATCAATAGAATGTGCCCCCATCAGACCTCAGATCAGCAGAATGTTCCCCCATCAGACCTCAGATCAGCTAAATCTGCCCCCATCAGACCTCAGATAGGCTTATTGTGCCCCCATCAGGCCTCAGGTCGGCTTAATGTGCCCCCATCAGACCTCAGATCGGCTTAATGTGCCCCCATCAGACCTCAGATCATCAGAATGTGCCCCCATCAGACCTCAGATCAGCAGAATGTGCCCCCATCAGACCTCAGATCGGCTTAATGTGCCCCCATCAGACTCCATAATGGAAGCGCTCACTTGTATTCGCCTGTTTGTACTAAGGCCATCCCTGCTGGGCCCCCCCAGAGGTATTGGGCCCAGAGCATCGCCTCCCCTTCCCCCCAGTAGCTACGCCTCTGGGCCTGATGTATGAAAACTGTCTAGGTCTAAGACTTTTTTGTTGCCCATAGCAACCAATCAGAGCTCCCCTTTCATTTCTCCAGAACACTATATGAAATGAAAGTGGAGCTCTGATTGGTTGCTATGGGCAACAAAGAAACTTCTACACCTAGACAGTTTTCATACATAAGGGCCCTAGGTGTTTTACATCAGCAGATAGAAGCCATGAGAGCAGCTAACCTCTCCAAACATGAGCTCAGAGGAAACATAAAGCATACAGAGAGAACATGCACTGGACATAAAGGGCAGCACAGTCATCTCAACTAAAAGCCTAAATCCTTAGATCAGGAATAGAACAGACATTTATAGGACATTTCATCATTTTCACAAATTCTTATAAAAATATATTCAGCACTTATTGCACTGAACTAAATGTACTAATTCATTATATATTTTAGGAGTCGGTCCATTTTATACCGACTCCGACTCCACCAAAATGGTGACCGACTCCGACTCCACAGCCCTGGGGCTGAGGAAATCTGAAGTTTGGGGGGCTCAGCGACTCCTACGGAAAGAGGGTCGCACAGTCAGAGTCAGGAGGACTTCTGGACCATCTCCCCCCAAAGGTACTGGTGTGGGTACATCCTGGAGGCTGCTGGACTGTTTCTTAGAGAAAAGCCGCATCTATTCCCATGTGTGAACTGCGCTCTATAGGTGAGGTAGAGACAACACATGTATTAGGTAGTGCCTAGACGGGCAGGTGTTTATTTTGTTATGTTTTGTGCTGGTGTTGAAGTGCTAAAATAAAGCACCATTTGGACTTGAACCCCATTGTCTGAGAAGAAATCTGTGATTGCGACCCCCTGAAAGAGAGCGCGATCCCTTACACTATGTAGTTCAGAGTTGGTAGTCTACAAAGAGTTTTTCTCATGAAACTGGTCCAATATGACACAAGCCAATAAAGTATTGTACATTGGCAAACTATGGGCTCATGCTCACGACCATAGTCATTTTTGTGGTCTGCAACTCATGAATCTGCAAAACACTGATACCAGCTGCGATAATGATAGTAATGATAATGAGTAATGATATCACCTCTTTGTATAGCTAAGCAGGTAACTGCAGTAAAGTGATCTGTACAGACCAAGAACGGGCACCATTTATTGTTCTTAGTGGCCAGTGGGGAAACCACAGGATTTTATGGTTTTTGTTTAAATCTAGATTTTGACATGGAAAATTAACAATAACATCACCAAAAATATGTTCAACATAAAAATGTGATTTAAACAATAGGTCATTTTCTGGTGACACATGTCCTTTAATACAAAGCACTTACTAATGTATTGTGATTGTCCATATTGCTTCCTTTGCTGGCTTAATTGATTTTTCCATCACATTATACACTGCTCTTTTCCAGTGGTTACGACTACCCTTGCAATCCATCAGTGGTGGCTGTGCATGCACACTATAGGAAAAAGCACCAGCCTCTTTGGTAGCCGAAACCTTTTCCTATAGTGTGCAAGCACGGCCACCGCTCCTGGATTTCAGGGTGTTCGTAAAGTTTACCTGTAATTTTACACATTTTTAAGAAAATATTCAAATCTTCTTTTTTTTAGGGACCAATTCAGTTCTGAAGTAGCTTTGAGAGGCCTATATATTACAACCCCCCCATTAATCACTCCATTTTAAAAACTGCACCCCTCAAAGTATTCAAAATGGCATTTAGGAAATTTGTTAATGTTTTAGGCATTTAACGGGAATTAAATAAAAATGTTGGAGAAATAAAAAAATTTTTTTTGCATATTTTCCGTTTTTCTTTTTCACTCCTTGCCTTCCCGTGGCCATACATTTTTTTTTATTTTTCTGTTCACATAGCCGTATGAAGATCTGTGTTTTGTGGGACAAGTTGTACTTTCTAATGGCACTATTTAATATTGCATATTGGGAGTAAAAAATACAATTCTGACACAGTTTTATGGGTTTTGTTTTTATGGTGTTCACTATGCAGTAAAACTGACTTGTGCTCTTCATTCTCCAGGTCAGTACAATCACGACAATACCATATTTGCATAGTTTTTCTTGTGTTTTGTAAAGATGGTTTCATCGCCATATTCTGACCCCCATAACTTTTTTTATAGTTATGTCTATGAAGCTCATGTTTTTCTTTTTTATTTATACCATTTTGGGTGCATATGGCTTTTGTGCATATTGTATTGTAATGCATTGGCTGTAAGTGTATTACGCACAGTCATACACTTACAGCCTGCTTCCTGTGAGATCCAGGGGGCTGGATCTCACAGGCTTCCGTAGATGGCAGCCGGATGCCTAAGGAAGGCATCAGGCTGCCATCCAAGCCATCGGGTCCCCGTCACAGCAGCGTGGGGACCCTGTGGACTCCCCCTCCAGAAACCAAGGATCGCATGTGCCGCGGTCAGCACAACAGTGTTTTCACCGATGCAGGCGCATACAGATGGGGTCCGGCTACTGGGCACAGCTGGTCCCCCGCAGCTGATCGGGCGGGTGCAGGATCAGCGCGCCGTAGCAGTACGGCGATGGGCAGGAAATCACTGGTTGGGAAGGGGTTAATACAAATAGCCAGCTTTTCAAAGCCTGAGGTAATAGGAGACTGAGGGATAGTTACTAGCCTCAGAAAAGATAAAAGATGTTGCATTTGTAATAGTGGGGTCTTCCAGTTTTTAGAATGTGTGTGGAACAAAAGAAAAATCCAAGCCTTGGCCAGACCATTAAAAGGATTATCCAATCCTATAAAAAGGCCCCCACGCTGAATATACTTACCTTGGTCCCTGCACTGCCGCCGTTGCTTCTCCCGTGTGATAGTTAAAATATCCAGTGTGGGGGGGGGGAGCAGCCAATGGCAGGTGGGGACAGGGACGAGTCTCCCTAGCATTGTGGGTGACGCTAGGGAGGCTCGTCCCCGTCCCTGCCTGCCATTGGCTGCTCTCCCCCCAACACTGGATGTTTTCATCATCACACGGGGAGAAGCAGCAGCAGCGGCGTGGGGATCAGGAGCGGCACAGTGAGCGGGGACCCTGGTAAGTATATTCAGCGTGGGGGGGCCCGGCATATGGGGGGCCATTTTATAGGATTGGATAACCCCTTTAATGAGATCCTAAAGGGGTTTTCAGGGACTTAAATACTGATCTGTGGGGGTCCAACACATAGGACCCCCACTGATCAGCTGTTTGAGAACACAGCGGTGCTCGCAGCTGTTCCTAGGCCAGTGAGGACACGTTCATCGGTCACATAGCCTAGGCGCAGATCAGCCCCATAGAAGTGAAAGGGGTAGAGCATGATACCAAGCACAGCCATTATACAATGTACGGCGTTGTGCTTAGTAAGCAGGGAGAAGGCTGCGGTGCTCACAGGTGCACGAGTGCCTTCTGAAACAGCTGATCGGCGGGGCTCAGACCTGGACCCCCACCGATCATATACTGATGACCTATCCATAGGATAGGTCATCAGTATTAAAATCTCGAAAAACCCTTTTAAAAAATCAACCATGTGCAGATAGCTAGAGTAGATACCTAACTGACAGCTGCCACTGACATACATATAGTACAGACCTTTACAGACATATTAAACCATAAAACTGCTATGACTGGATACACATGGACATATTTTAATGTCCAGATTACTGATGCTATAATGGATCTATATTATCGCCATCTAAAGCAGGTCTGTTTCTGCCTAAAACCTCAGTCTTAGCACATTGCTGGTCCAGTATGTAGTCACACTGAAATATATTCATCCTACATTAACGTGAAATTGTATTAAAGCAGAGATGCAGGAGAAGGCAATGGGGGAGCTCAAATTACAGTATGTAATTTCATAATCCCCTGGGGGCAGTGAGCAGTGTTACTCACTATATGATACTGCAGCCATACAGTGATTCCTAATGCTGCCTGTACACAGAAAAGGACAACCGTTTCCATTCAAGCTATCAGGATATTAGAAGATAATATCGATACGTTCTATGCAATTAAAGAGGTAAAATAATATCAGGGAAGAACACAATGTGGACCAGGGGTCCACTTTAAGTTCTGTACATTTACGAGGACTCCAGTTATCTTACAGGCGGGTAATACTGTTGTAAGTGCCTGCTGGAGCCCCAGGACAGTATATGGCAGGCAGTGAGGCTTCATTACATGATTGGCACCACCACTTAAGGCCCCATCATGCACACGACTGTATTTGTGTTCCACATCTGATCCGCATTTTTTGCAGAACCATTCATTTTAATGAGGCCTCACAAAATGCAGACAGACGACCGTGTGCTGTCCTCATCCATATGCCCGTTCCGCCGGCCTACAAAAAAAAAGATAGACCATGTCCTATTCTTGTCCATTTTGTGGAAAAGGATAAGATATTTCTATAGATGTGAAAAACATGGAGGCATGCACATAGGGTTGCCACCCGGCCAGTATCTCAACGGCACGGCTGGTATTTTAGTGGCCCTACAAGGCCTGTTACTAATGAGCGCTTCCACTGTGAAGCATTCATTAGTGCAGCCTTTACCTCCCCCCTACTCACCTCCTCCATTTGCTCGCGCTGCTGACTGGATGTGCAGGACAGGACCTGCGAGACGTCATCATGCTGGAGTGCAGGTCCTGTCCTGAGCTTCCGGTATGCAGCGAGCAAATGGAGGGGGTGCTTTTTTTTTTTTTTTTGGCAGAAGCAGAGAATGGGGCAATAATGAGGAGCATTATTCTTATGGGGGGCAATAATGAGTGACATTATTCTTCCTGGGGGCACTAATGGGGGCATTATTCTTATGGGGGGCAATAATGGGTGACATTATTCTTCCTGGGGGCACTAATGGGGGGGCATTATTCTTAATGGGGGGTACTAATGGGGCCATAATTCTTACAGGAGAGCACTAATGGGGACATTATTTATTCTGGGCGGCACTAATTAATATTAATATTACTGGGGGGCATTAATATTATTGGGAGCCACAGTATGAGGGCCCTTTCACACGACCATATGCCCTCTGAGACATATGATTTTATGAGTGCCGGACAATAGTCCCGCGGGCGGCTCGGCGTGCACAGCATCATTGTAATCAATGATGCTGTGTGCTCCCGTGCGCATGATCAATGCCGCTCCGGGACATATGGCCCGCTCATGGACCGTATGTCTCGGAGGGCATACGGTTGTGTGAAAGGGCCCTAATAGCGACTCAACACCCCATGTCAAGCTACGCCCCCACAACCACACCTCCTTCGGTATGTGGCTAAACTTGGCCGGTATTTTTTGTTGGGAAAGGTGGCAACCGTACATGCACATGACCAGTATCTGCAGTTTGTGGACTGCAAAACATATACGGTTGTGTGTATGAGGCCTAATTATGACAAATTTGCTGATGCTTTCTCATTACATAACAAGCACAGTTTAAAGAAACAGTCCACAAATAAAATTAATAACATAGTAACATAGTTTATAAGGCCGAAAAAAAGACATCTGTCCATCCAGTTCGGCCTGTTTTCCTACAAGTTGATCCAGAGGAAGGCAAAAAACCCCTGTGAGATAGAAGCCAATTTTTTCCACTTTAGGGGATCAATGAAATGTCTGAGTGTACTGTTGAGTAGACTATGTAAAAGCTGTGCTTCCCCCATTTTTGCTGACAAATTACACGTAATCCAGTTCCCCATATAAGACAATGGAGGATGGCACTTACAGTAAATCTGTATTTCACCATTTTAGGGCCCGTTTTCCCATGTATGTGAAATACATTTGGTAAAACACTGGCAAAGTACATTTTTCACCCTCATTTTTGAAGAAATGATGGTTAACGATTATATAAATAAAATCATATTTACTATGATTAATTCTCACTAATTTACAATTAAAGGGGCTGTATCACTTCAGCAAATAGAACTTATCATGCAGAGAAAATTAATATAAGGCACTTACTAATGTATTGTTATTATCCATATTGCTTCCTTTGCTGGATGGATTCATTTTTCTATCACATTATACACTGCTCGTTTCCATGGTTACGACCACCCTGCAATCCATCAGCGGTGGTCGTGCTTGCACACTGTAGGAAAAAGCGCAGGCCATGCCTGTGCACTCGCTGGCATGGAAGCAAGGGGCGCAAGCAAGGGGTGCACAGGGGCGGGATATCAGCACTAGACCGGGTCTAGTGATGTCAATAAAAGGACATGGGGGCGTGATTAGGTGAAGAAGGCCAGCATTAGCAAGTAACAGGGGCGTTGCAGAAGCAGTGCTCGGAAGGCCTGCCTGCGAGTGCTCGAATTCCTCATTTGCATATTTTTAAATGTTGCTTTTTCTGCCACACTGGACCTACTACATGAGAAATAAAGGTATGGTTTTTGTCTGCGTCATCAGCTATATGCCTGGTAGGATAGGCTTGATCCGGGTGACAGAGCCTCTTTAAAGGGGTTTTCCAAGATTTTATTTTACTGATGGCCTATCCTCAGGGTCCAACACCCAGGACCCCCACCAATCAGCTGTTCGAGGAGGCAGCAGTGCTCCTAAGAGCGCCTTAGCCTTCTCACAGCTTTTCCCAGGGCAGTGACATCACGTGGCCTAGGAGCAGCTCAGCCCCATGCAAGTGAATAGGGACAGAGCTGCGATACCAAGCACACCCGCTATACAAGGTAAGGTGCTGAGAGAAGACCGCGACACTCACAGGAGTGCTGCTGCCTTCTCAAAATAGCTGATCGTAGGAGTCCTAGGTGTCAGACCCCTACCGATCAGATACTGATGACCTATCCTTTTAAAATGATTAACAATGAAATCAGAGAATGTTGGTAAAATGACTTTTCACATCAGTGTGGCCTACTAGTGCCGCTAGAGTCTCTACTTCATCTCAGCAACCACTTGGCATTGCTTTATGGCATACTACAAAACACTGCATGCATAATTATAATTAGACCGGTTGTTGATGGCCCGTAAAGTGGCCACATTTTAGAAAATTTAATAGGCAATGTAAGGCTCAGACCCCTTGTGGTTTTAGATCACCACAGCTTTCTGTAGTGATCTATGCTTGGTTCAGAAGAACTACAGGAGCTCTAGGTATTGCAATATGGAAGATAAAATCTAACCACGTTATGGTCTGAAGCTGGCCTAATTACGACTAGTAGCATGCACTATCCTGATTCTCGGCTGGTCGTTAGACTAATGTGCTGTCCATTGGGGCAGATTCATCATCATCTACGTATGTGTATGGTCACACGGGACAGTATATCTACTGTGGATTCCACATCAAAACCTGTATGCGATAATGTGCATAGATTCTGAAGAAATGTGAAGCGGTGGCCGTGCATGGGCACTACCATCCTACTCACACAGGTGGAGGTGAAAACCTGCAATGAAAATCTTTGAGAAATTGATTTGCCAGTTCATTCTAATGGCTTCAAGCACACAACCGTGTCCGTATTGTTGTCCGCAAACCACGGGTCCACAATCAGTAGAAATGACTATTCTTGCCTGCAAAACGGACAAGAATAAGACATGTTCTAGAATTTGCAGAACGGAT
Source organism: Rhinella marina (assembly GCA_900303285.1). NCBI lineage: Eukaryota > Metazoa > Chordata > Amphibia > Anura > Bufonidae > Rhinella > Rhinella marina. Next base: position 100,751 of record ONZH01016205.1, read on the forward strand.
TTACGGATGCGGTTGATTACGGATCATTTTTTTTTTTTAGAAATGAATGGATCTGTGTGAGATCTGTAACAAATGCAGATTGGATACAGATGCAAAATACGGTCACGGAACGCATACAAACATTCCCACCAGATGCATTAATCCTGGGGAAGGACTGTATTGTTCACATACAGAGACATACAAAAATAATGTGTGAATGTATGACTGCAAGCAGAGATCTTGAAAATAGGGGAAAAAAATGTTACACCTCCATATTCCTCTCAGCCCCTCCGCAGGTCACTTGTCATTGATTTCAGAGGTGGTTCCTACAGACTGTGGAGGACGTGCTCCACTTACTTCTTAGACCCCTCATATACCGGGAGGGCAGACAAATATGGTAATAAAGGACTGAAGATAGACGTCTATTCATCTATCAAACCATATGACAATTATTATAGGAAGAAATTCAGTATTCAGTATGATTATTTAGCTATCACCTTCACTTCCTAGCGAGAACACTCCATCTACAACACAACAGCTCTGACCCATGGACTCTAGAAGACCTTGGAAAGTGTCTTGTGGTATTGGATGCAAAGATGTTAAAGGGGTTGTCCACTTATCCTACATTAATCCATACATCTCTGGCATCAGCCTTTTTCACATTGCGCTCAGGAACTAGGAGCACAGCCTCCTTCACTCTTCTTTAGAATACAGTCCAGCGGCTCATCCAGCATCTCTGAGGAAGGCTTATTAGCCAAAAACGTTCAGAGAGATTGTCAAGCCTGAATTTACAAAAATAAAAATCTATTTGCATCCAAAAAAGTGGTTGACAGGAGTCCTCTTATTCAGTGTTTATTGGCCTGGGAACCATCTCCTGATCCACAACCCACATCTTCAGTGCTTTCCAACCCTTTCACAGATGTGATATTGATGACCTATCCTGAGGATAAGCGGACAACCTGTAAGGCAAAATGTGGGCTCTCAATGCATAACAAGGAGCCTTGAATGGCCATGATCCTGGCGCAGGTCTACCAGTTGTCCTACCTTGGTAGATTCTAAACACTGTGTGCTGGGAAACCCCGAGAAGACCTTGAATTTTGGCTATCCTCAGATCCAGGCCTCTAGCCCCTCAGTATGTCATTGGAGTGTGGGAGGAAGCCAGAGAACCTGGAGGAAACCCACGCGAACATGGGGAGAACATACAAACTCCATGCAGATGTCCTTGGTTGGATTCAATCCTAGGACCCCAGCTCTGTAAGGCACCAGTGCTAACCACTGAGCCACCATCAATGTCACAGGAAGATCTAAGTTCTTCACTTCATCAGTCAGTGATTTTAGGGGAGTTCACACCCAGAGTCTTTTTTCGGGAAGAAATTCCAGATTAAAACAGGCACCTAATCCACCACTAAATCTGCCTGTTACCTGCAGCCTTCATTGTGGATTTTGGTGTGGCTTGCGCTATGAATTCTAGTCCATGCATGCCAATGAATGAACTCTGCAATGTAACTGTGTGCCACTTCCAGAGCCGATAGGGCACGCTTACCCTAATGTAAGCGGGGGCACACACTGCAATGCCCACTTACTCCATGATTGCTGCAATGTGTCTCCTTGAGGTTAATCAGTGTACAGTGCACTTGATTCATATATGGAGCTGTGTAGAAAATGTCACCACTGCCACATGGACTGCAGGTGCTGCTCACATACCTTCCCCTGGTGTACCCACACTGTACCTCAGGGCGGTCCTCAGTCTGTGACTGTACATACAGCACTGTGTACATGTGTGTCGTCAGCACACCCTCCTGTATGTGCAGTACGATATACGTGTCTTCAGCACACCCTACTGTATGTACAGTACTATATACATGCCTTCAGTGCGCCCTCCTGTATGTGAAACAACGTGTATATGTGTGCAGTCTGTGAACCCTCTTGTATGTTCAGCACCGAGTACATGTTGGAGCCCCTTCCTATAGTATATGTAGGAGCTCCCTCCTGTAGTGTGAGCAGCACCTAGTACATGTAGGAGTCCCCTCCTGTAGTGTGAGGAGCACCGAGTACATGTAGGAGTCCCCTCCTGTAGTGTGAGCAGCACCGAGTACATGTAGGAGTCCCCTCCTGTAGTGTGAGCAGCACCGAGTACATTTAGGAGTCCCCTCCTGTAGTGTGAGCAGCACCCAGTACATGTAGGAGTCCCCTCCTGTAGTGTGAGCAGCACCGAGTACATGTAGGAGTCCCCTCCTGTAGTGTGAGCAGCACCCAGTACATGTAGAAGTCCCCTCCTGTACTGTGTGCAGCACCAAGTACATGTAGGAGTCCCCTCCTGTAGTGTGAGCAGCACCTAGTACATGTAGGAGTCCCCTCCTGTAGTGTGAGCAGCACCGAGTACATGTAGGAGTCCCCTCCTGTAATGTGAGCAGCACCGAGTACATGTTGGAGCCCCCTCCTATAGTATATGTAGGAGCTCCCTTCTGTAGTGTGAGCAGCACCGAGTACATGTAGGAGTCCCCTCCTGTAATGTGAGCAGCACCGAGTACATGTTGGAGCCCCCTCCTATAGTATATGTAGGAGCTCCCTTCTGTAGTGTGAGCAGCACCGAGTACATGTAGGAGTCCCCTCCTGTAGTGTGAGCAGCACCGAGTACATGTAGGAGTCCCCTCCTGTAGTGTGAGCAGCACCGAGTACATGTAGGAATCCCCTCCTGTAGTGTGAGCAGCACGGAGTACATGTAGGAGTCCCCTCCTGTAGTGTGAGCAGCACCTAGTACATGTAGGAGTCCCCTCCTGTAGTTTGAGCAGCACCGAGTACATGTAAGAGCCCCCCGTGTAGTGTGTGCATGTAGGAACCCCCTCTTCAGTATGTACAGCACTGAGTACATGTAGAAGCCCTCTCATGTAGTGTGTGCAGCACCAAGGCCATGTAGGAGCCCCCTCTTCAGTATGTGCAGCACGGAGCACATGATGTACATGTACAAGCCCCCTCTCCAGTATATACAGCACTGAGTACATGTAGGAGCCCTCTCTTCTGTGCACTACCGAGTACATGTAGGAGACCCCTCCTGTAGTACATGGAGCAGCACCGTGTACATTTAGGAGCCCCCTCTTCAGTATATACAGCACCTAGTACACGCAGCAGCAGGCTCCCTCACTGTTCTCATCAGTGAGTGAGCGGTGGGCGGGGCTGAGCTCCCGGGGCGGGCCCGGCTTGGGGGCGGTGTCTCAGGAGGGAGACGGGAGAAGGAGGGGGCGCTGTTATTGTTGCCGCTGCTCGCTGGCTGGTTGGCGGAGGCCGGGAGACGAGAAGAACCGGTCCTCGGACACACATAGAAGCTGGGGCGGGAAGAGAAGGGTCACCAGGGCGGAGAACCAGAGGAGACACTACCGGCTGGGGGAGGGGATCTCTCCATCAACTTCCTGCCTTCCGAGGATTTGTTTTCCCGGATCTCGGGCTGCCTGCTGCTCGGACTGACCCCAGAGGGAGGTGGGCGCGAGGCTGGAGGCGCCGCAGGTAATCGCCGCGTGCGGGGAGCGGGAAGGTTATGGAGGGACGGAGCGCTGCTGCTGCTGCATTCCTGCTCTGTCGCGCTGGCTCTATCCGTGTAGCAGTGCAGAGTTTGTCACTTGGCAGAACACCTCACTTTGTGGCTTTTCATTGTAAGCCGGCTGCATTCTCTCCACTCTCAGATACCACACTGTAGTAAATTCAGCTCTGCTACATCGTGGGCTGTTACTGGGGTCAGCTCTAGGGATAGGACAAGTATCAGCTTCAGGTCATATTACAGCTCCACATGAAACTGCTGCAACTCATTTGGTTTTATCCAGAAGAATGAAGGTTGTGATGGGGGGGGGGATCTAGTGGACCTAGATCTATAGGAGTGATGGCAGGGGTCCATGGCGATAATGGTTTTATCTGTGGCATGTGATGCTCGAAATACACTGATCTGTTAGAAACTGCTGAGAGAATAGCCCTTAAAGGGGAGCTCCACCTTTACCTGTTGATGTGTCATATAAATAAAGATCACAATGCAATAACTGCATTACTGACACCAGTACATGTGTCACCTTACTGGGCAGTCAGAGGTAGAGTTCCCCTTTAAGTCATTTAGAAATGATACGCCATCATTCTCAGATAGTCGTCAGTGTAGATGAAGTTTTAATTGGTCGGCATATTAAAGGGGAGCTCCACCTTTACCTGTTGTATCATATGAATAAAGATAATGCGATAACTGCATTACTGAAACCAGTACATGTGTCACCTTACTGAGCAGTCAGAGGTAGAGTTCCCTTTTAAGTAGTTTTGGAATGAAACAACCTCATTCTCAGATAGTCGTCAGTGTAGATGAAGTTTTAATTGGTCGGCATATTAAATGGGAGCTCCACTATAAAGGTCTTTTCTGGAGATATTGTCATGTATATATTGGATGAAGAAAGCGACCTGTAGATTGCCTCCTGCTGCCGTACCACAGCTCCTCAGTCATCCATAGAACGGTAATGTCACCTCATCGCCCAGTGGCGGTGTCCCGCCACAGAGTAGTTTGTGAAGTTTTTCCCCTTGGATTTTCGTACAGTTTTTGCTATGTTTTCACACCAGATCTGCTTGTGTTACTTGTGGATTTTGACACGGATTTGCTCCAGATCTGAGAAATCTGCACTGAAAATCCGTACAAGCAGTTCACATGCTGCTGATTTGAAAATCTGCACCGCCGGTCGATTTCCGCACCGCGTACGTGAGATTCGGACAATATTATCTACCTAGCTGGTGCGTAGTATGCTTTGTATGTGTTTACCCTGCTGGTACTTGCGCGGCTTTGCCAGGTGGGGCTTTTAGGCAGCAGATCCGAGGCACCATGCAGTAGCAGCAAAATAAGAGGGGATTCAAATCTGTGGATACGCTCCACATGTTAATTGACCTGCCGTGTGGATTTTTCAGTTTTCAGGCCTCGTTCACATTTCCGTGTTTGTTCCGTGCGTCTGTTTTTTGCCCTCCATGTGTCATCCGTATTCTGCGGACACTGCTAGGGTGAAAATGAATTTCCAGAGCATCTCCTACCAGTGGTCAGAATACAGATGCCATTTGTGTTGTGCCAGTGGTTTTTCACGAACCCATTGACTTCAGTGGTGCATGTCTCCGTCGGTCCGTGGAAAACCTGTGGCGTGTGAGCAGACACGTTAGAATCAATGAGTATGTGTGTTGTGGTGGACGCACATGCTCGGTTCCATTCTTCAGCTGCAGCAGAGGCAACACTTCCCCTAAGAGGACACGCCCCCTGAGCTGTCAACTTGATATAAATCGAGTAGAGCAATAATGGGGAGATCTCTGGATCCCAGTGAGGTACAGGGTTGGTCCAGCTTTGGTAGGTGACTGACATGTATTACATGACGTATGATTTTCATTTTTTACGTTAATCATGGGAGATCCCCTTTAAGGTGATTTTACTTATAATTCAGTTCCCAAGTTGTGAGACAAGCCGGCTGTGAAGGAGGAGCTTTGTTTTAATGTGTGATGGGTGAGGACCCTGAGGCAAATTCCTCTGAATATGTGCTGCGAGACCAGTGATTGTCAGAAGTCAGACGTAGACAGTCCCGGTTTTGTGCTTCCTTTATCTAACCCGTGTGTGTTTACATGGTATTGTGCTTCATGACATGTTTGTATGTGATATGACACGTGAGCAGATGCTGTTGTGCATAAATATGTCTCGGCTGTCAGTGCTTCGTGATGGTACAAGGCGACTGACAGACCGTATTACAGCGGGAGCCACTGAAATCGAGGTTGTCGTGTGGTGGCGCTGTCCGTTTAGGGCGCGACAAGGTGTAGTGGATGGTTCATATTTGCGTTGTAACTCGGAGTCCTACACCAGAATTGATCCTGTCACATGAAACCTGTGAGACAGTGGGCCGTCACTTTGCTGTTGCTTTGTGAAGTTCCCTTTGTCCTGCAGAATCGCTGCCAACCTGTTTTGGGTGGGTCCCAAGCCCTGCGGGCGGCTGTTCTACTAGTAGTAGGCAGGACGCAGCACCACAAGCCCACGGCTGGTATCGCCCCCCCCCCCCCAATTATAGTGTGGAAATCCTGGAAGCTCCATGTGATTCATCTGCGTGTTAGGTTCCTGTCCTGAGCCTTAGAGGAACATGCTTCCTCCTCCGCGTCTTCTAGGGGTGCTGGACCTTACTGGATTACCAGGCTCTGTGTCACCAGCGTTACAGAAAGTTCTCCTCTACTCCTAGACTTGGCATTCATCTTAAATCCGACATTAGGAAATGCTATAAACGTCCCGTGGTAAATGTCAAGTGTAGTCGGAGAGATTTCTTCTTCAGAGCATTTGTTGCATCCAGTTTCTCTGCTTCATCATATTCCGAGAGATCTGGCTGATGGAGATCATTGATCTGCTTTAGTTTTATACATAATGGTAGAGCATGCAGAAGATGCCATCTCTGGGCCGCACACTGCCTTTTTCCCGGGTTCAGACTTCTGCATGGAGTTTGTTTGGGTTTCCTGCCCACCCTCCAGAATCATAACTGAAACTGGTCCAAAGGCGTGTGACGGACATGGAGCGCCTTACGTGATATTAAGTGGAAATGGGTGAACGTGATCAGTGTGAAATCCACAGCAAAGTCCGCAGTGGAATTTCTGACACGTTTTAGGTTGGATGAATTAGAGCTCCCCTTTAATACATGTACATGCTTCACTGCGCAGAAGCATGGGACATGACCTGACTGACCCACCATACAGTAGTGTTCTGGAATGATACCTGTAGACAGTTTTACTGCACAGATCATGAAATGGAAGAGATCTACGCCGAGAACATTGCCCACCTTCAGCTGAACTTGCTGAAAATTGCACCAGGAGATGCCCGGTCCTGGGACAAGGACAGCCAGATATACACAGCAGCCGCTCCTCCATAGAAATATCTTGTGTATTCTGCCAAGCCAAAAAAATGTGCATGTTAGCGGGGCGACAGGGTGTGAGAACCGCCAGCTGAAAAACTTCCTGCCAGCAGTTATCTAATGTGTGTGGTCAGCCGTAGTCCAAGGCTATATTAGCCCCCAAGGTTAGTGGTCGGGAATGCGTGTGAAGGCCCTGTGCTTGGTGTGGACTGCAGAGTGAATATATAGAAAAGTAGTCCCTTCACCCTTGTAAACCCGATGAAGAGAAGCCGATGTGTAAAGTGAATGAATCAAAAACTTCTCGCCAATGGTTAATATGACACACACTTATCTGCCGGTGGACAGCACTGCCACTCCTGTCCTGAGAACTGGATTGTGTAGGGAAAATGGGGGTAAGTGTTGAGGTGGATGGTCGCTGGTGTTTATGCCCTGGCTATAGTACAGATGGGTAATATGGCACTCATACCTGTGCATCTGACTTTACAGTAATGTGTACAGAGGTGTTTTTTTTTCCCCTCCTACTCTGTGAGAATCCTTGAGGAAAAAAACTTGACTTGCTTCATCCCATTGTTCTGTGGGGGTGTATATTTCAGGAACATTGCTTCCTCAGGTGACTGATTCCCTCTAGAAGCACTATGACCGCACACGGGATACTGCTATGTAATATGGGCTAGTAGCCATTGTAAGTTCCCTTGCCATTTACGTGAAGGCTCGTTCAGTTTCCATTAGTTTGGCTGCTCCGCCATAGAATAGCCATTGTGTCCTCCTGGAAGCTGAGGAGCAATGTAACTTCATCCTGTCCTTGCGACTGGATCCTTTTACTTTAACCCCTGAGGCCCCAGAACAGAGAGTTTGTGGACACTCAAGTGATCCAGGTTTCTGTATAGTTAGCTGCTCACTTTTGTGCTTGAATCTTATGCTCTGAGCTTGTACTTGAACTGAACTTAGCTGTGAGTGCTTTTTATCTTTTCTTTATTACTGCACTGGTAGGGTTTTGCTGTACAGTATAATTCTTTATTGGTATAATGTCAATAAAGTTTAAGTGAACATGAAGAAATAAAATTTGATTAGATTGTAAGTGGCTACTGATTTCAAGGCCTAAGAGGATGCTTATAGGAATAAGAGAAGCTGCACTAGTACTGCATCAGCACCAGAAGGGTACCATACCTTCTGTACCCTCCTGATAAGGGGGTACAGTACCTTCTATCGACACCCCACCTTTCATGCTGTACCATGGGCTTTACACATCAGGGAGTTGGTGCCCAATTAATGTAGCCTAGTCAGTGAACACTATAGTGAATGTAGCTGTCATTAGGTATGGCCTCTATAGGACTCCATACATGTTAGTGTATTGTTGGCCGAACCTGCTGAGATGGGAGGATGGAATGACAGTCTCAGGCCTCATTCATGCAACCGTTGTTTGGCCCCTCAAAAAAAAATGCGGCTCAGATTCAGACCCATTCACTTCAACAGGGCTGCAAAAGATGCAGACAGCACTCCATGCGTTGTCCACATCCATTGCTCTGTTCCATGGCCCCTCAAATAACAATAGAACTTGTCCTATTCTTGTATGTTTTGTTGGCAAGAATAGGCATTTCTTTTAATGGCAGCAGTTCCGTTCTGCAAATTTCAGAATGCACATGGGCGGAATCCGTGTTTTGCAGATCCGCAATTTGTGGACCGCAAAACGCAGCACGGTCGTGTACATGTAATCTAATGTGTATGGGAGCTCGAATCGAGAAGGATTGGCCGAAGTGAATATTTTCGCCTGATCGTTTTGTTCTCTTGTGAGGTGAGTCCACCCCACCAGATATGTCTGGTAGCGGCTTTTTCCTCTCTCCCCATTGACTACATCTACATGCCGAGACGAATGTGTATGTGAATGGGGGAGTCAGGAGATGGCCGGTCAGCCTGACAACTATTGAATATGTATGGCAGTCCTAATTGTCAGACTGCGGATGCAAGCTCCTGTCATCAAGGCCATTCAATAGTGACCAGTGAGGGCACAGGCAGCACACTCCTTGGGCCAGGCTGGTCAGTACATTGTGTACAACATCATAAAAAACGTATAAATGCAACATATTAATAAGGGTCTAGTCACACTGCAGTTTGTTTTTCTGTATCCATTCAATGCATGCCACCAAGGTTTCAGTCAGAAAATCCTCCTGACAGAAACCTCGGGCAGGTCACGGAAATGTAATGTGGAAGCGGTCAAAAACTGTTAGCTTAACAAGGCACCTCTAAATCGGTAGAAAGAAATGCTGGTGGTAATTGTTCTGTAAAATGAGAGTTCATGTAATGTCCGGCTTCTGCTACAGAGATCTCTGCCTGAGCCAGTAACCACTAATGGCTGTGCAGCATGAGGCATGTACCGGGGAGAAATGACTGCATTGTGAATTGTTCTCCTAACCCTTGCGGGCTCGTGCGGAGCGTGTGACGGAAGGAATGGTGCAGGTTTCCTCGGACTGGCACACAGTGTAGTCAGTATCTGGCAGACATTTCTCGGTGTGCAGATTCCAGAGATGGATGTAATAACTGCGGCAGTATTAAGGTGATAGATGGGCTGCTGTGGAGGTGCTGGGAAATGAAGTCACTTACCTGCCTCTCGGTGACCCAGCGAGTCCGCAGGGACAGTCTCTCTATAATGGGATTGTGTGACTGAGCAAAAGGGAGGATGCTGCGCGGCCTGTAATGAGCTGTCATCTGCCTGTGAATAATACATCACTGGTTTCTGGTGGCTCTGTGCTGTGCGGGGTTTGATGTTCAAATGAGGGCTTTTTCCATTTGTTTACCCCCCCCCCCCCTCCAAATAATACCTTACAGCCATTAGCATCGGGCAGATTTAAGGGTCCTTTACACGGGCCAAGAATCGCACAGATTATCGTTAATAAGCGTTCATGTACCGCCGATTATCTGAACGAGCGCTTCGCACCAGGTAATCCGATTTGTTCCACCATTCCATTCATTTCAATGGGGCAGCTAGCGCATGGATTTCTGCAAGCTCCATTAAGGTAAATGGAACCAATTTTTCTGCCACGTGTGAAGGCCTCCTTACTGTGCGGTCACATCTAGGCCCCGCTGTACAATGTGCTTCTTATGATATGTGATACTAACTAACTGAAGAATTGTTTTTGGACATAGTTTAATTTTGTCTTCTTATTCTCAGACTTTTCATAGAACAGGGATCAGCGGCACTCCAGCTGTTGTGAAACTACAACTCCCAGCATGCTCCATTCTCTTCTATGTGATTTCTGAGAACAGCCGGGAAAATGTGCATGCTGGGAGTTGTAGTTTTACAACAGTTGGCGCGCCAAAGGTTTCTGACCCCTGTCATAGACTAAAGCTGCTCATACACATAAGCGTTGGCCAGAATTCAGTTGGATCATATGTGGGAATGATCCAACCCTCAACTAACAGATCAGGCTTAAAAACATTTGGCGGATCTTGTCTTTCACTCTAATTCTTAGCAAAAAAAATCCAACCTGACAGACACATCACGTTTTTGGTAGATGGTAGACCACAGCCATTGATCCTTAGTCAAAATGGTCAGAGCACGGACTGGGACTTAGATTGCAGTACATGTAAGGAGCTGTAAGTCATCATTATTTAAGTGTTTTCCAGGACATTGACCACCTACCTTTAGGATAGATCATCAACATCAGATTGACTCCCAAAGCCACCCCACCCATGAGCAGATTACAGAGCACACCTGTACCTGGTTGTTGCTGCTCTCTCCTGTTCACTTGTATGGGTTTGAGCTGCAGTAACCAGGCCCGACCACTAGACGGTGTATGGAGTCAGACCTTTGCCAATCATATTCATACAGTATTATCCGCTATCCTGTGGATACATGTCTGATCATTGGGGGGATCTGCTGGGGCCGCTGTCAATCACAAGAATTGGCAGACACACATACATGTCTGCTTCTCCACTCAGCTCTATGGTACAAGTGCTCAGCTATCCCTGCCAGCCCCATAGAGTTGAATGGACTGCTGCTCCATTCAAACAGGACAAGGTGACCCCCATTTTTGGACACACTTATTACCTGTGGATAAGATGTTATGGGAAAACCCCTTTAATGAAAGCAAATGTTGCAATGAAACTAATATTTGCTCTAGCAGAGTAGACGTTCCTGGTAACCAAATGTTTTCACCCCTCATAGCTACAAGTGCTGCTTTCCTATACACTGCCGGCATAAAATATGCATATTTGTGGGTACAAGGGGCCTCCTTTTCGTAGAGATTTGCTGTGGCCTCCAATAGCTTTCCACTGTGGCCCATGGAGGTAGAGTAAATGGCCGTGACGTGAGCCCAACTGTCACATGGAGGCCAGGATGGCACGTTGTGTCCAAGCAACCCAGAATAATGCCCAGCTTTCCTGTCACTCCGCCTGTGTCACCATAGTAAATGCTGTATTAGGACCGAGACGCTTTAAGGCACATAATAAGTGATTCATACTTGTGACGCTACCTTATAGCGGGTTATTTTATTTTCTGTTATTTGTATGTAGGGGCATATTTAGGTGAAATGTTCTATATACAAAGCTAGCTACGAACCTAAAATCCTAAAATCTTTACACACTTGTTTTTTAGGATTTTTTTTTATATACCAGTTACTACAAGACCTCATTCACCAGTGTGAAATGCCTTCAGGCAATTATGAAACCCGCACTATGCCCTATCTATTGCAAATTTAGGAATTGCAGCTGAATCTGCCATAAACCGCATATTACATAGGCTGTATAGGTTTTAGAACGTGTTTACAAGAGCGGTTGTGTCTGCACATGGTGATATGCTATATCTATGCTAAGGGAGTTAGAGACTGTCCAGTCATATGTCATTGAAGTATATAAAGCTGCCCTAACCATGATGACCCAAGTTAAAGGTCATTTGTCGGCAGAGTTAGACCTATGAAAATGGCCGTGTTCATATGTGCCTGCATTTTTGAGAAAAATAAGATTTTAATATATGCAAATGAGCCTTTAGGAGCAACAGGGGTGTTGTCATTACACCTAGAGGATCTGCTCTCTCTGCAACTGCCGCGCTCTCTCCACTTTGGCAGGATCAGGGGTGATCATGTTTACACTGCCCTTTAAAGTGGATATCTGGTAATTTATGTTGATGACCTATTCCTCTGAATAGGTCTTTGATATCAGATTGGTGGAGGTCTAACACCCAGGACCCCCCCGCCGATCAGATGTCAGAAGAGACCTGCGCTGCATCCTGGTACTAGACCATGTCATGTAATCATACATCGGTCACATGGCCTAGGCACAGCTCAGCCCCAATGAAGTGAATGGGGCTGAGCTGCAATACCAAACACTGCCACTATACTATGTATGGCGCTGTACTTAGAGAGCTACTGGAAACCGATTGTGCTCAGCAGTGCCCCGGTGAGTGTGGCGCTCCCTGTAACAGCTGATCGGCAGAGGTGCCAGTACTCGGACCCCCACCGATGTGATGATGATGACCTATCCTGAGGATGGGTCATCATTATATTTTCCTGGATCACCCCTTTATAACATTTGTGACATTGATCTGTGATTTTGGCTGATTTGTGCTAGAGGTATGTACTATGATTTTTTTTTTTTTTTTTTCATATTTGTTATCTCATGGAAGAAAGGGATAATGGTGCCACTTTTCTAACTTTTGGGGATGTTTCCTGTTGAAATTTATGAACATTAATTTCGGGCCTTGGGGAACTTCTACTTTTCATTGTTTTCTGGAGAAATCAAATTGTGCAACTGTTAATACTTCCCTTTATTTATCCAGAACTGCTTTTCAGCTATATTTACTATTTTTTGACAGTACACACCCGAAATGAAATGATTCCTCTCTGTATACAGTTCATTTGCTCCATAGATGTTCATGGGTGGGTTAGAGGTCTCCCCCTGCAATGAAATAGACGCGCATGCTTTTCTACGTATGTTTGAGGGATCTGGAAAGACTGCAGTCGGCTTACAGAGTTCAGAATAAGTGCTCATACACATGACCGCGCCCTGTTTTCCAGTCTGGTAATTGCGGATCCGCAAAACACTGATGCCAGCTGCGTGCATTCCGCAATTTACAGAAAGGGCGGCCCATGATAAAAATGCCTATTCTTCTCCACAAATGGTCATGAATGGGATATGTTCTATTTTATTTTTATTTTTTTTTGTGGGGCTGCAGAACGGAACAACGGATGCGGACAGCGCATGGAGTGCTGCCTGCATCTTTTGTGGCCCCATCAAAGTGAATGGGTCTGCTTCCAAGCTGCAAGAAATGTGGCTAGGATGCGGACCCAAACAATGGTCGTGTGCATGAGCCCTAAAGCTGAACACAATAGGTATGGGTACATTCACACAACCATATATATTTTACGGGCCACAAAAGGCGGATCTGCAAAATTCAGATACCGCCTGTGTGACATCTTCATGGTCTGCATTTACAGCCAATAACAGGACACGTTCTATCTTTTGCCGAATTGACATACGGATGTGGAAAGCACAAAATACATACGGTCGTCTGAGTATTAATTTATTTTGTTAGAACAGTTGACAAATTATCTACGGTGTGTAGGTATTGCTGGTACTCGTTATAGCGCCCCCTGGTGTTCTTTTCATTTCCCTTAGAACATCCACCTAATGTGTATAGTGCCATGGCCACACATAGGTGAATGGGAATAAAGAGAACAGCAGGGGGCGCTATAACAAGACTGCAGCATCGATATCTACACACAGGGACTGTTTCTTTTGAGTTGTATGATATAACGGAGAAATGGAATATTTTTTTTAGCTGCACGAGCCTTCAAGCTGTTGAGTACTGAGATTACCAGGTATTTGTGTCCCTGCATACCGATTGACTTCAGTGCCTCCACATTGGGAAGGGCAGGCAGTGTCCCCACTGCACACCTAGGAGCCACGATTAAATAATCTTTATTCTAAACTTGTTTTTGAGAGACAATGCAAACAATCTTCCAGCAAAGCCTGATTAACTGTGTCCACATGACCTAAGAGGGATTTAGCCAGACCTGCTGCGCTGCGGGCTTCAGAGCTGCCAGCACTGCTGCACTTTACTTCTCTCTGTGTATCTCTCAGATGTGCTGTGGATAGGGGATAAGTGTCTGATCAGTCGGGGCCCCATGTTTACCCATTTCCCCATGTGTGTCAGGCTTGCCATTCAAATGGGGGAACGGGGGCCCCAGCAGTCAGACCCCTGCCGATCAGACACTTATCCCCTATCCTGTTAATAGGACAACCCCCTTTAATGTGTAAATGTTCAAACTCCCACCAGCTCTGCAAAGCTGCATGGCATGAGTTAAAGGGGTTGTATCACTTCAGCAAGTGACATTATCATGTACAGAAAGTTAATACAAGGAACTTACTAATGTATTATTATCCATATTGCTTCCTTTGCTGGCTGGATTTGCTTTTCTATCACATTATACACTGCTGGTTTCGACTAGGAGTGAGCGAATCAACTTTGGATGAAACATCCAAAGTTGATTCACATAAAACTTTGTTTGGAACCGAAACAGAGTTCAGGAAAAGGTTTTTAACAGTAGAAATTAATTTTTGAAGTTATCACCCGAAGTTTCGTGAGACTTCGTGAAGTAATAACTTCAGCTCAGCTGAGCCAATACATTCTCGCTCCGTACAGTATTCAAACTAAGTTTTATGCAAATCAGCTTTGGATGTTTCATCCGAAGTCGATTCGCTCATCCCTAGTTATGACCACCCTGCAATCCATCAGTGGTGGCCATGCTTGCACACAGTAGAGTTGTAGCATTTACAAGTGGTCGGTGTGATCGGTTGTGGGCATGCTACATGACAAGAGGCACGCTCTAAAAGGAATTTGCAACCGGTTTTATGCTGCCCTATCCGAACTGGTGACAGACCCTGCAAAAAATGCTGGGTTACGCTCTTGAATGGACCCTTCCCAGTCCGAATCTGTATTAAAGGGGTATTCTCATTTTAGACAATGGGGGCATATCGCTAGGATATGCCCCCATTGTCTTATAAGTGTGGGTCCCACCGCTGGGACCCGCACCTATATCCAGAACGGAGAGGGGAGCGCTGCGCCTGGAGGACCCCGGGTTTCCGGGGGTCCGGCCACCACCAGGCGCAGCTCCCCGCTGCGCTCATAGAAATGAATGGGAGCCGGGTGGTGCGCTCCCATTCATTTCTATGGAGACGACGGAAGTAGCCGGCCAGCGCTTGGCTATTTTCGGCGGCCCCATAGAAATGAATGGAGGGCGGCTGCGCATGCGCAGTGCGGCCTCGTTCAGTTTGGGGGCTCCGTTCTGGATATAGGTGCGGGTCCCAGTGGTGGGACCCGCACCTAGAAGACAATGGGGGCATATCCTAGCGATATGCCCCCATTGTCTAAAATGAGAATAACCTTTTAAGCACCTCGCGTGCAAGCCAAGCCCTGGGGTGCACTGAATACAGACCCAGAGCTCGTGAGTCATGAGTACCAGACAATAATCTTGGTGGATAAAACTTTCTTGCCAAATAGGATGCTTGACACAATCGCCATCCTGCTTTACCTTACCACAGCATGGGGATGCACACGACCATGTCCGTAGTGCGGTCTGCAAACCTCACATCCACCAAAAATGGATACCTTCCTTGTGCAGTCCACATTTCTCTAGAAATTACTACTTTCATCCACAATACGGCCAAGAATAGGACATGTTCTGTAATTTGTGGAATGGACATACAGATGTAGACCACACACGGTGTACGTTGTTTTTTCTTTAGCATAAGCATAGTAAAAAATACTGTGAAGTACACTACCCGCTTGAGGGTGTATTCACACAGTGTTTGGCCAGTGATTTCCATCAGTGATTGTGAGCCAAAACCAGGAGCGTGTTAGCAACGCAGAACAGGTGCAGATCTTCCCATTATACCTTATCTCTGTGTAGGGTCCACTCCTGGCTTTGGCTCAAAATCACTGATTGAAATCATTGACCAAACACTGATGTGTGAATAAGGCCTAAAGATGGATTTCCACGGTGCAGATTATCAAGAACTAACTTTCCTGCGAATGCTCATTCCAAACAATCTGCCCGTCTAAAGGTTCCGCCGATCACATGATGAACGAGTGAAGCGCTTGTTCACTGGGTAAGAGTGGCGTTCGTGCAGGCACCTAATTATTGTTTCTGAGCAGCAGGTCATGCTGTCAGGGATCTACTGCCCAGAAACAATACAGCTGTATGAGGACCAGCGATCACAATAGCCACCCCTCGTCCTTATACTGTGGAGGTGATTGCTGCATGTAAATGCAGTGCCTCACCTCCACTAATGAGCAGGCAATTGTCTGAAGGAACGCTTCCTTCCCAATAATCTGCTCCTCCTCTGTTGGTGTAAATGCACCCAAAGGGTTGTGTGACCTGGGCGGATTATCGCCAAAGTAGTCTGGAAAAAATAAATTTGTACATAAGCTCATTCCCAGGCCCTTAGTAGAGGCCTGATGCATGTGGTGTGAAAGGAGTCTGTACTGCGCATGCGCCAATGATGTTGCTCCATATCTGAATAAGACGACCTTGGCACCAGTGAGACTTGATCTGTCTCTTCTGAGTGTAGCGCAGCGCCATCTGCAGATCCCCGGTACAGACTTCTGCCTGGCATGCACCAGGTCTGTGCTTCACCTGCACTGATCCCCGAGGCGAACGCACAGTTGTGAAAAAACTCCTGA
Source organism: Rhinella marina (assembly GCA_900303285.1). Lineage (NCBI taxonomy): Eukaryota > Metazoa > Chordata > Amphibia > Anura > Bufonidae > Rhinella > Rhinella marina. The sequence continues at coordinate 117,284 of ONZH01016205.1, forward strand.
CCTGCTGGGGGTTGTAGTTGAAGGTGCACTTATTACTTATGGACAGTAAGCCAATCTCATTAGTAGATTACGTGTAACACGGGCTGGACATAAGTACTTCTCTATGGTCAGGTCTCCTGAATAACACACAACAAGCAGATTAGGAGGTTCAGAGAGGAAATAATAAAAGGAAGGTAGAGAACGACCTTCATATCTGTTCAGGGCGCTTGTGGCTCATGTGAGTCATATTCCTGTTGGCTCTGACCAGTGTTTGACTGTTTTTTTTTTTTTTTTTTTTTTTGGAACTCCAGCTTTAGGATATCCTGATAAACTATTACTCATAAAGACATGAGATAAAAGAATACCTTGCACTATAATAGAATTACTTCCTTCTAAGAGGGGTTCTGTTTTAACCCGGAATATTGAGGTTCTTCCCTCTGTTGGCCAGTATAGCCAGGACATACATGTATACAGTGGTGGCCCTGTCCTCCTAAAACGGCACTCAATCTGAGCGATTTGTTTTTGACAATTGTCACATTGGGCCCAGGATGGGGTCAGCAGAGTATAGCTCTATCACTCAGTATACGGTGTAGTCACCATATATCCATGATGACTCCAAACACTGGGAAATCTTACATGAACGACGTGGCTTCAGTGATCTTTGGCTGTGAAGAAAACCTCATGTGCACAACTGAATTACGACATTTTATACTTCCGTATACCTCCAATTTATTGTAGATGTTTCTCCTTCTTATATGATTGCATGCAAATCTAGCATTAAAAAATTGCTGCATGCTCCACTGATGTATGTTCAGAGAGAACATACATCTGCAGTGGCCCCACATTGCACCCTCCAATGCATGTTTCACGTATGTTCCTCACAGGGCTGTGGAGTCTGAGTCGGTGACCATTTTGGTGGAGTCGGAGTTGGAGTCGGTATAAAACGGACCGACTCCTAAAATATATAATAAATTGGTACATTTAGTTCAGTACAGTATGTGCTGAATATATTTTCAGAAGAATTTGGGAACATGATGAAATGTTCTATTCCTGAACTAAGGATCTAGGCTTTAAGTTGAGATGACTGTGTGCTGCCCTTCATGTAGATGCTCAGAAGTGAAGCTCCTCTGCTACAGATCACAGGAAAAAGGTACTGGGAAGGAATGGCTGCACTCCTCTTAGATATGCTTGAGAGAACTGGATTAAAGAGGTTTTCTCACTAGTTACAAAGATTAGCTTTCAACATAAAGGGACAGTTAAAAGATGACATTTTCTAAATACAGTGGTCAGTAGATTTTACTTTAGTCATGAACTATAGACAGTTCAGCAGGTCTCTCACTGTACACAGGTTTCTATGTGAGCTGTACCCAGAGAAGCCTGATACTGAAAGTTCAGAGTAAAGATATCTAGTAAAACATATATTACAAACTCTTTTTGTCATGACATATCTGTACTATTGATTTATGCAAAGTTTGTTTAAAGTTATCACTTAAACATGTGCCATGTATGAGGGAGTCAGAGTTGGATTGGGATTCGGAGTCAGGGGAAATTAAGGAGTCGGAGTCGCGGCTTTGGCTTGCCGACTACACAGCCCTGGTTCCTCAGGAGGCATATGAGGGGGTTTTCCCATCTACCGCCAACACATCGGTGTTAGATAGGTGGTGCTCACAATCACACCTCTAGGACCCGCTCCCATCTTCAGAGCAAACGCCAACCATTGATGGCAATCCTAGTGATAAGCCATCAATGTCCCAGATGGGACCCCCTTTGTAACGGCTTTATTTGTAGGTAACCAGACGGCGGCGTAGCTTAGATTTGTAAACCTGTTTTGGTGACTCGTTTTCTTAGAATTTGAGTTTTAGTGGTCTTGGTTTATTTTTGGGCTTGGTAGGAAATCATTTTCTAGCCTGAGGCTATATAAAAACTCTACCTGATGAGGTACAAAGGCCCTGATTTATCACACCTTCACTCCAGAATTCTGTCTTCAAAAAGTCGCACGATAGGGCTTTTGCGACTTTTTTGCGACGTTTTGCATGTGTACACCACTCACTCCAGTTTGTAATATGGGTGGAAAAGTGGGTGTGGTTAGCCATGTTAATGAGTTTCACTCCAGATTTATCATTGCGACTTTTTTTAAAAAGTCGCAAAATAGTCGCAATCTCACTCCAGGAGGAGGGTGGAGTAGCTTCTCTAGACAGAAGTGTTAGGTTTAAGGACAAGCCAAATTTATCAAACAACATGTGACAATTGATAAATGTGGCACAAAGTACTCCAACATAGACACAAGCAAAACTGACTTCAAATATTCTCCTAATGATAAATTCCCCCCAAAGTGTTTTTGAACATCATTAAATGTATTAGGGGCCTATTAGACAGAGTGATTGTTGGAATTTCCGGATCCAACACTGCTGGATGCAAACGGAACGCCTGCCGGCCCCATTAAATATAATGGGGTCTGGACAGAGATTCGGCTGCATTCTGCCGAATGCTGCAATTTGTGTCTGATTGATTCTCGCCATTTTTGTGATTTGAGGCTCCTCATAAGCAAACGGTGAAAAAAGCTTTGCGATTTATTGTTTTGTGTAATTGAACGCCTTCTGAACACAAATGACTCGCTAAATTGTCGCTTGCTGCTCGTTAATTAAAAAAATATCAGGTCATCTAATAGGACCCTTAGAATTGCTCCTTCCACATCTATAAGTATCTGTGCGAGTGATAAAATAGCATTTCTGGTTGATGCATTCGAGCGATCCTTGACCGGCAGCCTGAACTCCTACCATGTAAAATTTCTTTGACGCTGTCTGTCTCCACAGGGATAGCTAATGATTATGTGTGCCTAATTATAGGGCTTGTATGTTAACCGAGGGAGGTGTAGTGTGTAATACGGATGTGTACTGTGAAGTTTTCAGCTTGTTAGACGTGTAATCAAGCCTTCATCAGTCAAGACTGGGAATGTTGTGTGGTTTTTATTTTTTTACATTGTGAAACATAGGTTCAGCCTCAGAGGTGTCAGCATGCCTTTCAAAAGGTGTCTTTTGGCGATACAATTGTAAAATAATACACTACATTTCTCATACGTTTTCCGGATGTTTCACTTCTGCTCAGTCCTCCTTCACAAAGGGCATATAATGTCATCAGTGGCTGCATAGCAATGTGACAGCAAGGTAGTGAACGCAACGACGTGGTCGACCAATGGACGACACTCCATAAGGCAGGTATATCAAAAAGTTCATTGGTTTACTATGTTGTATCTTTTCAGAGAATATTCTAAATTATAGTTAAAGTATTACAATAAAGTAGACTTATGGTGCAAGTGAAATGAAGAAAAAAAATCTGCGACTGAACCTGCCTGCCTGACTTAGAAAAGTTCAGAATGTAGTCTGCTGCTAGGGAGCAACTGAAAAACTGGTTACGTTAGACTGAAAGGGACCCTAAAGCTAAACAGAAAATGTTACTGAATTTGACTTCTGCAGCTTCCATGTTTCACAGTACATTGCAAGCTGTAGAACAGTCAGAGAATTGAACAGATCATTACTGGAGAGTGTTCATAGTAAAGCTTGTTAGCGTTGTTTTAGCGGTGTAAAAGCACCTCTGTTTACCTGATGAATGAGTGAAGCTCTTGTTCATTGGGTGATTGGGTCGTTTGTGCAGCACCTTGTTTTCTGGTGGCAGATTGTGCTATGTAAACACGATCCACTGCTGGAAAACGAGTCTGTATGGGGAAGAGCAATGGTTTTAGAGATCTCTCTTCTCTGTACTCTGGAGGGGATTGCTGCATGTAAATGCACCTGTCTCCTCCGCTAGCGATCAGCAGATTGTTGGGAGGGAACGCTTCCTTCCCGACATTCTGCTTGCACCTCGTCCCATGTACCTTAAAGTGGTTGTCTCATCATAGACAATGGGGGCATATCGCTAGGATATTCCTCCATTGTCTTATAGGTATACACCTATATCGAGAACAACAAGGTGACTCCTTGACTTGGCCTCCAGAAATCCGATCCATGGAGGACTCTTCTTTCAATTTACAGGACTTCCAGGTTCTGCTGCTCTTGTCTTGATGTCGGATACCACAGGACACTTCAGAGGTCTTGTGGAGTCCATGCCTTGAATGGTCAGAGTTGGTTTGGTGGCATACCAGGTGGGACCTACACATGATTAGGCAGATGGCTTGAATGTTCTAGTAGGTTGGTTCAGGGGTGTAACTACCATAGCAGCAGACCATGCGACTGCTATGGGGCCCAGGGTAAGAGGGGGCCCAGTTTTAGTTGAGATTATCTCCCCTTCTACTGGAGGAGAAAACTTGGTCAGGACTCTACCCTCTAAAGGAACACATTTTAGCAAATGAGGCAGTGGACAAATGGCCCAAGGGTCATTGAAAAGGGTTTAGGCAGAAATCCTTCTGTTCTGCGTGAGGGGCCTGGTTTGGTCCTTGCTATGGGGCCCTTACTTACTATTTGGTTTATACTGAACAAACCAAAATTATTTCCGTTGAAAAGCAAAACCAAGTAAGTAATTTATTAGTATAAATGTAATATCTCTTACGGGTTTTCACACATAGCAAAGTGTCTGTGCGTCTTAATAGTCTTTGTATGTTTCTTCTCCTGATAATCTTCCCACTTGCTTACTAATTTATGGAGAACTGCTCTTGATAATGTGCCTTGAATCATTTAAAAGACCTAGACCTCTGTGGCTTTTGAAATATGCAGCGTTGGACCACTTAAAGACAACCTGTTTTGTCTCTGGGTTGAAATGAATGTCTTGCACTTCCCGACTGAAATATGCTAACCAGGCTTTTGTTGTCCTCGTTCAGCATTCGGGTGCTGTCTGTACCCCCCCTTACAGCCGAGATTAAAGGGATTCCTCACGTTTATGTAATTAAAGGTTGTTGAAATGAGCACTTTACGTGTTTAAATTTAGTAATACACCCTCCGCAGGTATTCATATAGCACATACATTCTACGTCCAGCTCTGTATCGGGCACATGCAACCAATAACCGCACCTCTCTAATTTTTACAAGAGCAGAATGAGTATAATAGAATAATGAATAGTGCGCTGTGGTTACTATGGACAACAGTGTTTTTTTTTTTTTTTTTTTTTTTTGACAGTTTGTGGTTTTTCATGTGAAAAACCGCAGCATAATACAGTACCAGCAAAATCTGCATTCCGCCACAGCAACAACACATTAGAACCACACAAAAATGTACCAAAACCGTGATAAATAGTGCATTTTTTTTCATCCTGTGAAAATCAAGCCTCTCGGTATGTTTGCTGTGCTGTGGCCAGAACTCCGGCCCGCCCCCATTATAGTGAATGGGGCCAAAGAAGAGTTTCGGCAGCACGCGTGCATTAGCGGCAGCACGGATCCGGCCGGCTGTTCCCCCGCTGGAATAGCCTGCAGGAGAAGTCTGCTGCTAATGCACGTATGCCGCCGAAACTCTGCTCTAAAAAAGTTACAGGTCTTGGAATACGACATTCAAAAATGAAAACACCCAAATGAAGTCTATGTGGAACCAGAATACATCACCCGCGAATCCACACAAACAATTGACCTGATGCAGATTTTAAAATTTCTGCATGTACAATATATGTACTGTGTACGTGAGATTTGTAAAATCTCATTAACTTTGCTGGCAATGTATTACGCTGCTCATTTTCTGCACAAACATCCGGGTGGGAAAAAAAAAAAAACGCGTGTAGTCCGCACCATGTGCAGGTGCCCTAATACCCTGATATAGATTAGTGCTACAAAAGTTATTTGCACTATTTTAGATAAATGGGAAAAGAATAGCTTAATCCCATAGACAGTGAATGGAGCGGTGATTGCACATGTAGGGGACCCATGTTCTCGCAACTGCCGCGGCCTTCTCAAACAGCTGATTGGTTGCAGGTCCTGGGTGACCTATCCTCAGGATAGGTTATCAGTGTAAAACTCCAGGAAAACCTCTTTAAAGAGGTTCTCCGGACACCCCGCTGATCAGCTGAATGAAGGGAAGGCGCGTGCATTGTGCACTTGCCATAGACATGGCAGCATTGAGCAGTGCGGGAGACAGCATGTGCACACTGCATCAGCGGGGGTGCCAGGTGTCGGACCACCCGCCGATCTGATATTGATGATTGATCCTGAGGATAGGTCATCAATATTAAAAGCTCAGAGAACCCCTTTAAATATAGTGACATGGAAAATAAAATTAAAAAATCAGCAAAAATGATTTAAAAATGTGTTTAACATAAATGTATGATTTAAACAATATGATGTTTTGTGAGGAGACATTCCCTTTAAGATGAAGGACTGGGAGCAAAATTCCCTAATGCGCTGATAATCTTGCAAACTCTTATATACCGTATCTGTTTTCTGTAGAAGCGACTTATGTGTATCTAATAATTTTTTGATATTCACAGTAGAAATCCTTTCTTTGACATGTGGTAAGTAGTTTACAGTTGTGGTAGTGGGGTGCCAGTGCCATGAGCGGGTTCCTTCCATTACAGTTTCGACAATCTTTCAGTTGCGTTCTGTGCCCTAGTTTTCAGCTTTCAGTCCTTTATGCATTCATCACGGTATTGTGTGGGTGTCGGGGAGCAGCCCACAAAAGGAAACTGAATTCACCTCACCCTTACTAACATGTGCTACCTGTGACAGGACGCTTGTTTTTCATAGACGCCAGACGGATTATTGTTGTGTGCTCTGGCGAGGCCTACAATTCCTGCCTTTAGATCTGTGTTTAGAGGACATGTAAGCGGCTGCGCAGTGGCCATTCGGCTCTGCGCACATATAATAATGGGATTTTATCACGTTATTATCTGCCTCCCTCCACATCTCCGCGTTCAATAGAACTAATTGCGTCAAATAAACCCACAGGCGAGGGAAGAAATAGCCGGAGTCACCCGGCCTCTCTCTGTACTAGATTGATTAGTTCCATAGTTGTATTTGGGTAATTTATTTCAACTAATGAATCAACACAACAAGTACTGTTGGTGTTTAACTATTAAAAGGGTTGTATGGTTTTGGGAGGAAACCAGACCACACGGGAGCCTGCAGTGAAGAAGTGATCATTACTTACCTGACAGTTCCTGCGCTGCGGCTCTCGGCAGATATCTGTTTACAGTGGTGATGTCATGTCGATACCTGACCACTGCAGCCAATCTCTGGCCTTAGAAATGCACCGAATGGCTGTAGCAGTCATGTGCTGTCAACATGAAGTCACTGCTGCAGCCAGGTAAACAGATCCCCGCCAGGAGAACCAGAGCAGTGGTGTGGGATCTGCCAGGTAGGTAATGATTTCTTCTTTATTGCTGTGTTGTGGGGTTTCCTTCTGAAACTGGACAATCCCTTTTAATTCAGGGATGCTCAACCTGCGGCCCTCCAGCTGTTGCAAAACTACAACTCCCACCATGCCCTGCTGTAGTCTGAAAGCTGCAGACTGTTTGGGCATGCTGGGAGTTGTAGTTTTGCAACAGCTGGAGGGCCGCAGGTTGGACATCCCTGCTTTAATTGAATGGAAAGGAAAACGAGCATTGCAACTACTGTTGAACCTTTGGCAAAGACGTACCCAAAATTATGCTTTGTTGGTTTATATCCTGATAGCCTACAAATACTACCGCAATACATGATATTGACCCCGTGAAAGTGGCCTATAGTGAGATTACGCTCCTGCACCTGTAGCTTTAAACTATATAATACATCTAAATGCTTTGTACAAAATATTTTGAATTCAAATGGTTTTCTAAATACAGACTCTTTAATCGCATGAAGTTCAACCATAAATATTGAATGTATGCTGGATGCCCCAAAAAATTAAGAACAAAGGAGTTTACAATTATGCATGTATCTACAGTATTGAGATAGGAATACCCCTTTAGTGGGTGGGGGTTACCTGGTTTAGGACCCTTATCTGAATGGCAGGTACAAAGGGCATCGCTTTCGCTGGAGGACCCAAAATGACAGTGACAGCCCACCGATTCCAGTGGCCATCTTGTAATTCATTTACCTGTGGTAGCACTACAGGGAAGTTAAACATTTCTGGATGGTTCATCCACAGATTGTGGCCACTTTATCACAGTCGGTATTTGGTCTGAATATTTTTTCCGTATTTCCATATTAAATCTGAGAAGAGGCATACGTCTTAGCATTATACTTTTCTTTTCTGCCTAGGTGCCAATCCTGGTTTTGGCTTATGAAGGCTGATGAAAAATACAGACCATGTGAAAGTGGCTTAAAACTCCATTGCATTGAGGCGTCCTGTGATCTGCTTCTGTTCAGAGGACCCTACAGAAACCTTCCTCTACAAGCAAGAGGTTTGTCCAGATCTCAGTGACTATTCTGCTGTGCATTTTATGTCCATATGTATTTTTACAGATCCCGCAGGCTGTTCCAACCAAGAAACTTCCTGCTGGAGTACACTGGATCTGGCCTAACTGGATAATGGGGTGCACAGCCGGATCCCCATTGACTATAATGGGCTCTGGCGGAGATCCGGCAGCTTTCCATCGAAATTCCAGCTTTCAGCCAGACAAAAAGTTGTGCATGCAGAACCCGGCATTTATGCCTGAAAGTAGTCGGATCACATTATAGTCAGTGGGGCCCGGCAGTGCACGGCATTATCCGGCTCGGCTGGATCCAGTGAACTCAGGCAGGCTGTTCCTTTGCCGGATTTATAAATGCATATGTAAACGTAGCAGGATCTGGATTTTTAAGTCCGCAGTGTGGATGTACTCTTAGATTAGCTTTACAGTAGGGAGTCCTGTATTAAAGGGGTTGTCAAATTTCAGCAAATGGCATTTATCATGTAGAGAAAGATAATACAAGGCACTTACTAATGTATTGTGATTGTCCATATTGCTTCCTTTGCTGGCTGTGTTCATTTTTCCATCACATTGTTTTCCATCACATGTACTGTTCATTTCCATAGTTACGACCACCCTGTAATCCAGCAGCGGTGGCCATGGTTGCACAATATAGGAACTTGCACTGGCCTCTCTGGTGGCCAAGACCGTGGGAGTGCGCATAGTCCAGCGTGCAAGCACGGCCACTGTTGTTGGATTGCAGGTGGTCGTTACTATGGAAGCAAGCAGTGTATCATGTGATAGAAAAGTGAATCCAGCCAGCAAAGGAAACAATATGGATAATAATACATTATTAAGTGGCTTGTATTACCTTTCTCTACATGATAAATGCCACTTTCTGAAGTGATACAACCCCTTTAAGGATGTAGATGAATGTAGACATGAGATTGTTGGCAGGTATTCTTTTCTATATACTTTTACTTTTTTATGTCTTTGGAAGACGAGAGGATTTTGGGAAAATTTAAGGGAAGAAACATGTAACGCATACCGTAGAAAACAATCTGCTTTAGAAAGCCATGCAGGTTAGATGTCGTCCTGCTGTGAGCCTTGGAATATTTCTTTGCAAGTGTGCGTGTGTGTTTTTTTTTTTGTTTTTTGTTTTTTTTTTTGTTAATGGAAACTGTTCCTTTAGGGGTTATTTGGTTGCATTTTTGTGCTCCCCCTCCCGTCTCTCCCCTCTCTCAGAGATTCCTGCAGTGATATATACACTGTGCTGTACTGTTCCATTTGGAACAAAGGAAAGGCATGTGCTTCAGGGGAGCTCATTTCGGCTTTTGTTCCACCTATGCACATTTGGATTCAAAGCCTCTCACTCTCTTGCTTCACCCTGGCTGCTCTCCCTGGCTTGAAAAAACAGGCCGGCAGCGACAGAGGTCATCTTTTGTTTTCCTGATCATGTGGCCGAAATAGGACCATTCTGGAGGCGCATTCTCTCCGAAGCCAGGGAATCTTTGCAGTTCTTCTGCACTCAACCCTTTCCCTGCCTATCTCAGTCTTACATATAACGTCTGTCACGTTCCAGCAGTGCAATTCCTTTCTGCTGCTGAAGTGCGTAACGCACATTATCTATATTGCTGTGCTATATCGGCTCATTACAGTGATAGAGCAGAGCGGTAGATTCCAGACCATTGCATCATGCAGCCTGGAATATTAGTTACATGCAGAATCCATTCACTATAATGTCTGCAATGCCGTTAGAGCCACATTTGACATCTCAAGAGCTTAGGAAAAAAGCATGGCATTATCCTGAAATGCATCTCCCTGGGACGAGCACTTAATCTCCTGGTAATGGCATTGATTTGATGCTACCAGGTCTTAAGTCTTAGTTTGTGTGCGTAATGATGTTTGGTTTGCTGTTTTATGTTTATTTTTTGCATTTGCTCATCTATAAGTAAGTCGCTGATGATGAAATAAGGTTTTTCTCCTTCCTCGATGGTTAATTCCAGTGATAGTGTGTTAGAGTTATTGGGATATATTTCTGTAGGTTAGGCTAAGTTTATATCTACTGAAGAGACTTCATTGAGGATTGTAGCAAAAGTGCAGAACCAAATACTGCTGCATGCTGCGCTGTTTTATTCAGCAGAATGACAGATGCCATACAGAAACCTGGCTCACCCCATTATGGTCAATGGGGTTTTGGTGTCCAACATCAACAGAGAAAAGAGAAACATGACGCAGATGTGAACCTAGCCTAAAGGCCCCCCTACTGTATTGTGTCCAGTCCTGCCGAGTGCCTGCTTCACCCAATAGTCTAATGTGTATGGGGAGCTCCGTACTCTTCTCTCACAGAGATGTGATCGTCCGATCCTTTTAGTCTCCCAGGAGATAAGCCTCTAGAAGCATCTACCAGTGGCTTTCATCCCTCTTTCCAATGAATACGCCTGGGGTTGTGAAACTACAACTCCCAGCATGCATACTTGCTCTGCTCTTCTCAGAACTCCTATAAAAATGAATGGAGCATGCTGGGAATTGTAGTTTCACAACAGCTGGAGTCCAGAAGGTTGCTGACCCCTGGAATACACGTACATGTTTGAACGAGCTGAATGTGTATGTTTATGGGGGAGTTGAAAGAGATGTCTGTCGGTCGAACGAACGTTCATTTGACAGCTACTGAATGTGTATGGCCAGCTTTAGACCGGTATTTACATTTATAGACAAACTCTTTGGTCTTCTTTTTTTAATTAATTAAAGGGGTTGTCCTAATAAGGCAAATTGAAACTGGTCGTCCCCTTGGACATCATAAAGAAGATCCCTGGAGATCATACTTGCTACCACCCACAGCTTTTCAGCTAATCACTAGGGGTCTTGGAATCAGAATCCCATAAATTATAGACAACTGGAGCATGTCCTTTAAGATAATTTTGTATAGTTGAATATAAAAAAGCAACTTTGTAATATAGTGGATCAGAGAAAAATGCTTCTTTCTCTCCCGCTACTCATCTAACATTCTCAAGGGCATCTTGAGACAAGAAGGCTGTCAGCTCACTGAAGAATCAGATTGCTTGCTGCCCATAGAAGACTAAGTGGAGGCGTAGGAGGTGTGAGTTGCAGAGACATGCTGCCCATAAAATTCTTTGGAGAGGAAGGAAGAAAGCTGCATTTTTTTTCTCTTATAAACTGTCCTATATTCACCTGTACGATTGATTTATGCAATGTTTGTTGAAGTCACAATGATCACTTAGACTTGCCGTACACAGCTGAACGCTCGGCTAACTTCTGTCTCTCCTGATCCTGCCATACATATGCATGCTTGGCTCGGCTGACCGTACATAAGTAGTGACTGTGTAGAGGAGAAAACTGCTGTCGTGCTCCTCTGCTTATCTCCCCACCAACAAAGGGATTTATCAAATTTAATTCAATATGTCTGATTCTTATCTCCCCCAACATCAGCCGTTGGAGAAGAGGTGGGAGTCCACCATAGATCAGGGATCAGCAACCTCCGGCACTCCAGCTGTTCTGAAACTACAACTCCTAGAATCCTCCTTTCACTTCTATGGGAGTTAAAGAGGACCTTTCACCGCTCCTGACATGCCTGTTTTAATAGCTTCATGCATTCCCCATGTAACAACAATTCTGGAGCCTCTATTCTTATGTCTCTATGTTGTGCCATTCCTTTATTATTTCTACTAGAAGTTATGAATGAATTGCTAGCAGTCTGCAGTAAAGGTACAGAGGGGTGGTAACCAGTTGGGGGTGTGTAACTGCACAGTCTGAACATGGTAGCACTGATTGGATAGAGTGAGTCTGTGCAGGTACACACCCCCAACTGGTTACCTCCCCTCTGTACCCTTACTGCAGACTGCTAGTAATTCATTCATAACTTCTAGTAGATATAATAAAGGAATGGCACAACATAGAGACATAAGAATAGATGTTCCAGAATTGTTATTACATGGGGTATTCATGAAGCTATTAAAACAGGAATGTCAGGAGAGGTGAAAGGTCCTCTTTAAAACACAGCCAAGCAAGTGTGCTACACATGTAATGAGCATGGCCAGCTTTAGACTGGTTACAAATTATGCTACAAAATATTAATTGGTTAATATATTTCATGGATGAGCTGATGTTTCACAGCTCATACGTTATACACCAGCATACACTAGTGCGATACACTATAGCAGTTACTACTGTTTTCTTCGTCCTTTCTATAGGTCCCCACTTGACAAGGTTTGATGCTTGTTTTTCTGCTCTGCTTCACAAACTTGAGTGATGAGTATTTCTGGAGCGAAGCTGGCCATATGTTTCAGATAGCTGTCGGCGAACTGGTATCTCTTCTGACCCTATTCTGTGGGTGTCTGTGTTCTGAATGGTGAGAGGGGAATAAGTCTCTGCCAGATGCATCTCGAAACCCAACTGCCCGATCCTTCTGTACCCCAGCATCTGTCATTGGGGGAGAGTCTGGAGGCTACCATACACGTTAGATATTTGACTGGTCTCTGTTTGTTCATGTGACGTTAATCTAATTTATATGGTCTCATCTTCAGCCAAAATTGAGGTTTTTGGCTGGAAAATGATTTTGGCCTTTGTCAGAGGCTGATAAAGTAGTTGAGAATGTTAGCTGTCCTAAAGGGCTATTCCTATGATACGCCATCACTTTATAGCGGATTGGTAGATGATCCATAGAACCCACCAAGCTCTTAACTAGTGCTGTACCCCCTTAATTTTAAGAAAACGGTGAGGGTCTCAGCAGTCCGGCTCCTGCAGATCAAAAGGGAGGGCATATCTAGTAGTATGCATCTCTTCTTCTGGTGAGGAAACCCTTTTGTGGAGGAAGATTTATAGACACACCAGTGACTTGCATTGAGTGACTGGAAATCAGAATTGCACTGCTGTGTAATAGGAATTATTAAAATATTTTTTGGGTGGATTTGTTTTTATTTAAAGGATGTGTAATCTTCATAAATGCATGTTGAGAATTTTATTAGAAAAGTAGTAGCTTGACTTACGAGTATTGTGTGAAGGTTTCTGCCACAGCTTGTATTGACGCCATGGCTGGTTAAATCGGACCAGCTTCATAAACTGTGAAATCCCATTGAAGCTTCAGTCCTAAATGTTGATTGCATTCCTTTCCCATTTCCCCCTCCCCTCTCTGTCTGCCGGATCTACAAAGTGAGTTTTTCAATGGATTGTTGACTGCATTCCCCATTTGTTGAAAATGTACATGGAGAATTATTAACTGTTTCTCTGCGGTATCGGCATGCATTTCGTGCTTTGTGCCGTTATAGTTTTATCTGCTCTACAGAGCAGTCGTGATGGTCTTGCTTTGGTCATATCTGGAAGATTTATGCTGTAAACTGTGAACTTGAAGCGACATATGTGGGTATCGTCTGAATTCGTGAAAGGGCATAGCTGCGTGGGATTCTCCTTCTAACCCTAGTCAGACACAAGTCCTGAGTACAGCTAATTGGTGGGTCTGGAAACCCCTTCATCTGTTCTCTTGTGCCACTAGTAATGCAAATGAGAACACACAAAAGAAATTAACAAGAGGAAAAATAACCTCTGAATTTAATTGCTAGCGTGATCATTAATTGGATCCATCTAGATCCTCTACAGCGAGATAAAAGAACAGTGTACAGACGAGTAGAGAAAACTGCATGCTTAAATGACATGATTAACTATTCAGCTTGGTGGAGCGGTCCAGAAATAATTTTTGTTTTGTTGATTTCATCGTGTTTTTTTGTGTTTTTAGCTTATTGCGTTGTATGCGAGTCCATGTAAACAGCAGTACATTCTGGATTTAGATGTTTTTGTGTTCATTACCTGCGTAACAAGCCAGCGGTGTTTGTTCCCCAGTTACTGAACCAGATATGTGGTGGCCAAACATCACTAAACATCTTCAGGACTGCATAGTAACCCAAGAGTTGTCAGAAGGAGCCAACTACCCTCCTATCTTTATCCTCTGGCCTAGATGGAGGTGGAGTGGGCTCTGATTTAATGAAGGACCTGCATGATTAAAGGGGTTGTGTCAATTAAGCAAGCGGCATTTATCACGTAGAGAAGAAAGTTAATAGAAGCCACTTACTAATGTATTGTTATTATCCATATTGCCTCCTTTGCTGGCTGGATTCATTTTTCCATCACATTATACACTGCTCGTTTCCATGGCTGCGACCACTCCGCAATCCATCAGTGGTGGTCGTGCTTGGACACTACAGGAAAAAGCAATGGCCTCTCTGGTGGCCAGGACCATGGGAGCACACAACGGCGTGCTGTTTCCTATAGTGAGCAAGCACAACCACCACTTCTGGATTGCAGGGTGGTCATAACCTTTGAAACAAGCAGTGTATAATGTGATGGAAAAATGAATCCAGTCAGCAAAGGAGGCAATCTGGATAATAACAATACATTAGTAAGTGTCTTGTATTAACTTCCTCTACATAATAAATGCCATTTGCTGAAGTGAGACAACCCCTTTAAAGGCCCTTTTACCTGGGTCGATGATGGCCTTCAAAACAGTCATTCCCGATTGTTTGTCTTGATGACTCAAAAGTAAAGTAGGGTCTTTGATTGGTGCTCGTTACAGCCAGTTCATCTGCCTATGTAAAAGGGTATCGGCTGGCATCATTGGTGTACTGGGGTTGTGCGTCTTTTGAGTGGGTAGATGTCAAAATTTCAGAAAACCTTTTAAGGCTAGGTTCACATCTTCTTTGGCCATAAGCTGTATATAATAGTGCAGCATCCTGCGTTAAATTGCTGGACTCCATGACAAATCTAGTGGATCGTATTATGGCGAATGGGCGCCATAGTTTGTTCCAGATTCGACAGCTCTGTCATTTTTGTTGTTCTGTTCCTAGCAACAATGTGAACGAAGCCTTGATTATTTAGAGGCGCTTGATATACTATACGTTAGTCTTTACAGCTCTTTGCATACAAAATATTATTTTTTTTTTCACCCAATTTAATTGATGTGTCCAAGACGTGACTCTCCATAACCCCACAATTAATCATCCGCGGTTTACTTTTAGGCATAGTCTTTTAGAAGGGCAGTCACTTATCAGACCAAAGCAATCTACATTGTGAAGATATGCATGTATGGAGTAAAACGTCAATCCCTACGGCACTATCAGTTTGGATTCTATATGCTCTCTGCTCCCATTACTGTTAATGCATATGGGCAAAGTGGAGATGGCTGACATTGATTCATTGCCTTCTATTAAAACAGTCAAGCACATTTGTCAGGGTTGACGGGTAATGGGAAGCTTAGACAATAAGGAAGGCCAGGCTCTGGACTGAGAAAGAGACCACAGGCTTGGAATTGTTCTTGTAGAGCGCCCAGCCGCTCCGCTTTTCTATTGAGCTTGATGCTTTTATTTCCTCTCTAAGAACAGATTTGAGTCTAGACTGTAGGTTTCTCACAATATGACTGTGGATATAGCCTCATATTTCCAAGCTGGATAAGTGATGTAGTGCTTGTAATCTAGTCCAACCCTTGAAATGTAAGCCAGATGGATGGCTTAGATGGATGTAGGCATTAGACGGCTGAAGCATCCAAAATACCTCAGACCACTAAGGCAGCAGATTCAGAATGCACGGATAATTTAGCAGGTCGCATGCAAGAGGCTGTAGTATTAGATGAGCGAAAATACAAAAAAAACACGTACTAAGCCAGGTTCTCTCAGATTTACATGGAACTGTGTACCCCCTGCTAGACCTTCTCTGCAGAGGTCCTTGTGTGGCAATGATGACCGCAGTGTGGACAGTTCTGACATGCTCTGTTCTTTAATGTACATTACTACATTGTCTTGTGGGTATGGATCAATAAATAAATACATATTTTAATGTGGTCATTTTGTGATGTGTAAATGATGAATTCATATCCACTGTTAAGTTTAAATGGCATCTGTCAGCAGATTTGTACCTGTGACACTGGCTGACCTGTTACATGTGCACTTGGCAGCTGAAGGCATCTGTGTTGGTCCCATGTTCTTATGTGCCTGCATTGCTGAGAAAAATCTTAAATTGTATGTAAATGAGCCTCTAGAAGCAACGAGGGTGTTGTCATTACTCCTAGAGGCTTTCTCTGCAAGTGCCACACCCTCGCCACTGTTTTTCTAAAGGATTAGTGCGCTCGTCAGTCCTCCTCCCCTTGTTCCCTTCTGTGGGAGTGACCTAGACGGCCTCCGCCCCATAGAAGTAGTGTTGGTGGACTGAAATGCACACCTACTCCAGTCATACAGGGGTTTTGAGGACCCCATTCTCAGGATTGCAGGGGATCCCAGGTGGTCGGACCCCCAAAAATCATACATTTGTCACCTGTCTTGTGGACAGGTGATGAATACTATTTGTGGGCTAATGCCTTTATTGCTATGTTCACGGCGCGCTTAGCATTATCATTGAGAGGGGTTCCAACTTGGGCTACTTTCACACTAGCGTTATGGAATTCCGGTATTGAGCTCCGTCATAGGGGCTCAATACCGGAAAAAAACGCTTCAGTTTTGTCCCCATTCATTGTCAATGGGGACAAAACTGAACTGAAGACACCGGAATGCTCCTGAAAGCATTCCTTCACCCGCCGGATCCGTACTAAGGCTAGTGTGGAAGTAGCCTTACATGCCAAATGTGTCCATTGGGCTACCTTAGCCTGATTGAGGCCAGAAGTAAAAAGTGTTCTATTGACCTCCATCTGTGTGATAAATTTTTTTCCAGGAGGAATTATGTTTTTTACTGACACAATTTTGGGGTACATGTAATTTATTAACATATTAGGGCTGTAATCTAAAAGGAAAAAGCTATTCTACTATTGTTATTTGTACTTTAAATTTACAATGTTCTCTGTATGTTATAACCAGCATGTTTCTTTAATTCCATGGCTCAGTATGATCAAATATGTATATTTTTTATGTGGTCTTTTTTTTTTTTTTTTTACTACTTTGCACAAGAATAGTGCAAATAATGTCTCGTGCAAAAATAATAATGTTCTTTTTTTATGTTGATACACTCTAAAAGCCAGAACCTCAGGATAGGTCATCAATACAAACATGCTGCACAGCCCCTTTAAACACAGGCTATACCCACAGGTATGAACTTGCTGCATGGCATTGTTACATGTCTTATTGTCTATGAAGTATGCCCTCTGCCTGATTATATGGTGCCAGTGGAGGATTTGTTACAGTCAGACAATTGTATATAAAATTCCATGGCACACAGCAAAGTTAACAATTTCAATCCAGATTTGTATTTATATACGCAAAGTGTATCCAGCTGAGGTCCAGGCAACTAGACAATAGATAAATGGCATCATATTAGTATGGGCACTTTTTGAAAACCGAACCTTCTCGACCCGTCGGACATTATCCAGGAGTATTTTTGGCAGAGTGACGGACTATACATGGCGCCTGGATGGACTTTAACGTAATGCAAAACAGAAACCAGACAGACTCAGATGTGGGGGAAAATGAAAACTGACCCTAATGCAGATCACGACTCTTCCTAATGGATGTGTGTGAACACGAAGGACACCAGACGTATATATACTTGCTGACATACCTGTGGGAGCGGCGTATTCCCATTAGATGGTAAAGATGTTGTGTGCATGTCCTTGTCTATAGCTGTTACTTGTAAATGATGTATGGGGTAAATGTTCTCAGCGGGAGTTTCTGACCACACCAGAGTAAGTCCTGGATTGTAGGACTGATTTTACCATTATTGATGATGATGATGATGATGATGCTGCATAATCATATCTGTCAATTGGAAAATGATTTCTGCAGTGGAGACCAGGCAAGCATCGTCTGCATATCATATCCAGTGAGGCAGGAATACCAGGGGGAAGTGGCACATTGCATTGGCTGAACCCACCGTTTTTTTTTTTTTTTTTTTTTTTTTTTTTTTTTTTTAATTGAGATCTGCGACCACCTAATGTGTATAGCTGTTTCTCAACTGTTCCACAACTGTGTTGGGTGAGAAGGATCAGCCATGTTGAATCTTAACATGCACATTATGTTCTTTTGTTCTCATGGGTGATCAGCTGGCAGCTTATGCCCTTCTGTCCATGATGAGAAACTCCTGTAGACTGAGGGCTCATGCACATGACCGTATGTAATTTGCGGTCCTCAAAACACGGATCTGCAAAGAAAAAAACGGCATCCGTGTGATGTCCGTGTTACATCTGTTTTTTTGTGGATCCATTGTAACAATGCTTGTCCTTGTCAGCAAAACAGACAAGAATAGGACATGTTCTGTCTTTTTTTGCGGAACGTGTGCATGAATCCTTTTCCCATCTAGGTAGCCTTTAGGCTAGGTTTTCATTGCATTTGTAAGATCCAATTTCCTATATCTTTTTGTTAAAAAAAAAAAAAAGTTTGGACCTCAACAACATAAGGCCTCATGTCAGTGGTCTGCGTTTTGTGGACATGTATAGGACATGTTCTTTTTGCGGAGCAAACCTATGGATGTGGAAAGAACACCGATCATCCTTGTGCTTTCCGCATCCATGTCTGTTCTGCAAAAAGATAGAGTATGTCTGCAAAAGGCAGATCAGGGACCCATGGAAGTCAATGAATGGGCTAAAAAAGCGGACAGCGCAAGGACCACATCTGTATTTTGCAGATACGTGATTTGCAGACCACAAAACTGATACGGTTATGTGCAGGAGGCCTAAGGGACACGTCTTATCCCTATTTTGTTGCAAAAAGCCATAGAGAAAATGGATTTTGTGATTTGCATCACGACAAGGGACACTTTTACCATAGACCTTATAGACCTATAACTACTAAATCATCATTATTCTTAAAATGAATTTTCCTCCATGTCTATATTGATATACAGAATGGGAGTGATCACACATGGCACAGTATTGTAGCAGTGGACAAACCTACAACTGCCTGCATTGGTTTTCGGCTAACAGGATCCCCCAGTTCTCGGGCAGCCTCGCTCTACTGCATGGAGCACGTCTTATAGATTGCATGTGATCCTTATCAAATAATGAGAACATCTGAAAAATCCACAGCGCTAAGAACAGGTCATCCGTCTCCTACCACTGCTTTGTCATGAAGTTAAATATAAGTGTGGAGGAGATCACAGCTACTAGAAGGAGGTTGGAGTTGCCTCCCACCTGAGGTCGTAGTCTGTAGGTCATGTTCTCTCACATTAAGGCTACTCTCACACAGCGGTACTTTGGGTCCAATCTGCATTTTTTTTATTTTTTTTGCAGATCCATTCATTTCTATGAAGCTGCAAAAACTGCAGACAGCACACTGACCCCATCCGTGTGCCGTCCACATTCTTGCAGCCGTTACACAAATAATAGAACATGTCCTATGCTAGGCATAGGTAATTTTATAATATAGCCTGCAGAAAGTGCAGGACCCACACGGCCGGTGTTCATATTTTGCAGATTCGTGGTTTGCAGACCGTGAAATGGATATGGTTGTGTACATGAGGCCTAATGAACCAAAAACATGCATTTCCACACAAATGAGGCTACTTTCACACTAGTGTTAGAGTTTTCCGGTATTGAGTTCCATCATAGGGGCTCAACAACGGGAAAAAACGTTTCAGTTTTGTCTGCATTCATTGTCAATGGGGACAAAACTGAACTGAACAGAACGGAGTGCTCCAAAATGCATTCCGTTCAGTTTAGTTGCGTCCCCAGACCGGAGAGCAAACCTCAACATGTTGTAGTTTGCTTTCCGTCCTGGGGATCCAGAGCAAGACGATCTGTTTTGTCTGACACAATAGAAAACGGATCCGTCCTCTATTGACGTTCAATGGAGTTAAAGGGGTTCTCCGAGTTATATATATTGATGACCTATCCTCAGGATCAGCTGTTTGAAGCGCGCCGTATCAGCGCTGCCTCCTCTTCACTGTTTACATGCTGGCCGACACGGGGGTAGTGGTGAGCAGGTGTAATTACACCTAACCGCCCCATTCATTTCTATTTCTAGACTTGTATGGGAGCGATTCTTCCCATAGAAATGAATGAGGTGGTTAGGTGTAATTACACCTACTCACCACTATCCCGTTACGGCCAGCATGTAAACAGTGAAGAGGAGGCAGCGCTGATATGGCGCGTGCCTCCTCTTCAAACAGCTGATTGGCGGGGATGCCAGGTGTTGGACCCCCGCCGATCTGATATTGATGACCGATCCTGAGGATAGGTCATCAATATATATAACTCGGAGAACCCCTTTAATGATGGATCCGTCTCGGCAATGTTAAAGATAATGCAACCAGATCCGTTCATAACGGATGCAGATGGTTGTATTATCAGTAACGGAAGCGCTTTTGCTGAACCATGATGGATCCAGCAAAAACGCTAGTGTGAAAGTAGCCTTAGTGGAAATTGCACCTAAACCTTTCAAAATTAGTTTTTGAAGTATCCCAGAGACAGGGAACTGTAATTTTATCATTTTTATTCTTTGCTTTAATAAATGTATTAAAGCGTTTAAGGGCTTTTTTCACTGACCATTGGTAGGAGATGTTCTACAAATCCCCTTCTTGAGCTAGTGGCACACATGGTACACTGGTGACAAACAGACGGCAGATAATGGACACACAGACCAACCATGGACCCTTCCTGGACATTGTCATAGGTTAAACACTGATAATCTTGTCACAGATGTGTGAATAAAGCCTTAAGGGCCCTTTACACGCCCCCTCTGCTGCCAGGAAAGTACATAAGAACAGAGACAGATGCCAGAGGAGGCTCCGGCCTCGTAAGTGTATGACAGTTGTGTGTGCTTTCTGTGACATAACCCATCTCCAAACGTAGTAAAAACAACCTGAAGACCGTGAAAAATGGAAGGAGGATATGTTTCAAAGATGATTTTATCTCATGTACTTCTAGACTCCTCTAGTGGTTGGATCTCCAGAGAGCAAAAGGATTGGACATGTTGAAATCCAGCGGCCTGATCCTTTTTTTTTTTTTTGTTTGATTGCCTTTCATATTCTGTGTAATGTCTGCCAGTGGCCATATGTAGGAGCGGGTTCAGATATGCCATGTTGCTGCCTCTAGCACTCGGGCCAGTTGGCAGAATCTAATAAGAATAATAATAATACGAATATGATTAATAATAATACGAATAATAATACGAATAATACTACTACTAATAACAATACTATTATTATTATTATGTATTATTCATATTATTATTCGTAGTATTATTAATTATTAGTATTAGCAGTAGTATTATTAGCAGTAGTATTAGTAGTATTATTCATATTGTTATTATTGTTATTTTTATTTTGTGTGTGTGTGAAATGTATGTGAGATATTCCTACGAGCCAAGTAGCTATTGGATATTGACACTTGGTCTACTGAGTTTATTTTCTATTGATGACTTTTTTGCCAGTGGAAAACAAAATCATATTGTGTCATTGAGTAGTTTTACTTGCTTTTCTATCTGTTTTCTCTATATTTATGACTGGACAAATCCCAGGAGCCAAGTAGCTCCAGAAATTCATAGCCTGCTGTTCATTGATGTATCTGTTTACTTTCATACTTTTGTGGTAGGTCCACTCATAACAGAATTGAGGCTCATTCACACTGCCGTTCCATGTATTGGGGGCTGCAATTTTCGGTCCCCAATGCATGGGCACCATCCATGAGGCTGCCTGGGCGGATGCAGGCCCTTTCAACTTGAATGGGTCGGTGATCCGTCCGCACTGCAAAAAATAGAACATACATCGACTTTCCAGATTGTGGACACATCCGTGATCCGTGAGCTGGTGCCTGCATATTGCGGACCCGCCGTTTGCAGGCCGCAATTTGGGCATGGCCGAACAGCTGTGTGAATGAGCTTTTACTGCAGAAAATTACTATAGCAAATCCGCACTGAGTCATGTAGACTTTGGTACAAAGTTGCAAGGTATGAAAGGTATTTGGAAATATATTTATAATAAAGTAAGTATTTTCAGTGACTTTAATTTCTTAATTCCTGGAGAACCCCCTTTAAGTTGCAAAAAGGGGTCTTTGACTTTTTATGGCAAAAGCTGGCGTAAAAAATGTTTGTTGTTTTTTGGACTTAGGAATGTTTCTATGGATCTGTAAAATCTGAAACAATTGGTGTTGAAACAAGTAGTGTGCTGATCGCATCGCAGGTGCAGCCTGTCTGTGAAGCATCAGCTATATGTGAGGGGCACATTTACGCGACCATATGCATTCTGTGGTCTGCAAAACACGGATGACGTCTGTGTGATGTTTCTTTTTTTATGTTTGCGAACGCATTGACTTCAAGACATCCATGGGCTTTGCGCATCCATATGTCCATTTTGCAGAAGATGGAACATGTCCTATACTTGGCTGCAAAGTGTGATTCGCCGACCCATTGAAGTCAATGGGTCTGCAAAAAAATGGATGCAACAGGGACGTTGTCTAAATTTTGCAGTCCGTAAAATACATAGTCGTGTGAATGTCCTCTTATTGAAATAGTAGCAGTAACTGAAAAGGCATTGTATCAGTACAGACATAGATGTCATGTCTCTAGCTTGCACCATCAGTGTCCAGTCCACGGTGGTCTGACCACTGTGACCTCTCCTAATAGCCAGAACAAAGCGGCAGAGACTGAAGGAAAGATAACTTACAGCCAAATATAGATCCCTATATTGTAGGAATGGGTTAAAAGATGGATCTGCTATAAGCATGCACAGGGGACTGACTTTCAATAAGCGTTTTCTGGTTGCCTTTATTTTTTGCGTGCCCTGCGGACAAGTTCATACACGAACAGAATGTAACCGAGGCCTGATGGAGGAGGAATGTCTTCATTAATTAGCAGATGTGTCCGCTCCTCTTTGCTTTTGTGCTTGGCTCTTTCAGATCCGTTTGCAGACCAGCTAAAGCTGTGTACAAGTGCTGGAAGAAGAGAGCCTTCTAAAAGGGCAGGCAGAGCGAGCTCAGATCCTGGGCGAGCGGTGTAATCCCGATCAGACCTTGCTATGTAAACAGTGTCTCTCGGCAGTGTTCCTGACTTCTATGGACAGTTGAGCACATCCAGAGGAATGCTATGACTGAATCTGGAGTGCCTGGATAGTTCACGTTTACAGAAGATAAATATGTGATGGAATTTATGGATATTTAGTTCATTCAGGACATTCTGGGGGTCATTTATGAGGCTGAAATACGCTTATATTAGGCGTATTTCAGGTGCAGATTGCAGGACAACTAGTTACACCGTAATCTCGACTTCTCCACACTCAGGCCAGGTCTAAAAAAGTGGTGGGGGAGGGGAGGGGACGGGCCGGAGGGCCAGCTCATTTTACCATTTTCTATGCCTGTTTCAGGCGTACAAAAAGGTCTAAAAGTAAGACGGCAAGGAAGCTTTCTTACATTTAGAAGTGGCGGAGGATCCGCCAAAGTTATGGAGAGGCTGGCGCCTCTTCATAACTTTGGCGGAACCACTGCCAGCTTAGAGCTTTATTAAGACCAGTGTCTAAAAGGCCGGTCTTAATAAATGTGCCCCCTTTTTTTTCTAAAATTTTATCTAAACTTCAGCGCTATCCAAATGTTGAATGCAATTCCTGTGCATGAATGCTGTGCAAGAAATCCATGAAAAAATAGAAGGCGCTGCAATATAGTAGTATTGTGTGCTACGGAACAAAAAGTATCGGCAGAACAGTTTTTGGTTTTACAAATACTGGGACCGTGTTGGTATGTTCAGACAGAGTTTTTTGGCGTGGGTTTCAGCGTGGATTTTCTGCTAAATCTGCACTAAAACCGCCTCCCATTATTTTCAATTTTTGCCACGCGGTTTTCCAGATCTCGCCAAGAACGCAGGAGCCTGCTCTCTGTTTACCTCCATTCAATGCAGCTAAATCGAGAGAGGGGCCACACCATTCAAAATGAAAACCCACAGCCGTTTCTGTCGTAGGATCCGAGGCAGATTTTGTCGCGTACCCTTATAGTCAGTGGTGTATGTCGGGGTCCCTTAAAACCATCTGCAAATGAACTTGTCTCGATGGCTAAGGCTCAGTTGTAATCTAAAGCCACGATGGTAGTGTCACCAGAGCTTTTTGCCTACAAATGTCAAAAACTCCATTTTCTCTCTTGCATAAATAGAAACCAGAATATGACGTGTTCTGTAATGTGCAGAACAGCCACATGGATCTGCAAAAATTACAGATGTGTGCATGGCCCCATAGAAATGAATGGGTCAGTGCGCTATCTGCAAAATGCGTAAAGCACATGGATGATAAATATGGTCATGTGCATGAGGAGATAGTTGGATTGACTTGCGTGAAATATGTTAAAGGTCCCCCACTGGAAAAAGCGTAATGTTTGCATAAATCTGTCATCAGTCAGCATTTGCAGGTTGGTCACGTTATGCTTTACATTTTTTTTTTTTTTTTTTTTTAATGTAAGTCGAAGCAAAAATGTAGCCTTTATCGGTATCTTGGAAGATTGTGAGTTTGTGTATGTATTGCTTCTACTTTGTTTTCCGCCGCCTGAGCATGGCTGCATTCCACATAGAAATCACACTAGCTGGTCTACTGTAGACTAAGGAATCATTCATCCCTCTGCTAATGTGCATGGGTATTTCACACGTGTCTACCGGAGTAATGAATCACACACGCAAACATGATCCTCTTGTGAGCTTACTGCAGGCCTGAACACTAAACCAACCCAATATTTCAGCCTGTGATGGCAGTCAGGAGGAAGAATCCTTGGTAGGGCCTCATCTTAGAAAGATTTGATGCATGTTTGTCACTAGCGCGTGGTTGTGAATATGATGTGAAGCCTGATGCAGTCTTCTCAGGGTAAGTGAACTTATAACCATATACATGCCATGGACGCTGCCTCTGAGTTATGTGATTGTGGCATCATTAAATGATGTTTGAATGGTGGGGTAGGAGGCCTCAGTCCCAGAATTGAGTTCTCCTGTTCCCATGTTGAAATAAATGGGGAGTATTTTCAGAATAAGCGTTCTTACCTGTGTATAGGAGGAATAACATTTTATTTGGCCACATGTCTTCAGCATTTATTGCCAGTTGTCCCTTCTGTAGGCTCATCAAGAGTTCAGCTTCAGAATGGGTGTAGACTCACTGTTTTGAAGTCTCCTATACACAAAAGCAGCAGGATAGAGGACATTATACAGCAGTACAGAGCAGTGTAGCCATGGATTCAGCACTGGGATGTGATGGTAAAATACTACTAGCTGCAGCAGTATATGTGTGTGTCTCTTCCTCTCTCCTGAATCTTCCTCCTCACCTCCCCTCCTCATTGACTTCTGTGGGCATCAACTGTAACCTGGTTGCTCATTGAGCTTGCTAACCTGTCTTCACTGAAGATGAATTTTAGAAGTCAATTGAGAGTGCGCAATCACAGCAGGATGGGGGAGAGGTGCCTATTAAGTGGAGGGGAAAAAGGCATTTTTCTCTAATAAGATATATTGTGCAGTTTATTATGGTCGCTTGTATTAATGTAAAAGAATTGAAGAATGAAAGCTAAAAATAAATGGAAGAAAGCTAAAAAAAAAATCGCCTAATGTTTGCTTCAGAAGCATGTATCTTGACGAGCAGCCTGAAAAGAATCTCATCCGGTTTTCATGTGACAGATGGATGAGGGGGCAGGGCTTACTCAAAGGCAGAGTTTACTTTTTCCAGTCTCTTGTAGCAGAGACGTAAGATTCTTCTTCTGCTGTTGCTTGCAGCCAGACCGAGGAGTTGGGAGCGACTGATCTCCTTGGAAGTACAGGATAACTTACAGTATATACAGTGTCTCAGTTTTGACCTCAGTAAAGATACTTGACACTAGTGATACTTTTAGGTCTCTTGTCCCTTTACAATGCTATGTAGATAGTTTTTGTGTCCTCGTCTGATTTTAGCATTTTATATCTTTTATTTCCTGCGTTTTGCCTTCACGTTGGTGTTGATAGAACGCCGTGTACCCAGTCTTATCTTTGGAATGTTCAGTAGCAGATGAGTGTGTTCATCTTGTGGGAGGCAGTGACCTTTTCTCTCCACATCCAACTGTGTGACCGATTTCTATATCATGAATATCTTCTGGTGAAAATAAAAAAGAATAAAACCTCGAGAGAACGGCCACACAGGTTTCCAAAACCAA
Organism: Rhinella marina; assembly: GCA_900303285.1. Taxonomy (NCBI): domain Eukaryota; kingdom Metazoa; phylum Chordata; class Amphibia; order Anura; family Bufonidae; genus Rhinella; species Rhinella marina. The sequence goes on from ONZH01016205.1 coordinate 143,602, forward strand.
CATCAGCAGTGGATCATAAAAGCAGAGAAAGTATTGCTGCTGCTCATTTTTTGAATTCACTCCTGATTTTTGGGTTCCACAACTGCTTCAGGAAACCTGCACTTGTGGCCACGCCATGTATGTGGAATCATGGGATCCTTTTCATGGTGTGAGGAGTCCATTTCAAAACGGATACCAGTGGGCACAGTAACAATACTGGCAAAAATGCTAAGGTCAAGAAAGCATCATTAGTATTTAGGTTACTATTGATTTAATGTTTTTTTTTTTTTCTATTTTGGATAGCGTAATATGAATTAAGTTAAGCCGTTTCTTAACCCCTTCCTAATAAATAAATATATATATATATATATTTAGTCTAGTAAGTGAAAAATCGTTGTTCGGATTTTGCTGGTAACCACTTTTTCCACTTTGTCATGTAAATGGTTAATAATGTGAAGAGAAGTGCGAACTGAAAGTTCCTGTATGTCTCACTCCTGCGCTGGTGTTGCTGGGTATTTTTATGTTAAAGATGGTGCCGAGTAATTAATAAATAGCTGGCCTGCTTCCCCCTCAGTGATGGTTGCCATGGAAATTCCAGCAGCCGAATTACGGGTCCTTTGATTTTCTCCATTTTAATTGCTCAGAAGCGGCTCCACATGGGTGACAGTCTTCAGCAGCCTTTTATTTTTTGCCTGGTTAAATGAAAAGGGGGCTGAAACGCGTTGCAACTGTTTAAATGTCGCTTGACTGTCCCTTCTTCCCCATGGCAGGGAACCGATATGGCATGTGCTCTCTTGGCATGAATTCACACTGGAATTGCTGCCTGGTTTCATTACGGATTGCATACTGAAAATCTGCAGCGATTTACAGTACAGTGCCTCTTATAAACCCCATCCTCGCGTATTGGGGACATCTACTAAGAATTGAGGTCATGCTGCTGTTGTGGATTTTCACTGAGTATTGTACCCTTTGCAAAGCATAGGGAGAAATCCGAACCAAAATCCCCAGTGTGTGGTCTCTGGCTTTTTGTTCTGTAGTCGTGTGTACAGTGCCTCGCAAAAGTATTCGGCCCCCTGAAACTTTTCAACCTTTTGCCACATTTCAGGCTTCAAACTAAAAGATATAACATTTTACATTTTTGGTGAAGAATCAACAACAAGTGGGTCACAATTGTGAAGTGGAACGAAATTTATTGGATCATTTAAACTTTTTGTGTAATAATAAAACTGAAAAGTGGGGCGTGCAAAATTATTCGGCCCGTTTACTTTCAGTTCAGAAAACTCACTCCAGAAGTTCATTGAGGATCTCTGAATGATCCAATGTTGTCCTAAATGACTGATGAAGATAAATAGAATCCACCTGTGTGTAATCAAGTCTCCGTATAAATGCACCTGCTCTGTGATAGTCTCAGGGTTCTGCATCATGGAGACCAAGGTACACACCAGGCAGGTCCGTGATACTGTTGTGGAGAAGTTTGAAGCCGGATTTGGATACCAAAAGATTTCCCAAGCTTTAAACATCCCAAGGAGCACTGTGCAAGCGATCATATTGAAATGGAAGGAGTATCAGACCACTGCAAATCTACCAAGACCCGGCCGTCCCTCTAAACTTTCATCTCAAACAAGGAGAAGACTGATCAGAGATGCAGCCAAGAGGCCCATGATCACTCTGGATGAACTGCAGAGATTTACAGCTGAGGTGGGAGAGTCTGTCCATAGGACAACAATCAGTCGAACACTTCACAAATCTGGCCTTTATGGAAGAGTGGCAAGAAGAAAGCCTCAAAGATAACCATAAAAAGTCTTGTTCGCATTTTGCCACACGCCACCTGGGAGACACACCAAACATGTGGAAGAAGGTGCTCTGGTCGGATGAAACCAAAATCCAACTTTTTGGAAACAATGCAAAACGATATGTTTGGCGTAAAAGCAACACAGCTCATCACCCTGAACACACCATCCCCACTGTCAAACATGGTGGCAGCATCATGGTTTGGGCCTGCTTTTCATCAGCAGGGACAGGGAAGATGGTTAAAATTGATGGGAAGATGGATGGAGCCAAATACAGGACCATTCTGGATGAAAACCTGTTGGAGTCTGCAAAAGACCTGAGACTAGAACGGAGATTTATCTTCCAACAAGACAATGATCCCAAACATAAAGCAAAATCTACAATGGAATGGTTCAAAAATAAACATATCCAGGTCTTAGAATGGCCAAGTCAAAGTCCAGACCTGAATCCAATTGAGAATATGTGGAAAGAGCTGAAAACTGCTGTTCACAAACGCTCTCCATCCAACCTCAAAGAGTTCGAGCTGTTTTGCAAGGAAGAATGGGCAAGAATTTCAGTCTCTAGATGTGCAAAACTGATAGAGACATACCCCAAGAGACTTGCAGCTGTAATCGCAGCAAAAGGTGGCGCAACAAAGTATTAATGCAAGGGGGCCGAATAATTTTGCACGCCCCACTTTTCAGTTTTATTATTACAAAAAAAGTTTAAATGATCCAATAAATTTCATTCCACTTCACAATTGTGACCCACTTGTTGTTGATTCTTCACCAAAAATTTAAAATGTTATATCTTTTTAGTTTGAAGCCTGAAATGTGGCAAAAGGTTGCAAAGTTCCAGGGGGCCGAATACTTTCGCAAGGCACTGTATATCTAACCCTAAATACAAATTATCTGATTAAGGCAGGGACTGCACAGTTATCTTGGCAGCAATACGTTGCGCAACCAAGGTTCATTGTGTACCAGTGGAAATTAATAGGGTCATAGCTTGTCTCTCAAGCTACCATGCCACCCGGGGTTTTGAAAATAATCGAGCGGGGATGGGATTTTTTTTTTGGCTGGGGTGACGTGGTGTGCGATCAAGGATCACAGTGTAGCAGTGCAACCATAGAAATAAATGGGGCTGCAACACAATTTGCAAGCTTTACCCCAGATTCACAAAGAAATCAATCAGGTTAGGATCTCTCTGTGATTCTGGGGTCAAGGCAGCTTTTGAGTCAGTGTGACCCCTTTCATTTCTATAGCTGCAGTGCTACACAGCGATCCTTGGTCACACAACAGGTGTTGCGGCCAAAATCGCAGTGTAATCCTGGCCTAAAGGACTGCTTCCTGAAGCAACACCTTACACTACACCTGGCCATGCTTTGTGTCGGATATTGTCGCTTGGCTCACTTGAAGTGGATAGGACTAGACTGCAATATCACACACAACCTTTGTAGAGACGTGGTGCTGTTTTTGAAGGACAGAACTCTTTGAAAGAGTCCTGTGAGATTGTAGACACATTGGAACACATCAACTGTGTTGTAAGAAGATGAAAATTAAAGGGACATTTAATTGTATACAACTTACTACATAATTTTTTTGGCAGCTTGTCATAATCCCCTCCCTCCCCACCCCCCGCGTGCCATCAGGTTCACCCAGTGCTATCGATTACTCCCACAGCGCCATCAAGTTTCCCCCATGCCGTCAGACTCCTCCTCCTTCCTCCCCCACCCTCAGTGCCATCAGGTTCCGTCCCCTCCCCCCCCAATGTCATCAGGGTCCTATGCCATCAGTTCCCCCCCCCCCCCCCCCCCCCCCCCCAGTGCCACCATCTCATTCTCCTAGCCATCGGTCTCCAGCGCCAGCGAAATAAAATGCTTACCTTTCCTGTAGGGCGTCGCCGACACTTCGCACTTGCATCGTCTTCTTCATGCTACACTGTCCTCCTGACGTCACACAGCATTGGGTCATAGTACTTACCTGCATTACATCATGGCGATGTGTGCATGTCCGGATACAGTGTATCGTGGTGCAGGGCGGTGGGAGACTGCGGAGTGGTAATAGCAAGGGCTTCACTCACGCTCCGTGGTTACATGGCACAAACGAATCCTTCATGCAAATTTTTTTTTTTTTTGTGCTGAGTTACTCTATTTAATTGAGTAATTGTTTCAGCTCTAGTGGACAGATTGCTCCTTGACTTTGTTTCCTACAGTAGGTGGCTGCATAAGATTAGCGATTAAGGCTACTTTCACACTTGCATTGTAAGGATCCGTTTGTGAGATCCGTCAAAGGCTCTCATAAACAGTCCAAAACTGATCAGTTTTGTCCTAATGCATTCTGAATGGAAAAGGATCCGTTCAGAATGCATCAGTTTGCTTCAGTTCAGTCAGCATTCTGTTTGGAGGCGGACACTAAAACGCTGCTTGCTGCGTTTTAGTGTCCGCATGAAGAAACTGATGCAAACGGATCCATCATGACTCACAATGTAAGTCAATGGGGACGGATCCCTTTTGTCTGACACAATAGAAAACGGATCCGTCCTCCATTGACTTTCAATGGATCTCAAGACGGATTCGTCTTGGCTATGTAAAAGATAATACAAATGGATCCGTTCAGAACAGATGCAGACAGTTGTATTATCATGACGGATCCGTTTGTGAGAGCCTGGACGGATCTCACAAACGGATCCTGCAAACGCAAGTGTGAAAGTAGCCTAAGGGACAAGGGATTTACAAATGGTAATAGAATGCTTCTGTCTTTCTGAAGGTCCAAGTAAGTAATGACATGTGATCCTCTCCTCCTATAACTGTGTGGTTTATTGCACAGAAGCTAGCATTACTTGACGTATATACACTAATCTACCTAATATTGCACTGGTTCCCCTCATGGTGCCAAAACAGCTCTGATCCATCAAGTCATGGACTTCACAAGACCTTTCCACCTTGCACTCCGTCATTTTCTTTAAGCCATTCCTGAAGAATGTTTGCAGTGTGGCAGGTGCACTATCCTGATGAGAGGCACTGCCTTCAGTATTGCCATGTAGACATGTGCTTGGTCAGGCGGTACTTGTCAGAGTGACATTCATATGAGTGTCAGGATCCATGCTTTCCAAGCAGAACATCACATTTCTTTCCGTTGGCTTGTCTTCTTACCATAGTCCAACCTAGAACGACCTCTTGCCCAGGCAAGCAACTGACGCACCTGATTAAGAAAGAAAATTATGTAAATGATTTAAAAATGTGATTCATCAGATCCTTCCACCTTCTTCTTCTGTTGCTTAGTGTTCTAGTTCTGATGCTTATGTTCCGGTTCTTTGATCTGTGGACAGGGGTCATTATGGACACTCTGACTTGTCTTTGCCTACACAGCCCCATATACAGCAAGGTGTGATGTACTGTCTGTTCTGACCCCTTTTTTTTTCAGTAGGTTTTCTGTGAGAAGGGGCCCACCTGGAATAGCCTTCCCTCCCCACTCGCATCAGTAAACCTCGGGCACCCATGAAACTGTTACCGATTCACTGTGTACTGTGAAACGCCCGATAGACCTGCCATTTTGGAGAATTAACAATCATCATAATTTGACCCAAATCAAAGTTGCTTGGACAATGTATCAACTTCAAAAACTGATTGCTGGTTTGCGACTCCGTATTATAAACTTCACCTGTCATTCGTCTTTGTCTTCTGACTGAGCGCTGTATGTTGTATGGTTCCTGGATACACTTCTTGTTGTCTGTTAAGCCTAGAAACACAGATTGCAACTCAGTTACTCCATATGAGACCTCCCTACAGTTTCGGGGCAGAAGACCATAAATGCTGTAAAGCTCCTGTTGTGCTGGCGGATTAGGCCCCTTTCACACGAGCGTCACGGATTAGGTCCGGATGCGTTCAGGATGCGTTCAGAGAAACTCGCACCATTTTACAAGCAAGTTCAGTAAGTTTTGTCTGCAATTGCGTTCAGTTTTTTCCGCATGGGTGAAATGCGTTTTGATGCGTTTTTCACGCGCGTGATAAAAAGCTGAAGGTTTACAAACAACATCTCTTAGTAACCATCAGTGAAAAACACATTGCATCCGCACTTGCTTGCGGATACAATGCGTTTTTCACGCAGCCCCTTTCACTTTTATGGAGCCAGGGCTGCGTGAAAAACGCACAATATAGAACATGCTGCGATTTTCAAGCAATGCAGAAGTGGTGCGTGAAAAAAAAAAAATCTCATTTACACAGACCCATTGAAATGAATGGGTCAGGATTCAGTGCGGGTGCTATGTGTTCACGTCACGCATCGCACCCGTGCGGAAAACTCGCTCGTGTAAAAGGGGCCTTATGGGCCAATATTTTGCGTTCAGTGACGGTATACAATCCAATAGGTGCACGTTCACAGGACCTTTATTTTGTTAGTTTGTTCTCCATTCAGTTTTTATATGGGTTTGTTCTTTTGCCGGGTGACTGCCAACACATTTAGGCTGGATACACTTTTTGAGGGACACTTATTAAGGAAAGACTGAGTCTTATTTTTGTGAATCCACTCTTGGCTTTGGCTTCAAAAACTGCGTGAAAACCTGAACATGGAAACCCAGCTTTACGCAGAACAAAGATTTGTAAGATCATTTATTCCTGATAACTTCCTCGACCCTTGGCCCGCGTAAAAAGGCCCAAAAAAATCTTATCAGTGGCCTGCAGGCCACCAAACACCAAATACCTGCTAAACAGCTGCTGAAAAGCTGGCTATCTTTCAGTTTCTTCTTATGCTCTCCTTCCTGTTCTCGGAGGTTGGGATGTCTTTTGAGACTTTATAGAGAATAGTTGCCAAGATAATAAGGCTGTACAGTCAAAAGCTCAATGATGTCGTCTTCTGAAAGTTGCTGTGTTGCACCTTTCAAGGCTTCCATGTAACACTGCTTCCTGAAGTGCAGTTTTCACTTTACTTTGCTGTGGTTTTCACGTAATTATGGTTTTATGACCACAAGAGCAGGTAAATGTAGATGACATGGTTGCAGCTTCCTGTAACCATTCTCTACCTATTCATTTCAGTTCTTCAAGAGACAGCAAGCATCTAGCTGCCAGCCACAACACTGTTTTGCACGTGGTTTTTTCTTCTATTTTTCCTCAAGAAAGCGGAATGAAAATGCACAAAAAAAAAAAAGTCTACAAAATGCTTGAGGCGTTCTGTTTAAAGTCTGCATGTACCGGCAGGTTCTCTTGTTGCTGGGACAAATGCTGGAGCACACGGAAGGCTTCTGACTTGCTTAACTGGATGATGATAACGCCTTAGGCAGTAGTTCTTCCCCCTATTGCCGATTATTTTCATAAGAGAGTCTAGGCGGGGAGATTGTTCAGTCTGACCCGTGTTCTTTTAACCTCTTTTATTTGGCAAGTGATGAAGAGTCACCCCATGCCCATAAAGCACATTAATTAATACATCTGTTTATTTTATCAGGTGAGGTCTACGTTACTTCTCAGTTGTTCCACTGGGGGCAGTGTTCACACAGGATAAAATAGATATTTTTTTGTAATTTCTTCATGCGCCTCAAAGGTGTGGGTCATGAACACTGAACATGAGAACATCTTTCCATTATACCTGATCTCTGTGTAGGCTCCATTCCTGGTTTCAGCCATGGATGAGCTTTCTCTTCTCTCTTCTTTCAGGAAAAGCACATACTTGACTTAGCCCAGTGTGCATGTGTTTGGAGGGGTAGCTGTTTGACTGTCCACTATGTAATGTGTAGAGCCAGCATGTTCGATAAGAGACTGTATTCTCCTCTAGTAATACTTACAGTGCAACACATATACTCTTGTGTGTGAAGTAAGGAGAAGCCAAGACTTTATGTATATGGTGCCTTCATTTCTCCAGGACTAGGATAGACGTAGATCAGGAGCTAGGCAGTCATAGTCATAATTACTACTCAATTTTAGGGTGGTTTCTGTTAGTGTCAACAGATATTTCCTGTGTAATATCATGCCACCACCTAGGTGTGTCTGCTGGCTTGTGTTGTACAGCGGAACATTTATCAATGTATGTCTGCCATTTGTATGGAGTAAATACGTTAGAAACACAACATGCGGGGCAAACACCATATTTATAATTACGTACTTTTGCCAGTTTTAATATCTTTCCCATTGACTTTTGTGAGACCAGTTCAGGTGAACAGTACCTAGATGTGATACCTAGTAAAGGTGGCAATGGGCTAGAAATCCCTGTCATGTGGCAGAAATCAATGATAATGCCAGTGTGGCTAGGTTGACACCATTTTTTTAAATGTATTTATTTTTTTTTAATTATGGAAAAAACTAAATGTCAAACAGGATCGTGCAGAACTGTTGGCATTCTACTGTTCAGCAGGACTGAGAAGACTCCATGAGGTCTCCTTTTGTCTGTCTTATTGAAAAAAAAAAGGATCCTGAAGGAAACTAGTCAACTGGACTCTTTTGGACGCAACGCCCCTGAAAAACCTTGAAGAAAAGAAAAAATCCATAGGGACTTGACTTTTATTTTTTTGCTTGTTTAATATAAAAAAAAACCCTGTTCTATATAAAAGGGTGAAATCTGAAAATTTGTATGCCTATTTCAACCCTGTTGTTTAATTAATCCATTCAGCAGTTTCTTTTTATATAACTATCTGCAAAATAAAGACCATTATAAGGAAGACTATTGTCACAGTGAAAGGTTCTTTCATTCTTTTTGGCAAAGCCTAATTGAGTGTGTTCTGGTCAAAGCCATCCTACAATAATGACTCGTAACAGCTTTCATAAAATTACTTTGTCGAGACTGTAGCATCATGACGGGTTCGTCAATACAAAGAGTTTTCTTTACATGATTCCTAAGCCTCAGGTTTGCCAGTAAGTGGATACCTGGCCTGCTGTGTATTGACCGTATAGTAAGCCTGCTTGGTTTGGCTCTCTACAGTTGGTCTATCCTAAAGAAAGCTGTTCTCAGGCCAGCCAGCAAGCAGTCAGCATATCGTAGTACCCATTCTTTGTGCACCACCAGCTGGCATCTGTGAGTTTTTGTATCTTCTCTCATCTCCCCCTTTTTGGCTGTGAAGCCTTGTTGCCTAGATCCAAGCTGACAGATCCTCAAGCTGCAACCTGATACATCTTCTCCGACTAGTCCCCCTCCCTACGCTTCTTTTTTCCTCTTCTCTTTTTTTTTTCACAAACTTTACCATGTAACAAAACTGGGCTTGTTTGGAACCATCGGAGGAGCACTGAATGGAACTATTGTTGAGAAAACAGTGCCCTGATTCAAAGAACTTTAGCTCTCCAGCTTCTTCTGCCATGTTTTCCCCGCCCTGCCTCTTATCTGGGCACTGCAGGTGCAGGAATAAGTTCTCTGCCATCTTAACAGCTTATGTTCTGGAGAGACTGTTGAAAAGGGTGTTCTGCTCGTGTTGTAGGAAGGCCTGGGGCTAAGAACGGACATCTTTACTTTCTATAGTTACCATGTGGCAGGGGATTGTGACGATGGTGGAACATGCCCCTGAGTAATGAATTGTCATCTGTGTTGCAGAAATGATTCAGCGTTTGGGGCCTATGAACATGTATAGCGGTGGTTTATAGCCACCTCTGAAGGAGGATTGCTCACACCCTTCTGACCTCTTCATTTTAGTAAATAGCTGTATTCTTCATAAAATAACAATTCTGGATCATCGTGTGTTCTCTGGAATATATTGACAACTGGGCACTACTATTCCCTTGGTCATTACTGACAGTCTGGCACCACTGATGTGCAGTGTTAGGTGTGTGCTCCTGTATACTCTAACGGTCATATACATCTGATATGACTACAGTGAATGTCCATCAGTCTATTACGAGTTGTGCTGTGTTCCTGCACAGCCTAGTACTGGAAGCCCTGATTGGATAGTGTCAGATTGTGCACTGAGATACGCCCAACTGGAGGTGTATTGAAAACTGCTAGTAATTTATTCATAAACTTCTAGAAGGAATAATAAAGGAATGGTATAATCACAGAGTAATAAGAACAGATGCTCCAAAATAGTTATTACATGGAAAATGTGAGTAGTTACTAGAACAGACGTCAGGAGAGGTTACGGGTCCTCTTTAAATAATGGCACCATACCGAGTCCACTTAAGCTGAGACTTGACATCTGTGTTGAACCACTGCTCTCCTGCCAAAGCAGAATGTGATCCTTGCATCCTCAATTAAATGCAACAGTTGTCAGATTGATATATCAGCTTGTGCAAATCTTCCTCCTGTCTGCAGTCTTCTGGGATCTGGTTGCCCAGTGGTGCCCTAGCAACTTGCATTCCATGACAGACCTGGCCAGCCCTGGTGCCTTCCGTTTGACTCAGTGCAGGAGTAAGCCCAGGATGACTTGCACCTACAGAAGATGACTGCCAGTTCTCTGACGTGTATTTTTAGTTGCTTTTGCTTAGGTTTTCCGAGATTTTATTACTGATGACATATTCTCAGGATAGGTCATCAGTATCTGATCGGTGGGGGCCTGACACCTAGGACCCTCCGCTGATCAGCTGTTTGTGAAGGCAGCAGCGCTTTTTTGAGTGCCCCGACCTTCTCCCTGCTTACCAAGCACAGCACCTTACATTGTATATCGGCTGTGCTTGGTGTTGCAGCTCGGCCACATTCACTTCAATAGGGCTAAGCTGCGCATAAGCCACGCGACCAATGTATGTGTCATCACTGGCCTAACACTGGTCTGTGAAGACTGGGTGGACCCACAGCAGCAGAACTGAGTATTAGGGAGCAGGTAAGTATGGGTTTTCTCAACAGGTCCATCTGAGCTTGTGGGTAGAGGTGGGAGGTATTTAAATAACAGTGTTAGGCCTCATTCACACGTACATGTGCCACCTGTTCCATGCATTGGGGACCACAACACCCATTACAGGCACGGCCGGACATGAGGCCTTAAAGGGGTTGTCCGGGTTCAGAGCTGAACCCGGACATACCCAGGTTTTGACTCCGGCAGCCCTCCTGAACAGGGCATCGGAGCATCTCATGCTCCAATGCCCTCCCTTGCCCTGCGCTGGATCGCGCAGGGCAAGGGCTCTTTTGTTTGTAAACATTCACTGCCGGGCGGAGGCTTCCGCCCGGCAGTGAGTTCGGTGACATCACCGGCCGTAATGGACCGGCTTTAGCGCTGCCCTAGCCGTTTGGCTAGGGCAGCGCTAAAGCCCGTCCATCAGCGCCGATGACGCTGCCGGGCGGAAGCCTCCGCCTGGCAGAGCCCGGTACGTCACCGGAACCGGGCTAAATTCCTTTGCCCTGCGCTAATTAGCGCAGGGCAAAGGAGGGCATCGGAGCATAGGATGCTCCGATGCCCTGTTCAGGCGGGCTGCCTGGGTGAATTGAAAGGTATATCCGGGTTCAGCTCTGAACCCGGACAACCCCTTTAAGCTGGAAAACCCCTTTAAGCATTGTGTTATGTCAAGACAAAGGCTATGTAAAGAAGACCCTTCACCAGTGCAATCTGCAGGCAGCATGAAATAGAGCCGTGCAGACTGATGTGTAGTTTGTGGGAAAACTTGTATTTTATACATTTATATCTCTGCTTTTACTAACCTCAGAACACCCCTGTGAACAGCCCTCAGTACATGGGGAGGTGCTCTCAGTAACTGACAGATACGTATACACACTTACTCAGGGAAACCTCCCCGTGTACAACTGAAGCCAGATATAGCAGAGATGTAAATGTATAAATTACTGAATCTTTTCCACCAAATCTAGATATCCATCTGCTCAGCTCCTCCTGCTCTGTATGCATTTTGTGGTGACGAGTACTCCGTAATAACAGGTAACTGTAGGGCAGTGATGGCTAACCTCGGCACTCCAGCTGTGGAAAAACTACGACTCCCAAGATGCCCCCTTGCTTGGCTGTTCTTCTCAGAACTGCATAGAAATGAATGGAGCATGCTGGGAGTCGTAGTTTCACCACAGCTGGAGTGCCAAGGTTAGCCATCACTGCTCTAGGGTATAGATGGCATGGAAGTCCAAAAGGACTTCAGATGTTTTTTTTTTTTTTTTTTTTTGTCTTATGGTTGTCCTAAAGGTATGTCTTGTATAGTCTTTGTTTTGTTTGTTAGCTGATTGTCATCGGATTTACCACAGGTTTTTTTTTTTTTTTATTTCTCCCTCTTGCATATGAAGAATTGGTATGCTAATGTTATCTTCCAAAAATCCAGAGGTCTACTGATCAATCACGTTGCTTTACATCCGCTTTGATCTGTGTGTTTACATCCTGCTATAGTGTGATACAGCCTGAAGCCAGAGGGGGGTTCATGTCTAATTCATTTGGATGCTTGAGAACAGGAATTAGTCAGCTACTTTGAAAAATGAAAGGTGGAATCTGGTTGCTATGGGCAACTAAGCTAGTTCTGCTTTACATCAGTTTCGATCAATCTCCTGTGAGCACTGCTGTATTCACTTCTATGGGATTGGGATGCTCACCACCACCCATTCACACAGATGTCTTGGGAATCCCTGTCCTTGTGATCAATGGAATTCACGACCGGGCCTTCAGCGAATATACATATAGGAAAGGTGGTAAAGGCTGTTTGTGGACTGGCCCCTTTCACTTGCACGCTGACACATTTTTGGGTACGTATAACGGCCTGTTGATGCATGAATTTCGGTATGTGCCGCTCTTTACCACTTTGCACCGCAATGACTATACCTGTAGGCCAGCTTGACTCAGGCAGACATGCCTATGATGCTGTGAGTTTGGCTTAGTAGACCCACCGTCAGGTCAGAACGCTCATCTGTAGTACGGGCGCATTCAAACATGTGTAACTAGCCTTAGCAGTTGTTTTCTGCAGTTTTTTTTATTCATCCTCTGAGTGAATTCAAAAGGAATGAGAGATCTAATGGAAGGTCTTATACTTCTCCTTCCTACTGCATCCTCTTCTGGCTTTCACTTAGAAGACTGCATGAAATACCTCCTATGCGTCTCCCGCCTTATAGTATTCCTTTGCCTCACTTTTGCTTTGTGTTTAAAGTGATATCTATATAGAGTTTGGAGCCTCTTTTTCTCTTACAGAGCTCCTAGTCTTCTGAATCCCTTCACATATCTACGTTTTGGCTGCCTGTAGCCACCACTAGGGGGAGCTTTTGCTAAATGCAGATTTATACACCTCCCGTTGAATTTGATTATAAATCGGTCTTTGGTAAGCTCCACCTTTCAGGTGTGAAAGTGCAAGGTGTACCATCTGGCATGGTCGGACTCCTTCTTGTACAGTAATTGATGGCTGTAGTTTTCACGAGGTATCCCTTTACCGCCATTCCGAGAGATGGCAGAGTTAGAATATACCGTAATAAATCCTAGTAAAAGGTGTAAACCCTGGCACTTCACTGATGTTCTTTTGCTGGCGGGCCAAACGCTCTTTGCAAGAAGCTTTTAAATCCTTTGCTTGTAAACAGGCGATGGGAGCTCAGCATGCCACATACACCACCTTGCTAATTTCATTTCAAACGTAGGCAGCGTGACTGCTTTTACAGAGAAAACATCACCAACAAAAGTGGCTATTTAAGCATTAATGGTTCATTATGGCTGCAATACGATAATGTTTATTTAGTTGCGACTTAAAGGGGACGTTTGCATTTAAATGCCAGCGCCCTCGGTATTTGCTTTCTTTGTTGAATGCTTAGGCCAATCTCAGGACTAATATCACACGTCTATGTGCACATTGTGGCTGTACATTTTATGAACACATGTGGCAGTGAAAACAAATATACTCAAGTTCTAGTTGAAATCATAAAGCGCAGTTTGGTTTTTCTTATACAGGACTCAGAATCCTTCTTCTTCCACTCAGACAGCCGTGGAGTTAAATGGGTTGTGCAGCTACTGCGACATGCTAGTGATTGGCTGCTGCGGTCACATGTCCTTGTTGAGAGGAAGCAGGAAGTAGAAACCAGCTGGGGAATCGGGAATTATTAGAAATGGAGCTCCTTTCATTAAAGGCGTTGTGCCACCTTTAAATGTTAGTTAATATCATTCTGCATGAAAAACTAGTTGCTTTTGTAATTTGGTTTGTCACAAAAATACTCCACTTGTGAGAGATTCTCTTTACTTTATTATGATACTGCTCCCTAGTGTTTAGTCTTTATAGTAATGTGCATGTCCACTTACTGAGGTGGTCGCACATCCCCAGTTCCATCCTTCAGCTGCCTCCAGCCCTAACTATTGTAAGAAGCTGTGACCGTGAGGGTAAGTTCACTTGAAACGGCACTCCTGTGCTTTCTGTTGTTGCTTTTCAGGCAGGCCCTCTCTGTGTTTATCTCCATTAAATTGAGCTAAACTGTGAACATGGTCTTGCTCCAGCTTTGCAAGGGGTCTGCATGGTAACCACAACACAACCTGCACGTTCTTGACACTTAAAACCGTTGCCCATTGTTCTGATGGGTGAGTTTCCCAGAGGTAGGACCTACACCTATTTGGGCTCTTTCACATGAGTGAGTTTTGTTGTTGCATCCGGATTGAAAACTGACCCATTCATTCCAATGGGTCTGTGTACATCAGCTCAGCTTTGTGTCCGGTTTTGTATTGTGCGTTTTTCACCCATTTCTGGCTCCATAGAAGTGAATGGGGCTTGTGTGAAAAGCAGGCATCTGGATGCAATGTGTTTTTCCCTTATGTTTACTGGAGATGTAGATTGTTATTCTTCAGGTTTTCTTCATGCATGTGAAAAACGTGTGCAATCTGGATAAAATTCTGACTGGACAAACCCACATACTAAACACAATCAGTATCACTCGTGTAAAAGAGGCCTTAGGCGTTTATGGCATGTCTTATGGAGATGTCAGAAATGCTTAAGATGAGAATACGTCTTTACTCGCCTGTAATTTTTTGCAATCATTCACATCGTTGGTTTAAAGGAACATCTCTGAGATTTTGATATTTATGACCTATCTTAAAGAAGAACTCCCGCAAAATTTTTAATTCTCTGACCTGTTAGAAAGGTGCATGATGTAATCTGTAGTGAATGCAATCTTCTCATCAGAGACTTAATTCTGAGTTATTCCCTCTCTTCTAATTGTAGCTGGGTCATGTGACCAACTCCCTGACCTCCAACTGACCCAGGACAGGAAGCCAGTTACTTCTCTATTCATTCCTATGAGACTGAAAGTGAGGCTCCAATAGGAATGCATAGAGAATTAGACTTCCTGTCCACACATAAGATGCTGTGAGAGTCTGATTCCAAGTCACATGACACAGATGAGAAACATCAGGGAGATATAACTCAAAAATGCAGTCACTGGTAAGAAAATGACATTCACTACTGATTACATCAAGTACATTTCTAGCAGGACATGGAATAAAATTGAGCATAGGTCATCAATATCAGATTGATGGAGATCTGACTCCTGACACTTCCACCAATCAGCTGTTTGAAGAGGCTGCGGTGCTCCGTGAGAGCATAGTCCTCTCTCTAGGCCATGTGATGTCACGTTCATCAGTCCCATGGCCTAGGCACAGCTCAGTCCTGTACAAGTGGATGAGGCGGAGCTGCAGTAGCAAGCACAGCTGCTATCAAATAGACCGCTCATTGCCCTAGCTTCCAATCTCATATTGATGACCTATCCTGAGGAAAGGCAATCAATGTGAAAATCCCCGAGAACCCCTCTTATAGTTGTTCACCCATCAGCCTACATTTTGTCTGGTATATACATCCACTTTTTAAAACAAAGCCAGTAATAATCACAAGATAATTATTTTAATAATAATGTTTTAACCCCTTCAGAACATCCACTGTACATGTATGGCAGATGTTGGATCTTAAAGGTGTCTGTTCCAGAGTGGAGGGAGCACCATAGCCTCCGGGTGCCTGCTGGTTTCTACAGCAGACACCTGTGGCTAATGTCCGTGATCGAGGTTAATGCTGACCATTGACATTTAACCCATCACATCCCATGATCAAATGGGCCTGACCATGGGGTCTGAGGGGGCTAAAACCAGGGCTGTGGAGTCGGTAAGCCAAAGCCCTGACTCCAGCTCCGACTCCTCAATTTCCCCTGACTCCGACTCCCGACTCCGACTCCGGAGCATGTTTAAGTGATAACTTTTTAAACAAATTTGCATAAAATCAATAGTACAGAAGTCATGACAAAAACAGTTTGTAATCTATCAGGCTTCTCTGGGTACAGCTCACTAAGGGCCTGATCAGAGGCGTAGCTAGAGGTTCAGCACATGGGGGGGCGAAACATACTTGAGTGGGCCCCCCACTTATTGGCTTCCCAAACGCACGTTTCCAACTTCACAGGCACATACTATTAGTTGTGGTTATAATACTGTATTAGCAAGATGACTGTATAAACTGCTAGATCATCTATGCTGTTAAGTACAGTACAATCCACTTTCTACATACCCTACTCTAAATACTCTACCACATAATGCAGTAAAATATAGGCTTAATAGGAGTAAAAAAGGGGACTCCTATGTTAAAGAAAATCTGTCCCCAGCTTTTACATCACTAAACTAACAGTCCCTTGCCCCCATCAGTCCTCAGATCGGCTTAATGTGCCCCCATCAGACCTCAGATCGGCTTAATGTGCCCCCATCAGACCTCAGATCGGCAGAATGTGCCCCCATCAGACCTCAGATCGGCAGAATGTGCCCCCATCAGACCTCAGATCGGCAGAATGTGCCCCCATCAGACCTCAGATCGGCAGAATGTGCCCCCATCAGACCTCAGATCGGCAGAATGTGCCCCCATCAGACCTCAGATCGGCTGAATGTGCCCCGATCAGACCTCAGATCGGCTTAATGTGCCCCCATCAGACTCCATAATGGAAGCGCTCACTTGTATTCGCCTGATTGTACTAAGGCCATCCCCAGAGGTATTGGGCCCGGAGCATCGCCTCCCCTTAGCCCCCCCCCCAGTAGCTACGCCTCTGGGCCTGATGTATGAAAACTCTCTAGGTTTAAGACTTTTTTGTTGCCCATAGCAACCAATCAGAGCTCCCCTTTCATTTCTCCAGAGCACTTTATGAAATGAAAGGGGAGCTCTGATTGGTTGCTATGGGCAACAAAGAAACTTCTACACCTAGACAGTTTTCATACATAAGGCTCTAGGTGTTTTACATCAGCAGCAGATAGAAGCCGTGAGAGCAGCTAACCTCTCCAAACATGAGCTCAGAGGAAACATAAAGCATACAGAGAGCACATGCACTGGACATAAAGGGCAGCACAGTCATCTCAACTAAAAGCCTAAATCCTTAGATCAGGAATAGAACAGACATTTATAGGACATTTCATCAATTTCACAAATTCTTATAAAAATATATTCAGCACTTATTGCACTGAACTAAATGTACTAATTCATTATATATTTTAGGAGTTGGTCCATTTTATACCGACTCCGACTCCACAGCCCTGGCTAAAACCCAGAAGCTGCACTTCTTGGGCAGGAACTCTTTCCCACGGTGGAGATCTGGGAAAGCATTCCATGTATGTAATGAGCCGAAGCCTGTCCTAGGGTTCCAGCCTCATTACTTGTATATTACAGTTCAGGCCAGCAGGTGGCAGCACTGAACTGTGATATACGGTACCTATTTCTGTATAGAATAATTCTATACATTATTCTATTCTATACAAATTACAGTCTGGTGATTGCAAGTTGAAATCCCCCTGAGGTCTTTACAAAAAGAAAAAAAAAAGAAAGATTTGAAAAATATAAAAGTTCAAAAAATATAAAAGGAAGTGGTTAATAAGTCGGACAACTTTTAACTTGGAAGAGCATTATCTGACATTGTGTAGATGTAGAAACTCATGTATAAAGTTTTAGAAAGCACTTTATTATCTATTGGTTTAATACACTACAAATGTGTAACATAACAGCAATAGTGTCTCCATAGCAAACATCAGTGAAGTAGAGAAGCTGTCTTAGACTTGCAAGTCGTGATGGCATTGTGCCTGAGCATTTACCATGATCATTTTGTGAGTTTCTTTGACTATAAATCTGTTTTAACAGTTCGGGTCTGAAATGCATTAGCTCAGCTTGAGGCGACTTTTGTGGCTGATATTTTTCAGGTGCACTGCCTGCACTCTGTGTGGGCAATGCAAGCCTTAATTGTAACCTGCCAAGTCGAACTCGTGAAAGCATTTAATTATAAAAAGCGGCTCCTACTTTTCAATACAGATATTTTTTTCCAACTCTGTAAACATAGATTAGCAAAAACAATTGATCCAGGTTGTGCAGAGAGCATCTGAACGCTTTCCAAAAGGGAACAAACACAAATTCCATCCTATAGTTGCCATTTTTTTTACATTAAATTATGTGGTAATCTCAGTTTTTCTTAGACTGGCATTGGTTCTGACCCTGTGTCCTGTTGGAATAAGGTCTTCTGCATCTGTTGTCAAATAAATGACAACTGTCTTCCTTGACCACCTCATGCTGAGCGTGCATGTGTTTTGAGTAAGAAGAAGGGGAGAAAGTCACTGCCAGACACCTCTTTTGTCCTTGAGAAAAGATCGGGCATGTTGAAATCCAACTGCATGATCCGTCTCTCCAACAGCTGCCATTGGGGAGCGTCATGGACCTATCCAAGACTGATGTACAGTGGGGAAAAAGTATTTAGTCAGCCACCAATTGTGCAAGTTCTCCCACTTAAAAAGATGAGAGAGGCCTGTAATTGACATCATAGGTAGACTTCAACTATGAGAGACAAAATGAGAAAACAAATCCAGAAAATAACATTGTCTGAATTTTAAAGAATTTATTTGCAAATTATGGTGGAAAATAAGTATTTGGTCACCTACAAACAAGCAAGATTTCTGGCTCTCACAGAACTATAACTTCTTCTTTAAAAGGCTCCTCTGTCCTCCACTCATTACCTGTAGTAATGGCACCTGTTTGAACTTATCAGTATAAAAGACACCTGTCCACAACCTCAAACAGTCACACTCCAAACTCCACTATGGTGAAGACCAAAGAGCTGTCGAAGGACACCAGAAAGAAAATTGTAGACCTGCACCAGGCTGGGAAGACTGAATCTGCAATAGGCAAGTAGCTTGGTGTGAAGAAATCAACTGTGGGAGCAATAATTGGAAAATGGAAGACATACAAGACCACTGCTAATCTCCCTCGATCAGGGGCTTCACGCAAGATCTCACCCCTCCACGGATCTCAGTGAATGACATGCAGAAAGCTGGGACCAACGTAACAAAGGCTACCATCAGTAACACACTACGCTGCCTGGGACTCAGATCCTGCAGTGCCAGACGTGTCCCCCTGCTTAAGCCAGTACATATCCGGGCCCATCTGAAGTTTGCTAAAGAGCATTTGGATGTTCCAGAAGAGTATTGGGAGAATGTCATATGGTCAGATGAAACCAAAGTAGAACTGTTTGGTAGAAACACAACTCGTCGTGTTTGGAGGAAAGTGAATGCTGAGTTGCATCCAAAAAACACCATACCTACTGTGAAGCATGGGGGTGGCAACATCATGCTTTGGGGCTGTTTCTCTGCAACCGGACCAGGACGACTGATCCGTGTACATGAAAGAATGAATGGGGCCATGTATCGTGAGATTTTGAGTGCAAACCTCCTTTCATCAGCAAGGGCATTGAAGATGAAACGTGGCTGCGTCTTTCAGCATGACAATGATCCCAAGCACACCGCCAGGGCAACGAAGGAGTGGCTTCATAAGAAGCATTTCAAGGTCCTGGAGTGGCTTAGCCAGTCTCCAGATCTCAACCCCATAGAAAACCTTTGGAGGAAGTTGAAAGTCCGTGTTGCCCAGCGATAGCCCCAAAACATCACTGCTCTAGAGGAGATCTGCATGGAGGAATGGGCCAACATACCAGCAACAGTGTGCGCCAACCTTGTGAAGACTTACAGAAAACATTTCACCTCTGTCATTGCCAACAAAGGATATATAACAAAGTATTGAGATGAACTTTTGTTATTGACCAAATACTTATTTTCCACCATAATTTGCTAATAAATTCTTTAAAAATCAGACAATGTGATTTTCTGGATTTGTTTTCCCATTTTGTCTCTCATAGTTGAGGTCTACCTATGATGTCAATTACAGGTCTCTCTCATCTTTTTAAGTGGGAGAACTTGCACAGTTGGTGGCTGACTAAATACCTTTTTTTTTTTCCCCACTGTATATGGCCACTTAGGTTTTTTGTGGCATGACCGCTCCAGTTGAGACAAAGTTTATTTCGAGGAGATACTAATGAGGTGTATGCTAATGAATCATTGTGTTTACTGGGCACTCTCTCATCTGAGATGTTGTGTGTTATTGGCAGCGACCCCTCCCAAACCCCACTCCTCCTTGACGTCAGATGAAGCGGGAGCAGAAGAAACCCCCACTGATGCAGTAGCCGCACTGCTGCGGCTCCTTGACAGTTTTGTGGGTGACATGGAAGTACCTCTGTGTAGTCAACATCTACACAACTGCATTCAAGTGGTTTTGCCACCACAGAGAGTGGTGGCCCCTTCATAGCGTTGCCCTGCTCAATGGCATCCCTGGCCACCTACTGCGTAGAGGACCGCAGGATAGTTTTATCAACTTTGATTGGCAATGTTCTCTACACAGCGTTGCGTTTTCACACAATCATTGTAGGCTGCAGTAGACAGACGCTAAGCTGAACAGATAGTGATGTCATATTCTAACAAATTACTTTGGGAAAACCAATTTAAAAATTTATCCCATCGAAACTCAAAATAGCTGATTTTATGGTCTTCACGTACCCTGAAAAATTTAGAAAAAATGAATCAAAAAGTCGTTCAAACCCCAAAATGATATTGATGAAAAGTACAGCTCCGTACACATAACTGTAAACATTATATTTGTTAGAATATGGTGATGAAAAGAGAGATTTTTTTTTTTTTCAAGGTTTTTCTTTTTTGTTCAGTATTAAAACACAAGAAAAACTATACAAATGTATCTCCAAAATCGTACTGACCTGGAAAATGAAGGTTACAGCTCAGTTTTACTGCATAAGGAACACAAAAAAAAAACAAAAACCATAAAACTGTGGCGGAATTTTTGTTTTTGTTTTTTTCCAATCCCACCCTGTTTGAATTTTTTTTCCAGCTTCCCAATGCACCATATGCAGTTTTAAATGGTGCCATTAGAAACTACAGCTTGTCCCACAATAAAAAAGCCTTCGTATAGCTATGTGAATGGAAAAATAAAAATATTATGGCCTTGGAAAGTCAGGGAATGGAAAAAGAAAAAGCAAAAATGTAAAATCCTTCGTGGGTGATGGGCTTGAGGGGAATTCCACATGAAAATCGTGTGCTCATTGTTCACAGTTGGTGACGAGCTCATAGTTGGGGTTTGCTCTATGTGACATGGGTTTGTCTGAACCAGATGGGTTTGTGGTCTATTTTTTTTTTTTTTTTTTAACCTGTGGGTTCATCTCCATTTTTGTCAGCTGGACTGTTTGGTTTAGGGGTCTTGTTTCCCTGTGCATTACATCACGGCACCATTGCCTCCATAAAGATGGTGCCTATTCCCTGGTGACTACATCACCATTCCTGTGTGGGAAATCCATTCCAACAGTTCTGCTGAGCACATATTTCCCTCAGCTGCTGGAAATAGGAACATATTGGCTGGAAAATAGAAAGCTCAATACTTTCCATCGTGTCCGGAGTAAGTGCAGCTTTCATCCAGATGTGGAATAGTTTTTGGTAGGTTCAGCTGCCACATGTGTGTTCTCATTGCCTCTTTCAGGAAATATTTTCAGCTTATGCAGAGTAGACGTGCAGATATGTTGGCTGTGCGAGTCGCCTTTGGCAGCCATGTTTTCTTTCAAAGAAACCTAGAAAATTCTAGTTGGCTTTGTAAATCTGTGTCGTTATATCTTCTAAAGTATTTGGTGGACGAGAGGTCACATCCAGCCTCAGAATAGACGCATATATGCGTGGTTCTCTCCATTCCAGTATTTGGGACTTGCGGAAATATCATAGGCTCTTGCACCTGCATCCTTCCATTCTACCTTGTGCCGATCCTGATTTTTACTGCTTTTATTATATTCCGTTTTCATCCACAGTAGTAACAGCTCCGCAGACTGCTTTAACATATGGAACAATAGAAAGATTTAATCATTGGTGTGGTGCTTCACTTATATTGGAAATAAAATACAAGGGGTGTCGTGGTCCCTTTGTTCTAAGGTTTCCCGGGTGTGTCGTAACTTAAAGGGAATGTGCCATAAGGAGTATTTGGGTATTTTGCACCTCTGGTGACAGTTCACAGAGCATGCCTAGAATACGCTCCTATAGAAGTCTATAAGTTCCCTCCAGACCATTATCCATAGCCCATGTAACTGTTGCAAAGCATATTCCTAAATTTTTCTCAGGCAAGATGGCAACCTCCATAATCGTGTTAGGCTACTGTCACACTAGCGTTTTAAAATTCCGGTATTGAGTTCCGTCATAGGGGCTCAATACCGGAATAAAACGCTTCAGTTTTGTCCCCATTCATTGTCAATGGGGACAAAACTGAACTGAAGACAACGGAATGCTCCTGAAAGCATTCCGTTCCGTCTTCAGACCGGAGAACAAACCGCAGCATGCTGCGGTTTGCTCTCCGGTCCAGGCATCCGCACCAAGACGGATCCGGAATGACCCCCAATGCAAGTCAATGGGGGTGGATCCGTCTGGTGTGACCATAATGGTAACCGGATCCGCCCTCCATTGACTTTCAATGGAGTCCATTACGGATCCGGCTACAGACAGACACAGACATACACATAAACATAAACATACACACACATATAGACATACAAACACACATACATACTTACATGCTCCCGGCAGGTCTTCGGAGCGTCAGAGGGACAGGACGGCTCACACAGGTCACGATTCCCCACAGCGCCCTCTGCTGGGCGCCTGGTGGAATCATGACGATTCCACCAGGCGCCCAGCAGAGGGCACTGTGGGGAATCGTGACCTGTGTGAGCCGTCCTGTCCCTCTGACGCTCCGAAGACCTGCCAGGGAGCATGTAAGTATGTATGTGTGTGTGTCTGTGTGTGTGTATGTATGTACTGTGTGACATGTGTGGGGCCGGAGCGCGGTTCCGGCTCCACACATGTCACTGCGGCAGGCCTGATCCGGCAGCACCCTTCACCTGCCGGATCAGGCCTGCCGCCATTGTGAAAGTAGCTTTAAAGGGGTTTTGCCATTCACTAGGATATGCCCCCATTGTCTGATAGGCCACCTCTGGGACCCGCACCTACATGGAGAACGCACTGCACATGCGCAGCCGCCCTCCATTCATTTCTATGGGGCCGCCAAAAATAGCCGAGCACTGGCTTGGCTATTTCCGACTACCCCATAGAAATGAATGGGAGCGGGGCCGCACATGCGCAGTGTGCTCCCATTCATTTCTATGGGAGCAGCGGGAGCTGCGCCTGGTGGTGGCTGGACCCCGGGAAACCCAGGGTCCTCAAGCCACAGCTCCATTCTCGTTGCAAGTGCGGGACCCAGAAGTGATACTCGCACCTATAAGACAATGGGGGCATATCCTAGCGATATGTCCCAATTGTATGTGATAGGAATACTCCTTTAAGGAAATAGATTTTAAAACCTACAATGATTAAAATAAAAACGGATTAGAGAAAAAGGATGCATGTCACCATCTGGTTTTAATGAGTCAAAAAAAAATTAAGGTGACACATTCCCTTTAAGGTGCCCACACATTACATAGCTGTTGGCTGAACTTGTTTGCCTGACAGCTATTCCTTCCCTCTCCCCCACAGACGTGTGCTTGGATTTACATTTATGTGTACTGAATAGGGGTAAAACCACTGCCAGTTTTGGGCATGTTGGAATCCAAGTGCCTGATCCTTCTTACCACCAACATCTGCAGTCGGGGGAAGAGCCGGGACTTCTAATGCATTATGTGTTATCAGCCAGTATTTTACTAAAGTGCATATCCACCTTTTCATATTGTAAGGCTTTCGCTTTTTGGGTATGAATGCCAGTCTTGTGCCATAAAGGATTTGTATCTAGTGAACATATCATTGATAAGATAGTTGAATGCTCACTTTACACATCTCATCATCTTTACTGTGTGAAGGTTAGCAAATATAAATATATCCAGGTGTCTGTAGGCGACCTTTGTAGCTAGTCAGTATTTACAGGATAGCCAGGACAACAGTAGGCGAGGAGTTAATGATATTTTCCTGTTTTCCCGGTAAAACCGCCTTTTTGACAATGTTTTGTTTTGCCCAATTCCAGGACACAGCCTGACGGCGAAGATTAAACGGCTGGATTAGACTCTGGGAGGGAGTCTTTCTTCAGAGGCAGCTCCTTGCCAGCACAAGAGGAAGGAGAGATGTGAGAAGAGATTGGGATGTAATCGTGTGGTGGCAATCTGTTAAGCGGCCCGGATCGGAGTGCGGAGAAGCAATGGGAATTGGAGGCCATGGTAACCTGACATAAATGGCAGGCTGGAGGCGATCTCACCTCTTTGCGTCCTACTTTTACTGCCTTCTACTGTGCTGTTGCGGCTGCTCCCCCGAGGAACGTTGTGTCTTGTCGTTGTGTAGTCATAGGCCACTCATCGAGCAGTCTAGGTGAACGCTGCAGGCAGGTGAGGTTTTTGGCCTCACCATGATTTATCTATGGAAACTGGTTCGGCACATGCGACAGCTGGAACTCCACCGATTGATCCTACTGTTGATTGCTTTCAGTTTAGCTTCCATGTGTTTTTTGGCTTACTATGTGACCAACAGCCCTAAAATCAAGGAGCCTCCCCCTTTACCCTTTAGTGACTGCAGCAGTCAGCAGAGGATTGTGGTTCAGCCCCAAGCAAGCTGGCGGATAGCCAAATCTGTGGATACCTCCCGCACCGAACCAGTGGTGTTGGTGTTTGCAGAGAGCATATACTCTCAGCTCGGACAGGAGATTGTGGCTATATTAGAACATGGCCGATTTAGGTACAGGACAGAAATAGCTCCTGGTAAGGGAGATATGCCAACTCTGACCGACAAAGACCGGGGTCGTTATGCTCTGATCATTTATGAGAACATCTTGAAATATGTGAATCTGGACGCTTGGAACAGGGAACTGCTGGACAAGTACTGTGTGGAATATGGAGTTGGGATCATTGGTTTCTTTAAAGCCAACGAAAACAGCTTACTAAGTGCTCAGCTCAAAGGCTTCCCACTCTTCCTACATTCCAATCTGGGATTGAGAGACTACCATATTAATCCTAACGCTCCACTTCTGTATGTGACCCGAGCTAATGAAGTGGAGCAGGGTCCTCTTCCTGGAGATGACTGGACAGTATTTCAGTCTAACCACAGCACCTATGAGCCTGTACTGTTGGCTAGCACCAAGTCTGCCGAATCGATTCCCCATCTTGCTACGCACAAAGCACTTCATGCCACTGTCGTGCAGGACTTGGGTCTTCATGATGGTATCCAAAGGGTACTGTTTGGAAATAATCTGAACTTTTGGCTGCACAAACTCATATTTGTTGACGCTATTGCCTACTTAACTGGCAAGCGGCTCTGCTTAACACTTGACCGATACATTTTGGTTGACATTGACGATATATTTGTTGGCAAAGAAGGAACTCGAATGAAAGTATCAGATGTTGAGGTAAGATAATTGAATTCTTAAATGGATATCTAAAATCATTAATAGTTGTATATATTTTTTTAATTGATGTAAAAGATTGGATGTGTTACCCTGTACCAGTGATCTTCAACCTTTGGAGCTACAAAGCTACAACTCCCAGAATGCACTGGTAGTTGTTTACAGCTGGAGAGCCACAGGTTGACGTATACATATTTTTCTAAATCATGTTTTTCATATTTGATTGTTAATTGACACAAAGTTGGCCGCAGTTGTACATTTCTTCTTAGATGCAATATCATCTTGCTCATTTATGCAACAATGAGCTAGTCAGAAATTTCCCTGCAGATAAAAAATGGAATGCTCCTACCCATATCAGTCACATCAGGGACGTCTGTTATCCACTAACCTTCCACCAGGGATCAGGAGCCAGAATGTAGGGGGGAACTGTATGAAGAGCCCGCCTTCCCACCGACTACCCCTGAACAGATGCCCTTGGGTGCCCTACTATACAAGCTCCAGTTTCATCACAGCTTGGTGGAATCAGCAGGGGTGTCAGATGGATACGTTTTTGGTGCAGCAAAAAACGCATGTGGTTTTCACAACGACATACCTGCATAAAAAAAATCCACACAGCAAAATGGAATTACATTAATTACTAAATACATTTACAGTAATGTAATATATGTCTGCTGTTAGTTTTCTCTTTGCTGGAAGAAAACTGTAAACCTAGGTATGTTTCAAAAACCGCATGGTGCGTTTTTTTGCAGCACAGCTGCATCATGTGGCAGCACCCCTAGAACTTAGTCTTCCGTATCTGATATTAGGGGAGTCGGCTGAGCTCATATGCTGATTCCACCTAGCTTTGATGTGGGAGCTTTTATAGGGCATACTAGGGCACCTATTCAGATTAAGTGTGTATTCACACCACCGTGTCCGTTTTGCGGGCCGCTTCCATGTGTTCTCATGTCTGTGCGGCATTGCCACAAAAGATGGGACATGTCCATGTTTTGCCGATCCAGGGTTTACGATCCACAAGATGAACATAGTCATGTGAATAAACCCTTAGGGCCCATTCACAAGACAGTAGTTTTGGGGGTCAGCAAAAATGCAACGTTCAGAACACACGGCCGGGCACCCCACTGACATGTTCTATTTTTTTTTTTTAAGCGGAGCTGCGACACGGAGCCGGTTCCGTGCTGCGGCAGCCCACTCTTATAGAAGTGAATGGGGCCGCATTTATTCCGCAAAATTGCGGATTAGATGTGGACCCATTCACATGGTCGTGTGTATGGGCCCTTAGCCTGTGGAAAGTGTTGCCCCTCTTAGGCCATAGCGCTCAACAGGGAGCTTCTGATTCTGGTGGAAAGTTGGCACATACCTGACACATCAATGGCTCGGTTTCTATGTGACTGATCTGGGTAAGAACGATCTATTTTCTTATTTTTTTTAAATACATGTAGGGTCGAATTATACCTCACGAATGCCACCTTACTGAGCCATAACAGTGCCTGAATATTACTCTATGTAAGCATCCCTCATGGTCTAATGCTTTGGCTGAATATAATTCTGTGGCGGTCGCTTCTGCCTTTAAGTATTGCTAAATCTCCGAAGTCTATGGTGGGAATTTATCATAGACCTGCGTTTTACACCGGTCTATAGTATCCCTGTGCACCGTCTCTGACTCTTAAGTGGTGTGCACGTGATATTACGGTTTAGTCAAGGACTGAAGAGTTGAAGTGGACACGCCATATGAGCACAGAAGTGATTCCACCAGTTCAGCTAAATGCTAATCTCCTGGTTACGAGGCCTATGACAATAAGGGGCTCATCCACAACCCACACGTCATGTGACCACAATCCTATTAGAATAATCCCTTTATTTGGCATTATCCTGTTAAGGAGGTTTATTGGTGTAGTGCTTTGTATATGCTGTTGTAAGGGGAAAATGTGATGGATTCATTTTCGAATTTACATTGTACTAAATGAATAGGAATCGGTAAAGCTACTAGTAGAATGGATTCAGTATTACAATAGATAATCTCATGATAACGGCTATGGCACATTTTGCCAACCTTGGCGTCAGTCAAGGCGATTTGGTAATCCAGCTATGTCACCATTACCCATTTAGAGCGGGTTCACACTTGCGTTAGGATATACCATGATAGGTTCCGTTTATAACTGAATTCGTAGACGGAATAAAAAATGGAAGCCTTTGATCCATCATAATAGAAGTCTATGGGCAAGCGTAACGGATCCGTCTGGTTTCTGTCGTGCAGGACTGAAAACAAATTCCTGTAGGCAAGGCTTTGTTTTCCATCCTGAATAACGGAAACCAGATGGAACCGTTCTGCTTGCCCACAGACCTCTATTATGACAGATCTAAACGGAATATCCCAACGCAAGTGCGAACCCATTATTCCGATAATTTATCACTGGTTTTCGCCAATATCAAAAGACCAGACGTAGAAGACAGAGCAGAGGTAATTGATAACTAGCCAATAAAAACCAGTGTAGTGGCATATACTGCAAACGTCTGCCCGTGGCTTTTCTAATCTTTAGGGTACACTGACGAAGCAGTCTTTATGCAGATTTCCGTGTTTCGTGTTTCCCCCACCAAAATCCATATGTGTTACTTTTTGTATTTTGTCGCAGATTTATTTTAATGTAGGTTTGCCCTAGATCTCAATTCATAGGATGAAATCTGCACAAACAATTGACAGGCTGCAGATTTAAAATTTCGCAGCGCAGGTCAATTTCCGCGCAGACAATTACCACATTGTGTGGATGAGAGTTTGAAATCTTATCTATGTAGCTGGTACTGTATGGCGATGCAGATTTTTTGCACAGAAGATTTGTGCAGCAAAACTAAAATTTGGGTTGTTTGCAATGGGCATTACTGGTAGTGGAAGATCTAAGGGTAGGTTCACCCTAAGAGATACATGCCTCATGGCCAATAGCACGTAGTCATCCAGCCTTCGGTATTTGTCACCAGTCACAGATATTTCTCCAGTCTCCTGAAGATGCGGCTGGTTTGCGTTCTGTTCCCTGTTGCTTCCATGTCTGGGTATTGTACAGCTACAGTACGCGTATTCTGTAACAGCCGTTCATAAACGGCAAAAGCTGCACCTTTTAAAATAAAGTAAAATCACTGAGTCTATAATTTTTGTCTTGGATGGAAGGCTATAGGGTAATTGCAGATAAAGTGTGTGATCTGGATGAGAGATGGCGGGCATTTTTATTTTATCGAACACTAAGCTGAAATGAACCTTTTAACGTCAGGCAATCGGCGATGTCCAACCGGCTAATTGATTTTTCTTCTGTGGCTCTTAGACTCCTGGTGTCTCCATTCTTATGAGTCTGGGGGCTTTGTATGACCAGCGTCCTCCTGTGGTGCACCTGCTGCACTTTATGGAAGGTGGCCGGGGAGAATTTTTAGTTTTTCCTCCAGTGTGCCTTTTATTGCTTAGTGTGTTTTTTTTTTTTTTTTTTTTTGTAGAATGTGTGACTGGATGGTATATGTGTGTGCAATATTGTAACGTGATGCATTATAGCTGCATTGGTTACCTTGTTGCTGGGCACTGCCAATCCAGGCGTTATACAGTATTGCGTCTCGATATTGCTTTTGGGACAGAGTAGGGAGAGTATGTTACCTGGTTAGATTGCTTTGTTTTCCATTGTGCTTGCTCCGTTTTTATAGCATAAGGAGACGGGTAGAAAAAAAAAAAAGATAAATCTCTAAGTCCACAGATATAATACATTGTGTGAGCCTGGAGTGGCAAATGTACAAAAAGTGCAAAGAATGAATACACAAGGAAACGGGGAGCAACTCGCACAAAGCTAAATGGATTTGGTTTCAGACCCTACAGGATTTGCACATAAGAAGGATTTTAATTTTCCTCAGGCGTGAAGTTTCAGCTTCGAGAGGCGACTGCTCCTTTCATGTCATTTCAAGGACATTTTTTTCCCCCTCCCGCTCCCCTTTTTTATGGTCTCATAGAGCTGGCGAGAAGCAGGGGATCTATCCACAGGAGGCATCCATATCTGTGTTCGGTGTACAAGCTTAGAGACGAGGTGTGGCTTCTGCTATTCTGTGCGCTGTCTGGTGTGAGGATTGAAAGCGGTGGGTGGAGGAGTTGGGTTTGTCAGCAGGGTGTCTGTATGACAGCTTGTCAGGCGGCTCTCTGTCAAGCATTTTCTGTGTCCATGCTTCCCAGCGAGCGTGCTCTGCGTCTCAGGCTTGCCTGGTGAGATTTGCATTTGGTTTTACACCTACTTGTTATCTGCTTGCGTTTACTTCTTGCAAGAACTAGAAGATCTCAGGGAGATTTTCTCCTCCAAACCACTCAAAATGCAAGGCTGGGGCTTGGGAACTATAGTGTAAAATAAGGACCACTCGTGTCTGTTCTGACCATCCATTCATCCATCCTTTCAACTAGTGTTATTACAATCTGATAATAAAGATGTTGAACTAATGAAGATTAAAATAATCTGGACAGAATCTGTCTCCTTCCCCCTCTGGCAGCTGTCGGTATAGTCTCTTCTTACTTCCCCTGCAGGAGTTTTCTCAGCTACTGTAGAGGCTTTGCTTCTTCCCTTATGAACAGGACTGAAAGCTATTTCTATTGGCTGTGGGAAGAGTAACTGAGTATGCATGTCCACAACACTCAGCTTGATGTGCTATACAATTTGAACACCAGGTGGTGCCATACTATGTAAGCAAATGCCTCTTTGAATATACATTCCTGGCCTTTTACACAAAGGTCTGTATTCCAGTGTGGTGGTCCGGTGGTGGTCTTGTGTGTAAGCAGAGCTATTACCATTGTACCAGTAACACCAGATATTCTTTACTGGGAAAAGTCCAGGTTTAGGTTATATGCCCCTGGCAGTGTAATTCATACAATCTTTCTCCACAGTTCTCGCTGCGTTTCTGCACCAAAATTCGCATGCATTATTTGAACATTTTCATGCACACGTGCCCCAGATCCTTACCGTTTGAACTGCACTCAAAATCTTCCCAAGCAATTGACATGCTACAGATTTCTGTGTGGAAAATTTCTACATTGTATATATGAGATTTTGAGAATATAAACTACTTAGCTGGTACTGTTAGGCTGCAGATTTTCCCCTCAAATCAATGTGGAAAAACCATACGTAACACACAGTGTGCATATGCACTTAAAGGGGTTGTTCAGTCCTAGGGACCTTTCCTGGCAGACCTGTGGTAGGAATCATACTTACCTGATCCCTGCTGCTGGGTTCCGGCTCTATCGCTTCTCCTGCATGTCTCAGGTCTCCCCATGTCAACATCTGGTTTCACGTCTCTGCTGCGGCCAGGTGACCCATGTGAGATGTTGACACAGGGAGACCTGAGACTTGCTGCTCCCAAGGGGCAGAGATGGAGCCAGAACCCGGCAGCATGGATCAGGTAAGTATGATTACCACTGTGGATCCGGCAGAAAAGATTCCCAGGGGTGAATAACCCTTTTGAAGAGTTTTCTGTTTACTCCTTTGTTAGTGATCTATAAAATAAAAATTCAAAGAGAAGGTGCATGGCCTCCCATAGCTTGACAGATTTACTATAATTTATGCTGGAAATTGGTTAAAATTATAGAGCAAATCTCTGCCACTGTACATTTTTGCTTTTTCCGGTGCATGGACTACCTGAAGATGCTCCAAGTTTTCTGCACATCTTACTCCAGCACACTTCTGGTTTAGACTGGTGTATGGACTTCCCTCTTATATCTCTACATTTCAGTACCCCATGGGTTTTGCAGATTGCAGGCGGAAGTATTATGTGAAGTGACACTCCATAACTCCTCGTTCTTCACGCTCTGACCCGTCTTTGCCTTGTCTCCTTGCTCATCTCCAATAGATTGCTCAGCCTTATGGTCCTGTTTGGGTTTTATCTTCTGACAGATGTGCTGTCATGGTAACGCCAGGCAATCTCTAAATCTTCATTGGTGCACAAAACTGCTAAGCCCCCTTAGCCTGCCATCCACCCACTCCTCATTCTGTCTGTCCTCTTGAGAGCGGCAGGAAGAACGCCCCTTGTCGCCCCCCCTTTCTAAGTGCAGGTATTGCTGCAAATCAGCAAGTTGCTCTAAATGTTTTCTTGTGGCTATATCTTCCCGGATATCTGTGTTGCGGGTGACAATCTTCAGGAAAACCTTGTGTACTGTGCAGTGTCTCAGTAACAGGAGCAAGCCTGCTTTGCATGAGCTAGACATCCAAGTGTGAATGAAGCCTTAAATTGCACCCGGCAGCTTTCAGATAGAGAGGGCTGTACATGGCTTCTGCGTACCAGTTGTTCTGTAGGGGGGTAATACATTTACCTTTGGTTTGGAATTGATACATATAGGGTTCAATAAAAAAAAAATGCCTCGAAAGCTGGCCATTTTTATCTGTAAGTGTGAATCATGGCATTGGTTTGCCGTACTCGTCACATTCATCTTCTGCGCGGCTTCCAGACATGATTTTGTTTATCGGTCTTAGGCTTGTGAGTACAAACCCAGCCCTTATGAATCATCCCAGTTTTTAATCATGGAGACATTTTGAGCTGATTTATCTGCATGTCGGATGCAATCCCCCTGTTAATTTTGAAGGAAATAAGAAAACCACCGTAAAAACCCTTCTCTGCTTACTTACATGCTGGGCTTGTGTCGTCTGAGTGTCCTCAGAGCTGGAGATGTGGAAGATGATGGGAGTAGGTGTTTCTTAGCTCCTTGTAGGCAATCCCATGGATAATTACAGGTATCCTCATCTCAGATCTAAGTCGCTCTGTGTGGGGTTCCTTAGAATAAGGGCTCATGCACACATATACTTTTGGTCCATATCTAGGTGCCAACCCGTTCACTTCACTGGGGTCACAAAATATGTGTCATATGTCTGTCGCGGCCCAGCAAAAAAATAGAACGTCCTATTCTTGTCCCCATTGTAGACAAGGATCAGACTGTTTTATTATGTGCCTGATGTTCCTTTCCGCTTAATGCGATTTGCACATGGCCAGTATTTGTGTCTTGCGGACCGCAATACAGCCCACGGTCGTGTGTAAGTGCCCTAAAGGTCCATTCTCACACTCACACCATGCACATTTTGTTCAGACTGCCCATACATGTTCAATGAAACCGGCCGATAGCCGAAACATCCCTCTGGGAATGTTCTTTCAAAGAAAGATCTTTCATTCATGAACGATCTTTCTTTGAATGAAAGGTCTTTTGTCCGACTAGCAGAAGAAAATATTAACAATGGCCAACTTCTTTTCAAACTATAATGGTCCGTCATCGGTCGGCTAAACTTATTGTTCTTTGTTAAATTTCACTGACAAATGCTGAAATCGTTATGTGTATGGCCACCTT
The DNA here is from genome assembly GCA_900303285.1 of Rhinella marina. Taxonomy (NCBI): domain Eukaryota; kingdom Metazoa; phylum Chordata; class Amphibia; order Anura; family Bufonidae; genus Rhinella; species Rhinella marina. Next base: position 176,217 of record ONZH01016205.1, read on the forward strand.
AACTCCGCTCAGGAGTAGTTGGCTCGTCTGGTACAGGCAGCCCATTCATTTCTACATTGTGCAAATACAGCTGACCACCAACATAATATCAAGGGATCAGTAACACAATTCAGACCTTCCCTGCAACCCACTTAAATGTACATTATTGTAAGAAGAAAATAGAAAAAAGGAAATTAAGAACCCAAGGATTTCTACAAATGTCCATCTCCTTGAGCAATGACCGAGAAGATGGGGTTACAGAACACATGGGAAGGGTTACCTTGTCACTGGATGCCAGGCCTTCTTTGCACTGTTAAATGGGACAGAGGGATTAATAAAGAGAAGCCCATAACGACAAATGTTGCAGGTATTACAGAATTGGGCGTACCCACCCGCTTCACCTTCGCTATTTTTGCACGAGTATTACCCAATTCTGATTATCATACAGATAACTGGAGATTAGTCATGTAGTCATTGGTGGCTAATACAGTGCGAGTCCACTCTAAGCATTAATGATCTCTGCTGAAGAACATACACGTTGTTCTTACCGAAAATCGAGTAAATAGCTTCTTAATTGGGGCATTCTTGGCCCTTTTTGCTTTGCAACGGCAGTGTGTTAATGACTTTTGTTTCATTACTTTTGTATAAGTTTTCCGGAGAAAGTAGCCTGTATGTGGTGGGAGGAGTGGACACAGCGAGTGCTATCCTTTCCTTGTTCAGTTATTTTCCATGCCAGTCTATCTGAAAAACACATGAATTGCCCCGCTGCTTTGTCTCCACATGCCACATTTTGCTCTCTGCAGGAAAGGGTTTTTTGCAGCCCATTTTATTCACTCGAGCCTCTGGATCAATGATACCCATTGAGAAATCTTTGATTTTTCACCTCTTTGCTTCTGAAAATAATAAAGCGGTGTGTTGGCTTTCTACGCGCTTATAGCAAATTCAAAGGTGCCTCTTGTCTTCCTGCTCTTGAGCTTCTCATTGCTTGAATATACTTAGCAAGTCAAGTTTTATGGTGAAAAATGTACCATTACGGCCACTTAAATGCCCTGATATACTGGGCTGGAACGTGAAAGTATATTTCACCTTTTAATAAATTGCAGAGCAATGTTTTTAAGTGTTTTTTCAGATCAATCTTATTTGCCTTTACATAAAACCACTGTGTACCAATGAGCGAGACATAACTTTGTTACCCAATTTCTTTAGTTGCTCCTTCAGAGATGAGTGGTACTGGACATGTCCGCTTCTCTCATTGTCTTTTAGATATCAGTGATATTCATCATGTTCTTTGAGTGAAATTAAAGGAATCCATCAGCAGTGTTGACCATGCTGACCTCTTTACAGCACTAGGCAGGGGCTGGGGAGAACAGTGCAGATATACCTTTTGTGGAGCTTTTACATGTGGCTATGTACCTTCTCCCCAAAACCATTGAGAAAGGTGCAGAGAAGTAAATGTCTGAAGGTCCTTGAACAGTCCTATAAAAAGGGAGGAATGGGGGCTCTCCATTGTATAAATCGGGTGTGTATGTGGGGGGTCTCTAGGCTTTGTGTGCAGGATGTTTGTATTGGAGCACTGTGCATGGTGGCACTGGCCTTCTTTCACTCCCGCGTGTGACACACTTATGGGAGACAAACCGCCTGTGATATCATAGCGGCTGATGCAGTAGGTATTGGCACAGGGATGTTTCTTTTGGCTGCCGACGTGAAAGGAAGGAGAATTTATGTTTCTCTCTGGCTAGAGAATAGCAAACAGCATTGCTATGGTGACTTGCTACTAAAAAAAGGTTTAGCTACCTCATAAGACACGACCTTAGCGGCAGGATTTCCTGAAAGATGTGATTGATGTAATGAAATCCTTTAATTGGGTTTCGACCAGTATTAAGTCAGCCGCATTCCAATGGCCTGTGCCTGTATATGTTGGATAACCTTTCCATGGGGCGTCCTCCCTCCTTCTTCCTTTCTTCCCTATGTCTTATGTCAGCGCTTTAATATCTAGAGGTTTTCTTTTTCTCTGCAGTGGGGCAGATTTACTGATCCAATAGATGGCGTAAGCTTAGAACTGCTGACATGACCTGCACCAGATCTATCACAGGGGCTCAGGCTGGATGATAAATCTGATGCATGGATAGACAATTTTCTCTATACTAACCATTGACTGGCTTACTTTCAGACTGAATGTTTGCATCAGAATCACAGGTTTTTTTTTTTGTTTTTTTTTTTTTGGTGTGCAAACCATCACCTTAGACTATGTCCCTTTTAATGAGAAGCTCCACCCTTTTTCCATTAAGCCCCACCCCATTAAAGACCAAAACACTCTGTAAGCCTATAAAGGGTATGCACGTTTCCAATGCTCTGACATTGTATTTAAATAGGGGAGAAGCCATAAAAATACAGCACACACTAAAAAGGTAGGTTTTTCAGCCAAGATTGTGTGAACAGGATTTTTTTTTTTGTAATATAATCTCATAGCGTGTAACTTGTAAAATAATAGCCTTACTCTATCTAAGAACCAGGTAGACTTGGCCAGGCTATCAGAACTCCCATAGACATTACAAGTGGCCCTTCTGCCAGGTTCTGAAGTACTGCTGCTTTCTTAAAGGCTGTAGGGCCAAATTTACCATTACGTTTCTCCACTTTTGTGGTGTGAAAAAGTCACATAAACTGCACATTTGTGACTTTTTAAATTGCACTTAAGCAAAAAAAATGTCCGCAAGTGCCATTACTGCACCGGCCTCACCACTTTCCCAATAAGGGGAAGTGTTGGGGATGCGCCAACGGCCCCATAAAATTTATTATGTTCTATGCCAGTTTTCTGGTGTAGCGAACACCAAAATCAACACCAGCCAGGCATAGATTTTGGTTTAGGTGCATGGACTGACGGATGTTGCACTTAATTTATGACAAGGTGTACGTCTCATCATAAATCAGACGCAGCATCCAGCAGAGTGCCTAGTTTTCATAGCCCATTGTATGCCCCTGGGCTATGATAAATTTGGCCCTATGTCCACTTACACAATACAAGCATGTGGATACCAAATCATGAAGAAAAAAAATATATATTAAAGGGGCGACAGCTGAATGTTTAAACTGAGGATGTTCAACCAACTGAGTGAGACGGACAAAAAATAAAGATAAGAACAAACAGCAGGTGGCGCTGTACAGATACATTTTATTGAATAACTCACAGGATATACCAAATTTTGTATTGCATATGATTACAAAAGTATTCAGACCTAGCTGCTGGTTTTAAAAATCTAAAACTCATTTCATGACACAACCCCTTTGATAATATGGACAGACGTGTGAAAGTATCTCTACATTTATAGAAATATATAAAGGAAACACCCAGGGCTTCAATCTATCGAAAATACTGAGTAAGAATAGAAGTGGGTTATGAAAAATAGGATCCCATCCAAATACTAGTTCTCTGTATGTGTCATAGCTTGGTATCCATGCTTGACTTTTAAATACACACATTATATAGAGAGTTGTTTGATACCGAGCTTAGGATGACCCTCTCTCCCCTTTTTTTCTGGAAATGTTTTACATTTATTTATAAAATTATAATAATAACCATGAGCGCCCAACTGGTCCTTCCATGGTTTCTACTCCAACACCTCCGGAATGGCCTAAACAGAGAGCTGCTTACATGTCTAGCGGTCTTTTTATAATGCTTTAAAGGGAACCTGTCACGTCAGAAACACATATAAAACGGAGAGCATTACCTTATAGTAGCCCCCAGTCTTTTCCTAATGATGGGTTTGATGTGTTAAACTGAGGCTCATTTGGTGAAAAAAACGATCTTTTAAGCGCCATCAGCGCTGTCTTTCAGGTCCCTTTCAAGTCAAGGGGGCAGTGGCTTCCTTGCTTGAAGTCAAGGTAAGCACGCCCCCTCTCTGGTGATTGACAGGATGCAGAGCTCCCATGTCCTGGCCGCTCGGCTTTAGCGGCGCACTGCGCGTGCGCCAGCCAGTGCGAGCGGGAGCGCTCGCTATTCTTTTAGCTTCCTGCTGCGCTGAAGCCGGGCGGGCAGCGGCAGCAGGACATGGGAGCGCGCCTTACTGCATCATGTCAATCACCAGAGTGGGGGCGTGCTTACCTTGACCCTTTAATTCTAGCGCTCTAACAGTCCTCCACAGCGTGCCCAGCCATTGTACCTGCTATCCACAGCTCTTTAATAGCGCAGGGACGAGTCTTTCTATGGAGAATGAGCGCTTGCATGTGTTTGTCAGCTGTCTCTTCACTGCGCTGCTTGTATTATGTCCTTTGAGGTATTTTTGGACTTGATGTTTCATTGTTTTGTCTGTATATTTTAGGAGGTTGGTAGACAGAGATGAGGGAAGAAATGTAGGGGAGAGCTTTGTAGATGAGGAGATGCAGTTTAAATTGGATTGTATACTGTATGGGCAACCAGTGCAATGACTGGCACAGGGCAGAAGCATCAGAGTAGCGGTTAGACAGATAGGTGACTCTAGCTGTTGCATTGGGAATAGATTGGAGAGGGAGAGTCTGGTGAGGGGGAGGCCAATTAATAGTGAGCTACAATAGTCGAGGCAGGAATGGATCAGGGCAACAGTGAGAGTTTTTGTTGTTTCCATAATGAGAAAGGGACGGATTCTAGAGATGTTTTATGCTTTATTTTATATGTTTTACAGCAGCCACCATGGGCCATAGACACAATAGTCTGGAGGGGACTAATTGGGGGACATTTATCAGCACTGGCATTCCTATAAGCCATTTCTGATTCCCTGTGTGCTGGAGAAAGATGCTCCTAATTTATGAAGAGCCAGACACTGTGTGCCAGCACAGAGACCTTTTTCTATGCTTGAAAGAGGTGTAGAAAATGGTATATGAAACGGACCTCTTGGCCCGTCCCCTTCCCCCAACACGCCTACTTTTTTCTTAGAGCTGTTCCGCTGCAATCTGTGACTGAAATGCACCTAATATAGGCGTATTTCAGCTTAATAAATGGCCCTCCCCCTTCCCCCTCAGTTTCAGAATTGGGAAGATTCCCATTACTCTAGGCTTACCTATGATTTGGAATGCACTTTCACTATTCTGCAGCAGTCTGTAAATTAAAGGGTCTGGCCCATGAATAATAATGGTCACCAATCCACAGATTAGGTGATAAATGTACATTGCTGGGGATCTGACCACTGGAACCTGCAGCAATCAGAACAGGGTTCACAAGTCCCCTGTGTGAGTGCAGCAATAGTCTGCACATGTCATGTCATAGACCCTACAGGGAAATTTCCTGATGGGCCGATGTCCAGAGGCCGTCCAAGCCCTACTCGCAGCCGCTGGTCTGGTACATGGTCAGCATTAATTAATGCTCGGAGCATCAGGTATGCTTGGAGCACTAGTGCCTTCCTGAATTCATCTGTATCCACTGCTGAATGAGAGATGGTGGACCAAAAGGATAAACAGTAGGGGGTGCTATCAGAGCGGAAAATGTACATAAAGCATAACAATTGTTTTGGCGTGTATGTTACAATAATACTTCATTTGAAATTCTCGATTCATTACATATTAATACTTCTCGTAGGACAACCCCTTTAACCTGAAGGCCTCGTGGATACCCAATGCAGATTTTTCACACTGTGCAATTGAAAATTTGTGAATTTTAGGTTATGTCACATTTTATATTTGTGCTCCAGTTACTTCATTGAAGGAAAAATGAGACTTATGAGCAAAGCCGTTAACATTGGGTTGTCATAGACTGCACTCATGATTTCCTAAAAATGAAGAGACCAGTCGTTGTGGGTAGATGGTGTGGCTGTGGTGAAAGTCAGGTTAGGTTCCCACATGGCAGGAATGCTGTGTATGTTTCAGCCGATTCCAAATGTCTAATGGTCCCTTTACAACAGATTATTATCAGCCAGATTATCGGGAACGAACATTAGAATGAACCCCAGTCCCAATAATTGACCTGTGTAGTGGTGCTGCTGATCACCACATGAACGGGCAAAACGCTTGTTCAGTGGGTGAAATAATCATCACCTAAATCCTTACTTCTGGGCAGCAGATCGTGCTGTGTGAACAGAGGTCTGCTGCCCGAAAACATTTCTTCTACATGGGGAAGAGCAATTACAATAGTCATCCCCCAGCCCATATAGTGGAGGCGATGTCTACGTGTAAATGCAGCTCTCACCACCTCTGAGCATTTATCAGGAAGGAACGCTTCTTTCCCAATCATTGTCAGCGTGTATAAATAGTGTATTGAGAACGAGGGAATCTTTACATGTATGATGACCAGAAGTTTGAAATTTTGGTTTGGATTTACATTTGGATGTTGATAACCTTTATCTACCTGTGGAACAGATAAGGGAACGATGTATAATATATGATCTGTGTATGGCAGAAGAGCTCCTGTTAGTACATACTGGATTCAGACACTCAGCCCTCTTCATCAATTGTACAGGTTGCACGTCAAGGCTTTGAATAGTCTTCAGGTTCTAATACCAATTTTGTTGGTCTTGATTTGAGTGTCACAATGTGATAAATCGACCGTCTGGCCCATGTCCTAGCGGTTCTTCATAATGCTGACTTGTATTTCTCTTCATTTCAGGCTTTGCTGAACACTCAGGGCAAGCTGAGGACTCTAGTACCGAATTTCACCTTCAATTTGGGTTTCTCTGGGAAGTTCTACCACACAGGTACCATTGTTTGTCATTGCAGCTTTCATCAGAGCAGCCCGTGTTACTGTGCTTTACATCTGTATGAAGTGATGGAGCATGCTGGCTGGGCGAAGGGAAATCTGTGGGAACATTTCATAAACTGCTGCACTTTAACAAATGGAATGGAAATAATCTGAGAGCAGATGTCAATGCCTACATGTCCTCATAATAATATATATAGACTAGTATAAGCACGCCCAAGATAAATCCTCAACCACATTTTCCAATACCGCATGTAGCAAACGTTAATGCAAAAATGAAGGCAATTATTCTATGTAGTCATTAAAGAAGCACTCCGGGATTTTTCTCTTTGTCTATATAGTGCAGGATAGGACTAGAGGCTCTTGTGTCTGCCATCTTGATTCCTTCTTCCCCACAGGTTTTTGTAGTGAATCCTACTTTCCATTACTGATAATACAACCATCTGCATCCGTTATGAACAGATCCGGTTGTATTATCTTTTATATAGCCAAGACAGATCTGTTATGAACTTTATTGAAAGTCAGTGGGGGACGGATCATTTTTCGATTGTCAGAGAAAACAGATCCGTCCCCATTGACTTGCATTGTGGTTCATGGCAAAGAAAAACGCAGCATGTTGCATTTTGTTCTCCGGTATGAGACCGGAATGCACTTTGGAGCATTCAGTACTGTTAAGTTTTTTCCCCATTGACAATGAATGGGGACAAAACGGAAGCGTTTTTTCCCCGGTATTGAGACCCTATGACGGATCTCAATAGTGGAAATTATTAAGGCTAGTGTGAAAGGAGCCTTACCCGTGATGCCCGGCTTTTCAGAGACGGGGGTGAAGTGTCATCACACTGAACTGCTCTGAGTGCAATGACAGATCAGTGACATGGAGCTGCTGTCCCCTCACACTGCATAGTCTCCATATTTTCCTATGTGATGCAACCTCTCTGCCCTGTCATCTCTTACATGTATGAAGCAGGGAGCCCAGTGTAAAACCACATCTTATAGAACTACACTGGAGAGATCACATAACCAGGTTTCCATAATGAAAAGGTTCACAATCTATTAGGGTCTAACAAACTACAGTGGTGGGACCGGCACCTGTCAGACCTAGCGATATGCCCCCAATGTCTGAGGTGGTACAATCCCTTTAATATCTCTGCTGCAGTTATACATGCCAAGCACCGTTCTGATCATATGGCCAGGGTACATTTTTATGCACTGGAAGTAAATAATGAAGGTTTCTCTTGCTTCACTACAAGTAGAAATCTTAGAATCCGTAAGGAGCAACTTTTCTTGGCACACTGCATTCTGTTGTTTCTCTTTTATTCTCCTGTAAATGTATGACTGAATTGACAACTGGGTCGTGTCATTCACCTTGGCAGTAGGGCGGATACCTACATATAATGCAGTTCGCACAACATGCCACTTAGACCTCATGCACACAAACATGTGGTGTTAGTGCCGCGGAGTTAGATGAGTACGCCCTGAAAAGTCGTCTACAGGTGCATCTCAATGAATTAGAAGATCATCAAGAAGTTAACTTATTTCAAAAATTCAGTTCAAAAAGTCAATATATTCTATAGATTCATTACACACAGAGTGATCCGTTTCAAGCAATTATTTCTTTTAATATTGATGACTAGGGCTTACAGCTAATGAAAACCCAAAAGTTAGTATCTCAGAAAATTAGTAAATATATATATAATCTTAGCCAATTAAAAAGGTGATTTTTAATATAGACATGTTGGCCTACTGAAAAGTATGTACAGTATTATGCACTTAATACATGGACGGGGCTCCTTTTGCAGGAATTAATACATCAGTGCAGCGTAATATAGAGGCGATCAGCCTATGGCACTACTGAGGTGTTATGGAAGCCCAAGTTGCTTTGATAGAAGCCTTCAGCTCATCTGCATTGTTGGGTCTGGTGTCTCTCATCTTCCTCTTGACAATGCCCCTTAGATTCTTTATGGGGTTTAGGTCACTGCTTACATTTCTAAGGGCTCATGCACTTGGCCATTGTTGCAAATCACAGATCCGCAGAATACTGATACCAGCTGTGTGCATGCTGCACTTTCTGTGTGCGCTATTGTAGAAATGCCTATTGTCCGCAAAACAGACAAGAATAGGACATGTTCTATGATTTGCAGAACGGCTGCACGCATCCGGACAGCACACAGATGCCATCCATAAAAATGAGTGGGCCCACATGCGATCTGCATACAACCTCCCGAGACACTTGCATTGATTCACAAGTGTGGGTGGTGTTTTTGGGCAGTCCGTGATATCACTTGTGTATTACTCATAGCTGTTTATTTTTTATCTATATAGTTGACTGACTTTACAAATGTATTAGCAGTATTAACAGGAGTGACTACTATTAGATTTCACATCAGTATTCATAAGCCAACACATAAACCAAGAAAAAAACATAATGGAAAGGTTTTGGATCCGCTCCATTTGTCAATTTATTCATATGCTTCCAGGAGGAACCACAGAAGAACAGCACAATGCAAAGTTGCCAAATTAGTTTAGGAGGTTTGCAATATTTCTTAGAGACAGAGTATGTCAAGCAGCGGACAGGTCCCCTTTAAATGTATATGGATACATTTTTTAAACTGTAGAGTTGAGCGAACGTGCTCGTAACGAGCACTGTAGTGCTCGGATCCCCTGCCCTTGAATGGCCGCAGGCATCCGGATCCGTCCTCACCTGACTGTAAGTCAATGGGGGCGGATCCGTTTGGTATGACACGAGTGTGTCATACCAAACGAATCCGTCCCCACTGACTTGCAGTCGGGTGAGGAGGATGGATCCAGATGGCTGCGGCCATTCAAGCGCAGGGGATCTGAGCAGTACAGTGCTCGTTACGAGCACGTTCGCTCAACTCTATTAAACTGGTGAAGTAACTAGATCAGGGCTGGACAAATCCTCAGCGCCAATTAATTTGGTATTTTTTGGGTAACATTTTTGATTGTTGTTAAATGATGATGGTGGTTATAACAATCTTTGCATAAATCTATAGTAAATGTGAATGTAATAAACTGTGTAATATATCATTTTGGGGAAATATGCTTCATTGTCTGCTAAGTCCATCTTGAGAGACGAGGGCTGGCAGCTCACTGAAGGACCAGATTACATGCTGACTGTAGAAGAGTATGAGTAGAGGGGAGGGGGAGTGAGCTGCAGTGATAGAAGAGACAATGTGACACATTCTATGCAGAGGGGAGGAAGAATGCTGCTAGAGCATTTTTCTCCAATAAGATATATTACACAGTTTCTTATGTTTATTTGTACTATTTATTTATGTTAAGTTTGTTGAAATGGCAATAACATTTACCTTTTTTATTTATTTATTTTATTGATGTTTTATAAATATTTTCCACTGATGACTCAGATAATGTCTAGCGTCCTCTGTAAGGCTGCTTATGCAGTCGTATGCCTCCTAGTATTTAGGTAGTAACATTTCATTATGCTGTCCTGTCTCTCCAGGCACAGATGAGGAAGACCAGGGGGACGACATGCTTCTCATGCACAGGAAAGAATTCTGGTGGTTCCCTCATATGTGGAGCCACATGCAGCCTCACTTGTTCCATAACGTCACTGTCCTTGCCGAGCAGATGAAGCTCAACAAGCAGTTTGCCCTGGTAATGACCTGATTGTGCTTCCTGTTTTAATCCTGATGAAAGCTTTTATTACCTGCAGGATTCAGAGATCTACATTAGGTGGAAACAAAGGCACAGACTGCTGGCAGGCTGGATTCTGCACAAGTAGGATCTCAAAAGCAGAGATTTGCATTCAAGTAAACTACATAAAAGCATTGGTAGTGTTGTTGTGGGTTTTTTTTTTTTTTTTTATATAAACTAGAACGAGTTTGAGAGGAACTTAGCAGTCACAAATATGTGAAGACCTGGGACAGCTTTTATCTCGCCTGCCCTGGCTTTCTAAGTAGTTGAAGGCAACTCTTATGATCTTGGTCTTCCTTGAAAATCACCAGATTCTCTCTGATGTGACAACATTTAAAGCTGGAAAACACTTCTGTGCTTAAATTTTAAAGCACGAGACCAAATTGATCTCCACTTGTGAGCTAAAACTGGCTTTCTATTGAAGGATCAAGCAATCAGATTATGTATTGTCATTTCCCAATCACTGCTGGGCTATCCGTTACAGAACATCATACAGAATACAGTTGGATAGTTCCATTTTTATTTCTTCTCGCTCCTGCTGTGATTCTCTTTTCTGAGATTAACCATGTAATGTGCAAGCCGGTTTTGAATTAACAAAATTGTATGTTTTCTAGTTCTTGCCGAGGTACTTGTAGTCATAGTCTTCCCGATGAAGCGGGATGTGCCTTTTACATTTCTGCTGCTGTCTTCATTAAAATACACAAAGCATTCTCCGTTACCCCCTACGTGGTAGCCCGTTACTGCGCAGTCTTGAGGGTGCTTTCCACTTACTGAAGCAATCTGACTGAAACAAGGATTTGCGGAGATCATCCATCAAGCACTTTAGTAGAATGAAAAGTGTATTCATTAGTCTAGTTATGCTAATTTTTGGGTTGCTATGGGAAACAGTCTTTGCCATCTGGCACGTTTCCCAAGTTTCTTAGAAATTAATTCCGAATGCATTTGAAGCAAAGACGACATCAGCAAATTTAAGAAATTGCATTCAGATATGCCACACAGTGATATCATTGCTGGATATATTGTGCCTTGGTGGTGGTGATTTAGATCAGAAGAGTACTCGGGGTTGCTTCATTTTGGGAATGGTTTGGTTTCCTGGTCACTCAACCCCCCCCCCCACCCTGCAGCCCTCAAATGATCCGTTTAGGTGGAATTCCACCTTAAATAGTTGATGGAGAACAAAGCTGTGGTTTGATCTAGCTCTTGCAAGCAGGAAAGCTTGGAGTGACGCAGGTATCAAAGAAGAAATATTCTCCGGAACAGAGGTCCAATAAAAGGGAGGGAAAATAAGGAGAGTGTCTCAGCAAGTACAGCCATGGTTAGTGGACCAGCTCTGGCCACACCGTACCGCTGCAGCAGGCATTATTGATACATGGATGCTGGCATATATTGCTTGTTGCTTTCAAATATTTAGAAGTAAGTAGATAAACGCAACAATCCTGGCTCTGCCATCTCCTGGTAAGAGGCATCACCTGCTGTGCTGCCTGCTGCATTCACTTACTGTGCTGGCATGTAAGTACTGGTGTTAGTGCAGTCAGTGCCATATGGCCACGCTGAGGAAACCTAAGTCTTAAAGATTTGTCTCTTCAGCAAATAGCATTTATTATGTAGAGAAAGTTAATACAAGGCACTTACTAATGTATTGTGATTGTCCATATTGCTTCCTTGGCTCGATTAGTTTTTCCATCGTATTCTGCACTGCTTGTTTCTAGACGCTATGGCCGCCGCTGCAGCACAGATAGGAGGTGGACGGGAGGTGATGCGAATGTGTGCCTATGCACGCTCTGATGGTCCTGGCTACAAGTTAACGCTTTTTCCTATAGCGTGCAAGCACGGCGACCACTCCTGGATTGCAGGGTGTTGGATCCCCGCGATCAGATACCAATGACCTCTGCAGTGGTTAGTTCATCAGTATAAAAGTCTTAGAATATACCTTTGTTAAAATGACATTGGTTGGCATAACTACTAATCCTGTCCAGGATTCTATGAGATACTCCTAAATTTCTCCCGTTCTGGATCGCAGGGCTGTGGAGTCGGAGTCGGTCACCATTTTGGTGGAGTCAGTATAAAATGGACCGACTCCGACTCCTAAAATATATAATGAATTAGTACATTTAGTTCAGTGCAATAAGTGCTGAATATATTTTTATAAGAATTTGTGAAAATGATTTAATGTCCTATAAATGTCTGTTCTATTCCTGATCTAAGGATTTAGGCTTTTAGTTGAGATGACTGTGCTGCCCTTTATGTCCAGTGCATGTTCTCTCTGTATGCTTTATGTTTCCTCTGAGCTCATGTTTGGAGAGGTTAGCTGCTCTCATGGCTTCTATCTGCTGATGTAAAACACCTAGAGCCTTATGTATGAAAACTGTCTAGGTGTAGAAGTTTCTTTGTTGCCCATAGCAACCAATCAGAGCTAACTTTCATTTCATATAGTGCTCTGGAGAAATGAAAGGGGAGCTCTGATTGGTTGCTATGGGCAACAAAAAAAGTCTTAGACCTAGACAGTTTTCATACATCAGGCCCAGAGGCGTAGCTACTGGGGGGGGGGAGGGGGGCAGGGGAGGCGATGCTCCGGGCCAATACCTTTGGGGGGGCCCAGCAGGGATGGCCTTAGTATAATCAGGCGAATACAAGTGAGCGCTTCCATTATGGAGTCTGATGGGGGCACATTAAGCCGATCTGAGGTCTGATGGGGGCACATTCTGATGATCTGAGGTCTGATGGGGGCAGATTAAGCCGATCTGAGGTCTGATGGGGGCACATTCTGCTGATCTGAGGTCTGATAGGGGCACATTCTGCTGATCTGCGGTCTGATGGGGGCACAATACGCTGATCTGAGGTCTGATGGGGGCACATTAAGCCGATCTGAGGTCTGATGGGGGCAAGGGACTGTTAGTTTAGTGATGTAAAAGCTGGGGACAGATTTCCTTTAACATAGGAGCCCCCTTTTTTACTCCTATTAATCCTATATTTTACTGCATTATGTGGTAGAGTATTTAGAGTAGGGTATGTAGAAAGTCTATTGTACGGTACTTAACAGCATAGATGATCTAGCAGTTTATATAGTCATCTTGCTAATACAGTATTATAACCACAACTAGTAGTATTAGCCTGTGAAGTTGGAAACGTGCGTTTGGGAAGCCAATAAGTGGGGGGCCCACTCAAGTATGTGTCGCCCCCCATGTGCTGAACCTCTAGCTACGCCTCTGATCAGGCCCTTAGTGAGCTGTACCCAGAGAAGCCTGATAGATTACAAACTGTTTTTGTCATGACTTATCTGTACTATTGATTTTTTGCAAATTTGTTTAAAGTTATCACTTAAACATGCTCCATGTATGAGGGAGTAGGAGTCAGAGTCGGGGTGAGGGGAAATTGAGGAGTCGGGGCTTTGGCTTACCGACTCCACAGCCCTGCTGGAACGTATCATGTCTGTGATCTTTTAGCTGGGTATACACATTAGATGTCAGCTGAACGCGCCAATTTTGGCGACAGTGTCTGATGATCATACGTAGAGATGGCACATTTTGTGGTAGAGGGCAGTGAGGTTTCAATTACCCGATCTGTTTCTCCTCAAGGAGATGACCTGCCACCAGGTGTCTGGCAGCAGCTTTATCCCATGCTCAGCCAAGTTGAAGGAGTTGGTAACGGTCAGGTGAGCGAACATTTGGCCATCAGCTATCAGGTCAGACCTTTTTGTCTGACGTCCAGTGCTGATCTCTGACTGCAGGAGGGATAAATAAACTGGTCACTGGTCTGTAGCAAACATAATGGTACAGTAGGTGTTAATTCTGAGCCAGCTTCACAGTTCCACCCCTCTACAAGTGCCTTCTGGAATACAATGACGATGACTACTATTTAGAGCACAAATCTGAGATATGGCTACGCTAAAGAACCATTAGGAATAGGACCAATTCCAGAAGTGCAAGAGTAAGACATTTATTACGCACTATGGGACTTCATAAGAAATGACTACTTTTTTATGAGATGCATTAATGCCTTCATTTATGAAGCCTGCAAAGAGTCATTTAGTATAACTATAGTGCCAGGGTAACTGTGTAGAAAAATTGCTGCCACCAAACCATAGATATTAAGGTGACTTTTTAAGAATGATGGTGTAATAAAAGCAATAACCAAAGGATAGAGATAATAAAATGATTACACAAGTACAAAATCCATCAACACGTTCAGTGTCTGTATTATAGGTGGCCTTACCATCACTCTATGTACCTGCCTTTGTGGCCTAATATATACGAATTGTCTAGAGAAAAAGTGGACTTGCTTCCCACAGTAACCAGAGCTTGGAAGACCATTCATGGACTGTGGTTGCTATTGGAGTCTTTTTCTCAGGGTCTCTCTTTGATTACCAGTATATTTCCATAGATATGTTCAGGTTGAGTCCACCTACATATATGGTTCTCTTATATGTATTATGACAATCCATTAAAGTTTGGGTTGCTGATTGATATGCATGCAAATCACTCTCTTGAAATGATCTCATATCTCACAAATGAGTATTCTCAGATCATGGCTGTCTACATCAGAGAGAGGGGAAATATAATGGAGAAGATTTATAAAGCTTGCAGGGCAGAATCCTGGCTTCAAAAAGTCATGAGAGGGCTTTTGTGACTTTTTGGGCTGGCTTGTGAAAAATGTGACTTTTTAAGATTTTGTACCACTCGCTTCAGTTTTGAAAAGCGGGTATATTAAGCTATGTTTGAGGTGTAGACCAGATTTAAGAATTTACAGGGATTATGTTATCAGAAAATGACCTATTGTTTAAGTCACATTTTTATGCAAAACCTATTTTTTAGTTGCTCTTTTTTTCATGTCACTGCAGTTTTCACACTGGCCACTAGGTTTAATAATAGGTTGTGATTTTTCCTGTTCTGTACTGGTAATTTTTCAGTAGCTATTATCATTATCACCATAGGCAGAATTACTGGCTTAAGTATCACTCTTTCAAGTGCTTTCTGTCTCTTACACTGGGATATATTCATCCTAATAGGACAGCTTATTTAAAGGGCATCTGTGTTGGTCCCTTGTTCATATTTGTCTGCATTGCTGAGAAAAATGTTTTAAAGTATGCAAATGAGCCTCTAGGAGCAATGGGGGTGTTGCCATTACACCTAGAGGCTCTGCTCTCTCTGCAACTGCCGTACCCTCTGCACTTTGACAGGGACAGGCAGTTACGTGATCACCCCTGGTCCTGTCAATCAAAGTGCAGAAGGTGTGGTAGTTGCTGAGAGAGCAGAGCTTCGAGGTATAATTGCTACGTCCCTGTTGCTCCTAGAGGCTCATTTGCATATATTAAAAAATAATTTTTCTCAGAAATGTGGGCACATGTGAAAATGGGACCAACACAGGTGTCTTCAACTGCTAAGCGCACGTGTAACAGGTCAGACAGTTTCACAGGTACAAATCTGATGACAGATGTCCTTTTAAGAGACCTATTCCCCTACTACATTGTACTTTTAAGCAGGGCTGTGGAGTCGGAGTCGGTGACCATTTTGGTGGAGTCAGAGTTGGAGTCGGTATGAAATGGACTCACTCCGACTCCTAAAATATATAATAAATTGGTACATTTAGTTCAGTGCAGTATATGCTGAATATATTTTCATAAGAATTTGGGAACATGATGAAATGTCCTATAAATGTCTGTTCTATTCCTGATCTAAGGATCTAGGCTTTCAGTTGAGATGAATGTGTGCTGCCCTTTATGTAGATGCTCAGAAGTGAAGCTCCTCCCCTACAGATCACAGGAAAAAGGCACTGGGAAGGAATGACTGCACTCATCTCAGATCTACTAGAGAAAACAGGATTAAAGGGGTTTTCTCACTAGTTACAAAGATTAGCTTTTGTACATAAAGGGGCAGTTAAAAGAAGACATTTTCTAAATACAGTGGTCAGTAGATTTTACTTTAGACATGAACTATAGACAATTCAGCAGGTCTCTCACTGTAAACAGGTTTCTATGGTAACCTGCAGACCAGAAAGACTGTTTGAAAGGGGAGCTCTGATTGGTTGCTATGGGCAACAAAGAAAGTCTTAGACCTAGACATTTTTCATACATCAGGCCCTTAGTGTGCTGAACCCAGAGAAGCCTGATACTTAAAGGGAACCTGTCAGCTCTGAAACACCCTCCAAACTAGAGTTAGCGGTGTATAGTGTAAGTGATGCTGAATCCGAATATGTAATTTTTATCTTTATACTCACTTGCATTCTGATGATGTGCTCTGACAAACCGGCAGTAAAATGCACTCAGTGGACTCTGAGTCCTCTCCATTATGTGAGTGAGCACCGAAGAAAAGTCCTGTCAATGCATTTTACTGCTGGTTTGTGGGAGCACAGCGTCGGAATGGAAGTCAGTATGAAGATAAAACTTTCATAATCAGATTCAGCATCGCTTACACTATACACTGCTTACTCTAGTTCATGGGGTGTTTCGAAGCTGACCGGTTCCCTTTAAAGTTCAGAGTAAAGATATCTAGTAAAACATATTACAAACTTTTTTGTCATGACATATCTGTACTATTGATTTATGCAAAGTTTGTTTAAAGTTATCACTTAAACATACGCCATGTATGAGGGAGTGTGAGTCGGATTGGGAATTTGAGTCGGGAGTCGGAGTCAGGGGAAATTGAGGAGTCGAGGTTGGAGTCGGGGCTTTGGCTTACCGACTCCACAGCCCTGCTTTTAAGGAGAGGATCATACCTGTGTCGGAGGCTCCTCCATCGCTGATTGTCTTATTGGACCTCAACACTAGTGCAACATGCGGCCCTGTTTTTCCAGTCAAGAGTAGACCCCCTTCGACAAAGCTGATTGAGCCAATTGTGACTTAATGGGGTCCATCGGGAATCCGGTATGTGATAGATCTGACTATGATGGAAACCAAGATGCAAGTTAAGAGAGCTTTACTGAAGGATTACCTACTGAAAATATAGATTGTAGAAATCACAGGATTGATAGACATGTTAATGATGTGCAAATGATAAAATGTGAACAAAGTACTCAAAACTTCTCAATTTATTCAGTATAGAGTATGAACGCCAAGCGCAGAAATACACACGTCTTGGCATGCCATCAATGGTGTTATTAATGGTTGTCTGAGGAATTAATCACAGAAATGACTGGCTCTCAGTGTACTAATAATGAATAACCAACCTCCAAATAACGTAATACTATTTCTAAAAGACAAGTAAAAAATCCAGCCTTGTATATAGCAATGAATGTATTCTCCTTAAATAGTTCAATCCACACATAAAGATTAGTCGGTGCTTCTGATTACCATATGTTATATAATGCACAGTGAAGCACTGGAACTATAATTACCTACAACAGGACTTTACTATTTAATAAGCATATTGATGCTTTCCTCACAATTGTGCCACAAGGGAAAATATGTCACACAGGAACAGCGTATTTCGCTCTCCAACAGTGATGTGATCACAGATTTTACTGTGTAGATTGTACCATAATCTGCTACACATAATGTAGATAAATGCATAGCGGTAGACAGTGCACCTCACCATCCTTTGTGGGCACACTGCTGCACTCTGTCTGCGGTGCGGCGCTCTGTAGTTCAGGTCTTTTATATCTTCTCTTGTGTGAAAGCCTCACGCATGCGCTGCCTGTAGTATAGAACGCCAATCCCTTGTGGCATCAAGCTCTATATGGCTTGTGTGGATCATGTGTTTTAATTCCATAGAAGAACATCTGCATGAACAACATGAAGCCTGGTGTTGTCCTGTTGAAAAACCCTTCATGGGACGCTTGGAGAAATGGATGTACCACTGGTTTCACAACCAAATCAATGTAACGCCAATCTGTTGGTGTGACTGAAGTGAAAACTGAAGGGTTTCCGGCAATCGTACATTATGCCGTCCCACACCATAATCCCTGGAGTAAGACCGGTGTGATGTTTCCTTTTGAAGGCCTTTTCATGGCATTGCCATTTAAGATTGGTGGTATAAGGTCAATGGAACACTTGTAGCTGGATGTGTAGCCTTCTAATGCTTTTTGTAGAAACTGCTGCTATATGTTTGGGATGTGACAACCAATTTAACTTGCAGTACAAAATGGATCACTACGTGCCATTCTTTCAGAATCAGACGATCTGTTCGTGCACAGATTCGCCTCTGTGCACCTTTTGCTGTCATTCCAGTTCATCAACATTCTCTAAACCACCAGGACACATAACCTTGAACAGTGTTGACTTCTCTGCCTAGTCTTGTAGTCATCTGCTGGAGTAATAAACCAAAGTCTCTCATTTCAAGGATTCTGTCCCTCTCTATTTGCGATAGGTAACGATAACTGGCACGGTGATGAACAGGAGGCACTGCATAATCATCCCACATAACTTGATCCAATTTTTGAGCTTTCATGTGGCTAAAAAACTTTGCTTTAAATCTGGTGTTTATGGCCCTCCCACTTGCCACAGATTAGAGCTAGGTGCTTGAAAATTTGATCATCTGCAGATCTTAGCAAAACCTGCTCCTTCCTTGATTTGCATTACCTTACCAACTTAAACGAACATCGAGATGGCTGCACAAAAACCTCTAGAGGACACAGGAGGTACTCAATCCAAAACAGTCCATAAACAATATCTTTTGAGAAGAAATGAAGATGGCACTCACCTGAAAAGTCCAGATTCGCTTTATTTGTCCAAAAAAGACAGACTTGCATATAAAGTGGCAGGGGTGCGGTAACGCTACACAAGTGCTGCAGAGCGGCGATGGCTGTTTCGCGCGAGATGCGCTTCCTCTGGCCTCTCTAGACTCCTGAAACAAGTGCATTGTCTCTTAAGCAGGAGTACCGGCCCCCAGCTGACATGAGCACAAGCAGCAAGGGGGGGAGGGGTTGCACTAGCTGCTCAGACTATTAAAAACATGTATATAACCATATAAATGCAGATGTGCGACCAACTAATGCTTAACGGAATACACTCATTGGTTCTAATGATCCAGCTGGCTTCTCTGCTAAGTAATGCTGTATGTCTGCTGCCCCCTCTGGGCATATTGGGAATTGTTTCTATCCCTGCAAATGAAAGACTCCTAGCGTTGCCTGTATGGATCTGTCTTACATGTTCAATTAAACGAGGACATCCTTTACCTGACACCACAGAACTAAAGTGCTCCCTAATTCTTTCGAAAAGGAGTCTGATCGTTTTGCCTATATAAAATAAACCACAGGGGCATGTTATCATATATACTACATATTTTGTCCTACAAGTGATCAGCTGTGTAACATTATGTTCAGTGCCACCAAAACGCAGTGATTTACTCTAAGTTATACTGGCAAAACGAGCAGCTCCCACATCTATGATTACCTCTAGGTACAAAGTCCCTAATCCACATCCTGGGTTTCCTATCTATGCATCTACTCCGTACCGTGTTGCATTTTCAATGATTTTAGATAAAGAACACTCTTCAGAATTTACTTCATTATATACTTATCATTCCTTCCACCACTGAATGTTGCAGCTTTTTCCTATTCAAATGAAGGTGCCCTGCACCACTGCTGTTAAGAGTACGGCATTATGCGGTATTAGACAGTGTCCGGACCAATGTAAGTAATGTAGAAACCGGAGCGCCAGCCCTGGGGACCCAGCTGATTGCCAGTGAGCCGAGAGTCAATCTTATATTGAATCCCATCAACTTTAAAAGCCTGATAACCCCTTAAATTCTTGTGACCTGAGGTCTTGTGGCAAATGTGTGACCAGCTTGGTTTCATTCTGAGGTAATACAAGAATGATAAAAGGAAGGAAAACAATTGTGCGGGCAATTAATTCTGACAAAGACGTGTGAGAAGTCTGTTCTGTACCAGCAGGCCTCAGCACACATCCTCTGACTACTGATGTGGAACATTAATAAAGACAGACCTGGCCCTAGTGAGCCGTGACCACACATGTGAAACTTCATGTCTTACCCATATTAGTCACTGCGGGACTGACAGAAGTACGCTTGCATAAAGTAACCCAGTGCTCACCTCCCATTTTTCTCTGGTACTCAAGCCTCTGTGCAGTAGTAAAGGTCTGTCTCCGAGCAGTTGTGAGGCAGAACCGGTAGTCTTTGTTTATTAGCTTGCACATTGGCAGCCCTCGTATTTGTAGTATGTTGTTGACCTCGAATGGCTTCATGTAGTTGGTCTTTTCTTTGTCTCATTATAATGGTAAGCGTTAACTCAAAAATCTGCGAAGCATGTTGGTCCGTATCTAGTTACAACGGTAAAAGAAGAGCGGCAGCTGTAAGGTCGAGCATCCTTTACCTGCACATAGGGATACGGGAAACACTCTGCTGAATTATATTTCTATAGTGTTGGGTATTGTCTGCACTAAAGCGGTGACCCAACCCCCCTCTGTCCATATTTCATGTATTGGTTTGTGGAATATTTTTATGTATTTTATATGTTTATATGATCAATAATAGTATAAAGCCAGTTTTTTTGCTCTCTTTTTACGACTCCAGTAATATTTTTAATTATGCAAATGTCAATCCAACTCTTGGAACAATTTTTCAGACCATCCATAACTTGTGACTTGTAACTGTAGCTTAAAGGGGTATTCCCATCTGAGACAATGGAAATAAGCCCCCATTGTCTGATACACCGAGAACAGAGCGGGGAAGGTCGTGGACGGAGGACCCTGGGTTTCCCTGGGTCCGGCCACCACCAAGCTCTCTCCCTGTAGCAGTGAATGGGAGCGCACCGCGTTTGCACGGCCACCGCTCCCCTTCATTTATATGGGGCCGACAGAAATAGCTGAGCCAGTGCTCGGCTATTTTTGGCGGCCCCATAGAAATGCAGTTTGAGTTATATATCTTACATGGCCTAGTGTTTCTTCCCGACCTCCCTCCTACATCTGCATGCTTGGCCAAGCGTGCAGGTGTTCTCAATTCATGTAGGGGAGGAAGCCGCTGCCAGACTCCCTTGCAGGTGGATTGTCTCACTTAAGAACAAAGGGATTGGGCAGATCAAGGAGAATCAATACTTATTAGATGGTTGGCTTGTGCCCCCGAATTCAGTGGGCTTGGCCAATATTCATCTAATGTGTATGACCACAACTAGACAATGAGAGTTAAGGTGCCTATTCACCTTAAACGGGTTGTCCAGTCAATAACTAAAAATGTAAAAAGACTATAGATTATAATTGTGTTTTATATATGCAATTTTAAATGAAATCTGCCACCTCCAGCAAGTCTTAATTACAATAATACATGTATAGAACACCCTCAACTGACTAAAGATCAGTAATTTGTGTGTTGCTACGTGCCGCCATTACCCCTCTATGCACCCGTTAATGGAACGGATTGAGAGGACTCTTGTGCATGGGCACATAATGGAGAGGACTGCAGAAGAAGTCCTCTCTATGTATTCTATGGCAAAGGGGGGAGGGGATGAGTATCGACATTCAAATGGCTGACCTGGACTCAGCGTCAGATATTCTGTACATGTATTATCGTAGTTACTAGGGCTTGCCAATTGGGACATATCCCCTTTAACTGATTTGTATAGTGTACCCCATCTCAGTATGAAGAACCATGCTCAGTATTGTCGATGTCAACACAGCAACCTTTCATCCTCCACATTCATAAGACACAAGATGGCGGAAGCCAGGTGACATGTTCATGTGACCACTTAATTGGGCTGTTTTTGGCTTCTTCCACTACGATGCAGGCACTTAATGGTAACTGGATACGTCCTACACATATCCAGGCAGTAGAATCTTCTCCGGAAATGTCCGCTTATTGTTCAGCTCTTGCGCTATAGTGAAGGAAGCCATGAACAGCCCAAGGAAGTGACCACGCGCCATCATTTTACACCCTATGAAGGTTTGCTGTGTTGGGGCTGCTTTCACCTTCAGAGCTGAGGTACAGTGCACAATCTGTTATTTTAGGCATAGGTTGGCCAACCCCTTTAACTCATTGTTTGCAGTGGTCGTACAATGATTTGTTCTCTTGGTTTGGTTTAATTAGTTCTATTTCCCTCCCGAATTCTTACCAATCTGCTATATCATTGGAATTTTAGGAACATGGTATCCCCATAGACTTGGGATATGCGGTGGCACCCCATCATTCTGGAGTTTACCCTGTACATAGTCAACTTTATGAAGCTTGGAAATCTATCTGGAACATCCATGTCACCAGCACGGAGGAATACCCTCACCTGAGACCTGCCCGCCACCGGAGAGGATTTGTCCACAGCGACATCATGGTGAGAATCTCCCCCTTGTGAGTTGCATGGGGTTGGACAGAGGTAACTGCAATTGTTGAGCCATTTATCTCTAATCATCTATACATGTAGTGGAATAATCTTCAGAATGTATAGAAAAAATGTGAAACCCTCGACATAGAGAGACACGGTATCTGTCACATTTAGGGAACATCCACATAGGACAGTAAAAACAAAAATCTGTGGAGGATTTCGCTGCAAAATCTGCATTTTTTGTGGATTTTTATTGTGAGTTTGCCTTGAAATTCCGCCTTATGCATTGCAAATGGCGAAATCTGAAGGTGAATATCTGCATAAAGCATTGACATGCCACGACTTGAAGATATTCACTGCACATCCATTTGTACATGGTTATTGCTGCACATGGACACTGCTGAATTCTTTCCACCTACACATCTGGGCGGAAAATCTGCAGCATTACCACTGTTTGGACACACCCTTATGGTGTGTTATGGGTTATCCCATAATTAATGCATCCCCCCCCCCCCCCACCCCATTCATTGCTCTAATTGCTCTTCTAGGCTGGCAGCATAAGGGCATGCCCTTTCTGAGGAGGGGATGTGCCCTTTTTCAGGAGCATGCACTTTCTGCTGCAGCTCTCTGCCTGTAACTATCACAGCCTCTAACAGTAGATAGGCCGGTGACAGTTGAAGGATAGAACTGAGCGCGTGCGACCACCTCTTTGAGATGAACAGAGTGTTATAGCCAAAAAAAAGTATAACTAGTAAGCTACTGCAATCTGTTTTGCCTCAAGGTTTTACCCCGACAGACGTGTGGACTTTTCACTCATACTATATTCTACAATGAATATCCGGGAGGTTCGAAAGAGCTTGACAAGTCCATCCGTGGTGGTGAACTGTTCCTGACCGTTCTGTTGAACCCGGTAAGAGCTAACATGCTTATACTTACATATTGCAAGGTGTTTTACTTTTTTATTTAAGGACATACAAACATCTATTGATTTACGTTGGAAAGAGATACCGGGCCGCTTCACTAAACTGGTGTGCCATCACCCTGGAACTCGAGTTTATGGGTACATTGGAAATAATAGTGGCAGTTCCGCTCCAGGAGACTGTAAATCTTCCGGGATAATCAGTCATGTTGTTCGCTGGTTTTGTCACTAGTACTTAAAGGGGTATTCTCATCTTGCTATTTCAGCCTTACCAGCAGCCAGCTCTGCTGTTCACTTCCTGGTTTCCTGCTTCTAAGGCTGGGCGGGCTTAGGCAGTTTGAGTGAAGGACTGCCACGCCTCCTTATGACATCACACTGAGAGCTCAGTCCTTGCGTGCTCGTTCATGTGGATAGTATGAGTCATCAGTCTGGCAGCCTGCAGTGTCTGTGAAGCACATCCTTCCTGCTGTGGAATCCTCACTCAGAGAGCCAAAGTGAGCTAAGCAGACAGTAACAATTGGCTCTCTTGCATTCTAATATAGTTTTACACGCAAAACATGTTTTATCTTTTACAAGCCCATTCTTACCATAAAAACAATAATTTACTATTGTACATTGTCCCCATAGCATGTTAGCTAGTAACCTAATTATCTGTGCTATTGCCTCACATAAAATATTACCATCCCCCAACCACCAGCACTGATGCAGATTTGTTTACATTATAGATCTACTGCAGTTGTTTATACACTTTTGACTATATATATATATATATATATATATATATATATATATATATATATATATACATACATACATACATACATACATACATACATACATACATACATATCCAGCATATGCATATACAGGTCTGCTATATCATCCCTCACCAATCCCCTCTAGCTCTTTTGCTCCACAGCTTCCTATACAGCACTGCTACATCTGTCCTCATCTCCCCCAATAGCTAAGCAACTTGTAACTCAGCTCTGCTACATCTGTCTTTCCCTCTCACACTGTGCCTGAACCGCTACCCATACAGCTCTGCTACATCTGTCTTTCTCTCTCACACTGTGGATGAACCGCTACCTATACAGCTCCGCTACATCTGTCTTCACCTCCCCCAATAGCTAAGCAACTTGTAACTCAGCTCTGCTACATCTGTCTTTCCCTCTCACACTGTGCCTGAACTGCTACCCATACAGCTCTGCTACATCTGTCTTTCTCTCACACTGTGGATGAACCGCTACCTATACAGCTCCGCTATATCTATCTTCACCTCCCTCAATAGCTAAGCAACTTCTAACTCAGCTCTGCTACATCTGTCTTTCCCTCTCACATTGTGGATGAACCGCTTCCTATACTGCTCCGCTACACCTGTCTTTCCCTTTACACCACATTTATCTCCCCAATGCAATGCAATTTTCACGCAAACCCATTCATTTCAATGGGGCCAGGGTTGCGTGACGGCGAACAGATGCGTGAAAAAGTTAGCTCATGTGAAAAGCCCCATTGAAAGGAATGGCTCAGGATTCAGTGCGGATGCTATGTGTTCACATCACACATTACACCCACGCGGAAATCATGCCCGTGTGAAAGGGGCCTTATTTTCCCCCTAGTGTCCCTAATATCAATATATAAAAAAAAATGTGCACCTCAAAATAAAAATGCGCTCCCCGTGTCTATCAGGTCCCTATTCCCCACCCAGAAACAATAAATTTATGTCCCCCCTCACCCTCCCTCCACAGTATAATGGCCCCATCCACACCCAGTGTACCTTTACACCGCATTTATTTTCCCCCTAGTGTCCCAAATATCAATATAAAAAAATAACAAATAAAAATCAGTGCACCTCAAAATAAAAATGCGCTTCCTCGTGTCTATCAGGTCCCTGTTAGCCCACCCCCACCCAGAAACAATAAATTTATGTCCCCCCTCACCCTCCCTCCACAGTATAATGGCCCCCATCCACACCTAGTGTACCTTTACACTACATTTATTTTCCCCTACTGTCCCAAATATCAATATATATAAAAAAAAAATCACTGCACCTCGAAATATAAATTTCCTCCCCAGTGTCTATCAACTCTCAAATACATTTATGCCCCCCCTCACCCTCCCTCCACATTATTATGGCCCCCATCCACACCCAGTGTCCCCAATATCAATTAAAAAAAAAAAAAAAATGTCCATCATTAAAAAAAAAAAAAAAAAAAATGTTTTGGGGCAAATAATAGTTGGCGAATATAGTGCGTTTTTTTTTTTATACTTACCTCTGTAGATGCAGGTCCGTGTCTCCAGCTCGCGATCCTCTCTTCTCTCTCTCTCTTCAGCGATGTCTGTGATCGCATACAGAGCATGTGAGGCTCTATATGCGAGCACAGACACATAAGAACTACCGCGCATGCGGGCTGCCCGCTTCTGATATACAGAGCAAGCGCTGCTCTGTATCAGACATCGCAGGGAAGGAAGATGATCTGCGCATGCGCGGCTACATGCGCGCTCCGGCAGAAAGCAGCGGCTGCCTGGGTGAAAACTTACTGCTCTCTGCGCAAGCGCAGCCCGCTGTGAATCCGTGGAAATCGTGCCTTAACCAATGGATACCGAGTGTCAACAACGGGGTAGGAAAATATAATTATATCAAAATGAGGGAAAGTTGGCTAATAACATACAATTACAAAAATTATCAAGGCCACCAGTATTCCATTTAAAAAAAAAATCATGATGATGGGAATACCCCTTTAAGCACTGTATAGATATGTGTGTTGATGTAGTGAGTTTAATGGCAGCTCCAGCCTTCTTCCGACTACTTCATAAATCTGCTTACATTGTCTAAACCTCTTCACGGTCCTCATAAAGTTATCAGTTTTGTTGTACTTTTCACTGTCGAAGAACTGCTATAGTACATTCCTTCATGTTCGCTTTTACTGTATGGTTTTCCATACTTACTTTGCCCTCTAAACTTTGGACCCTATGATAAGAGGCCTATATGGCAAAGCTCTGTGTGGTCCTTCCATGTTTTACAGTTATGATCAAGTCTCTTTACTAGAATGTATCCTGCGGATCTGGCTATGTGCCACGCTATGGCATAACATAACCATATGTTTATACAGTATGTGTATTAGAAAGTTAGGCTTGGACTAGGAATGGAAAGAAATGTGATTACAGAAATGCATGCATCAAGTAAAAATTCCCAGGTTTCATCCTAATGGAGGAGTATGTATACAGAAAGTCAATGAGGGACATTCATCAAGACGGTCGTTCCATATGCCAGTCTTGATCCCTCTGCACTGTACTGAGATGAGCTAATTGATTAGCAAGCAGATTCCTCTTAATAAATTAGTGGCATCTCTGGCAGTCTGAGCACCAGAAACTAGGAGCTGGCACAGACTTCAGCTATAACTTGCGCCAGTTTCTGGCATAAGTTATAGTAAAAATTAGTGGGCAGTGCTAAGCCCTTCCTGCAAACCAGCTTTCTTAAAGGGGTTATGCCATGATTGATGTAAAAAATGAAAATCAGACATCATATAGTCCATGACAATCTTTCTAACAAAGCTAGGACCTGCCCTGTACCTCACATGGATCCAGAGATATGAAGTTCACAGCTCAGGGGAGTTTCTTTTCCGCTGCAGCTCAGGGGGCGTGTCTCAGCTCTCCCTATCACAGCTCAGGAGGCAGTTGAAGAATAAAACTGAGCATGTGCGGCCATCTCAGCGAGCAGGACAAAGAAATAAGAAAAAAACTACAGGTGGCGCTATACAGATAAATTTTATTGAATAACTCAATGGCTATGCTAAATTTTTAATTACATGCAATTACAAAAGTGCACAGATCCAGGTGCTGGTTTGAAAACTGTAGAATATATTTCGTGGGACAACCCCTTTAAGATACAGCACTCTCTACTGTACTCCTATCTAACTCCTTTGTTTCCAGCCCTTATTTATAAGGCTCTGTTCACATATGTGTCGTAATTTCTATTTGTAATGGAAGCCACACTATTAATGGTGTCTGTCAGACCCCACTGATTCAACTGTGGTGTCAGTCATTTTGCCGGGATAAAATACTACTATATGCAGTGCTATTTTCCTGTCAAATGTGACAGAATCTGAAATGGAGCACGTGAACACAGTCTTAATGTTTACTGTATAGCAACAAGAAGTGATTCATACACTTTTGGGGGTCTGAACAGAATCATTTTGTTTTATAACTGATGACTGTCATATGAATGAAGCGATCACTGAAGTTTCCATAATGATAACATTACTAAGGTACGTTTTCTAGATTCATATCCACTTGGGATTCCAGGGAGCTAATCTTAAAAAAAATATTAAAGATAAATGTTGAGTTTTTAATTGACAGTGAGCATTGTCTGCCATGTGAAGTACAGTACTACCTTAAAAGAAGTCTGTCATCTGTTTTGACCGTGCAAGACTGGCAACGACACTAGGTAGGGAACTGGGAGAGCAGGGCAAATGGAAATTTGTAGAGCTTTTATTATCAGGAGTAGTGTGAATATTAAGTTTTAGTCTTCTGGGCACTGTTCATACAAGTGGTCAGGAGGCAGTGCTTCCAGGAGCCTGGGGTGGCCTATGAATCACATCAATGCACGGAGCACTTCACAGTGAATCTTGGCCTCCATGGTTCATGCAGGAGCAGTGCCTGGTAGAACACAACTTCATGTTTATTCTACTCCTGATAATAAAAGCTCCACAAAAGATGTATTTGTCCTGCTCCGTAGCTGTTGCCTAGCTCAATCAGTGGTTGATTTGTAGGGTACAACCACATAATTTTTCACTGTCTGTAGAAGTCTGCTTCTTTTGCAGAATATAGCATGCAGCTGTGTCTCTTAAAGGGGTTTTCAGAGATTTTTATTCTGATGACCTATCCCAGGGGTCAGCAATCTTGCACACTTTCTTGGCTGTTCTCTAAACTCCCACACAAGTGGAAGAAGCATGCTGGGAGTTGTAGTTTCACAACAGCTGGATTGCCGAAGGTTGCTGATCCCTGATCTATTCTCTAGATAGGTCATCAGTATCTGATCGGTGGGGATTCAACAATCTGGACCCCTGCCGATCAGCTGTTTGAGAAGGCAGTGGCACTCGCAGCATTCTCACAGCTGAGTGACAGAATGTTCATCAGTCTTTTGGCCTAGGTGCAGCTCAGCCTCAAAGAAATGTATTGGGGTTGAGCACGATACCAAACATAGCTGTTATCCAATGTACAGCGCGGTGCCTGGCAAGCTGCAAGAAGGCCGCGGTGCTCACAGGAGTGCCAGTGCCATTTCAAAGTAGCTGATCAGTGGAGGTCACGGGTGTCGGACCCCCCACCAGTCAGATACTGATGACCTATCTTGAGGATAGGTAATCAGTATAAAAATCTCAGAAAACCCTTTTAAAAACTTAGCTGTAAATTGTGGACGGCAGACTGTGCTTGTGAATTCCAGCACGATTGCATTATAAATTTGGCAGTGCTGTTTTTTGATTACTGCGAGCGCCCGCTATCTGGACTGGAGATGGCGTTACCACTCAGCAATCACCTGTCTATACAAGTACATCTCCCATGGATTCTTATTATAACATTCCAGTCAAGCAGAACCTATTCAGCGTTCAGATCACCTTTGGTTACATTTTGTTTGGTATTCTTATGTTCTCTTTTTAGCTCTGGTACAACCTCTGCAGATGCTTAGTATATTCTGCTCTAAATCCTCCACTAGTCTATATTGTGGAATACGGTGATAGGGAATCGTACATAAATATGCCTGACTGTATTGTAGAATATCTTCCAGATACATATATCATTGCTGTAGTGTCACATGGAATATATCACAGATATATATGTCTGTATCATAGGGTTGTCTTCCCAAATGTGTATCATAAGAATTTCTGCCCAGATATGTGTCTGCGTCATTGTATCATATGTCTGTATTGTCCAGAATAATTTCAAGGTATGCTTTGTTCTATCTTTGGTTATGCTGCCAGGTATGCATGTGTATATTGCTGGGACACCTGCCCAGGAATGCATGTCTCAGTCATAAGGAGGAGGAGGTATGTTTGTGTCGTTGGGTAATATTCATGTCTGTATTGTCTTGAATACTCTGCAGATATGCATATCTGGGCAGGATTCCTGACAAATTCATAAATGCATATATACCCAGGCAAGATTACTGATAATACAGATGTGTATCTGGGAAGGATTCTAGACCAAACGGACATGTATATCTGTATCATTGGGCATCCTGCCTGGATATGCATGCATGTTTGTATTGTCGGGAATCCTGCCTGGTTATGCATGTCAGTATTGTCGGGAATCCTGGCTGGGTATGTTTGTCTGTATCTTCAGGAATCCTGGCTGGGTATGTATGTCTGTATCGTCGGGAATGTGTGTCTACGTTTTCGAGAATCCTGGCTGGGTATGTATGTCAGTATCGTCGGGAATCCTGGCTGGGTATGTATGTCTGTATCTTCAGGAACCCTGGCTGGGTATGTATGTCTGTATCGTCGGGAATCCTGGCTGGGGGGTATGCATGTCTGTATTGTTGGGAATCCTGGCTGGGTATGTATGTCAGTATCGTCGGGAATCCTGGCTGGGTATGTATGTCTGTATCGTCGGGAATCCTGGCTGGGTATGCATGTCTGTATCGTCGGGAATCCTGGCTGGGTATGTATGACAGTATCGTTGGGAATCCTGGCTGGGTATGTATGTCTGT
Organism: Rhinella marina; assembly: GCA_900303285.1. NCBI lineage: Eukaryota > Metazoa > Chordata > Amphibia > Anura > Bufonidae > Rhinella > Rhinella marina. The sequence goes on from ONZH01016205.1 coordinate 206,349, forward strand.
ATCGTCGGGAATCCTGGCTGGGTATGTATGTCTGTATCGTCGGGAATCCTGGCTGGGTATGCATGTCTGTATCGTCGGGAATCCTGGCTGGGTATGCATGTCTGTATCGTCGGGAATCCTTGCTGGGGGGTATGCATGTCTGTATTGTTGGGAATCCTGGCTGGGTATGTATGTCTGTATCGTCGGGAATCCTGGCTGGGTATGTATGTCTGTATCGTTGGGAATCCTGGCTGGGTATGCATGTCAGTATCGTCGGGAATCCTGGCTGGGTATGTATGTCTGTATCGTCGGGAATCCTTGCTGGGGGGTATGCATGTCTGTATTGTTGGGAATCCTGGCTGGGTATGTATGTCTGTATCGTCGGGAATCCTGGCTGGGTATGTATGTCTGTATCGTCGGGAATCCTGGCTGGGTATGTATGTCTGTATCGTTGGGAATCCTGGCTGGGTGTGTTTGTGTATTGCAGAGTAGAATGAGGAAATGCTTATGCACAATGTGACATTTTTTCATTTAAAAAAAGAAAAGTAATTTAAACATTTAATAGTTAAGTGGAGAATTAATGAGACTCTTCTACAGTTTAATGTATTTAAATGGTGAAATTTGCTCTGGGCATTCAGGGACTGATGGAATTGGGAATGCAGTCTTTTCAGAGTGATTATTCGGAGTGTTTTGGCTTTGCTTCAAGTCCATCCTCCTGTAATCTAGCAGCCATTCCAGCCAGTGACATGAGGACAGGTAGACCGAATGAGGTTAAAAGTTCATGTCCCTGTGATGTATAGTCCTCCACAGCTCTAGTCTTCTCTTTCATATCAGACAATTGCAGTTCTGTTTCAGAAATCCTTTTTTTTTTTTTTTTTTGGATTATGACTGGCTGTATATGGAGAAATTCCTGTAATCTGGCATTCGATAATCTAGAAGTGTGATATCATGGCACTTGTTTCCAGCACAGACTTGCATAATTATTTAGAATTTGAAGAATCAGAAGACTGAACAAATAGAAGCAAATACTAGACTCCTCTACAATAATTAAGAAAACGTATTGTTATCCTCCCTCCCAGCCTTACTGAATATCTGTGGCTTTCCAGTGGTACGGAATATCCTATAATCTGGTACTCATTAGGTCCATTTGTGCCAATTCACGGGAATTTTACTGTATCAGTGAACCACACTTGATGTAATAAACCAAGTTAGCATTTAATATTCCTAAACCAGAAGTCAAATAAAATGTAGTCAGATATTTTTGTTGAAATAGGTCCGAAAAGTCACAGAAGCCCGAATTCTGGAGGGCAGGACATGATCAATCCCCCTAAAGTTTGAGACCCTTGTTGGCAGAGACAAGCAGGACTCTGTGTATTATACCTCTGAACCCAGAGAAACATTTTGATCCAATATGCACTTCAGAATGCTCTGCTCTAGATACCAGGCTCAAGTGTAGACCTCGTAGAGAGAACTGAAGGAGTGTTTTCTGCCACGGGCTAGGAAAGCTGCAGGAGAATATGAAAGTGAAGCCTGTAATCAAGACAAGAACAGGAAAGTAATGGTTGTTTGTGTGAATGATGTCTCTTCACACCTTCATTGCACTGTTTCCACAGTTACTGGAGAGCATCTCGCGGCACGTACAGCCGCAAGGAAACGTGGTGTTAAGTAAGCATATATCACACACTACATACCACTTAATGGCTGGCATCGAACCCCCTGTCAGCTTTGGCAGCGTAAGTGTATATGTATGTATATATATATATATATATATATATATATGTGTGTGTGTGTGTGTATATATATATATATATATATATATATATATATATATACACACACACACATATATACACATATACACTCAATTTTGATAAGGTCCACGTGGCTTATAGATTTCAAAGCATGACTGATCAAACTGATCAGCACACCAAAGTATTGAAATTGTCCTTAAGAGAAAATGTGCTAAAGGAGACCAGTCATCATTTTTGCGTGTTTTCTTCTGTGTTTGGGGTTCTTTTTAGGGGAAGAATCTAAAATAAGTGTAATAGTGATTATTCCAGTTTTTATACTGGCCGACACTATAGACTCTTGCCTACTGTTTTCTGCTTCTCGCTTGTGGTTTGCTGTGTAGACTCAGACAATCAGCATAGGGTGGGGGGCTCAAAGGGGTTGTCGAGTTCCTTCAGTGCACTGCTGAGGCTAGTAATTGGCTGCAGCGGTCACTTGTCAACGTGAGGTCATTGCTTCAGCCCTGTAAACAGAACCCAGCTGTTAAAATCGGAGCAAGGATGTGGAATCTGTGACTTCTTTATTGCAAGTGGATCCCTTGTGGTGTCTGGTTTCCTTCTGAAACTGGACAACCCCTTTAATGACCGTGCTGTTGCAGGCCTAAATGAGGTGGCATCATGTATCTCCCCTGTCACTCTTTGGAGGCCTGTAGTCTATTACTTCTTGGAGACTCCCAATCTATGATATTTTTGTCCACTTCCTTCTACTGCTGCTGCTGTTAAGCGAACACACCTTGCTGAAGGAAGTGTTCCGCAATATGGCCGTTTACATGAACGTTTACAACAAGAAATCACTAGAACTATTTCACTTCTACAGATTTAATAAAAGGACCGTTAAATACATGGGACATTTCCTTTAAGACATGGAAGCTTTAGTTTGCATTTCAGCTTTGTTGAATAGTTTGGCTTCCATCATAGGTTGCAGTGTATCCCAGACCAAGCTGTAGTCTCTGAAGAGATAACTTAGTGCTGGATGCACAAGTAGAGCAGAATGCAGTCATCCCCCCCCCCCCCCCCCTTTTCCACTGAAATATTCAGCACAGCGCCATGGCGAGGTCATGAAATATTCACCGGTTCTAGTTCTGTAATGTCATGTTAATGTCAAAAAAGACTTCTGTACATCACATGGATGTGAATTCGAACCAGAAAATTGGACCAAGGTCTGAAATCCCACAGCACCTGCAGCACCTTGCCCTCCATGCCGTCTTTTTATCTCTCTGTGCGGTGCATTAATAATAGATGTGTGTTTATACAGCCAAGTGCTCTACTTAGGAGAGTTAACCTAGATGGCATACCCTGTGTGCGTCTGTTACAGATCAGCATCTTCATGACACATCTTTCTAACTACGGCAATGACCGCCTGGGGCTTTACACATTTGAAAGCCTAGTAAAGTTTGTGCAGTGCTGGACCAACCTCAGACTACAGACTCTGCCACCTGTCCACCTTGCAAAGAGATATTTTGAGATCTTCCCTCAAGAGAAGAACCCGCTGTGGCAGGTAAGTGTATTCACGGATTATTTAACACTCAGACACGTCATGATGATCACATACCAATTCATACCCGTATGGTTATAGCGTGCCATACTGTCTCTTGTTTTTAACCAGTAATGAAATCCCGAGATTGCAAAATGGAAGACCTGTATCTTCATTTTATTTGAACTCTTAAGTGTAGAGTGTCTTTTTATAGCTCTTCATCATGCCGTTCCTCTCTTATTCTACTAGGAAATTTATTAATTAACACTCCAGGCCTGCCATACAATCTCCATGCTGAACTATGCAGGAGGCATAGTTCAGCGTGGACAATGTAAAAATCATATTCACCCTAATAGAGATCTATTAGGGTAAATAGGAGAGGGGATTAAAAGATCCCCATGTACTAGGCCCCTAAGGGGGGGGCTAATAGTTATTTTAAAAAAAAAAAAGTGAAAAAAGGTTAAAAAAAAAAAAATACACTGTTTAAAATCACCCCCCCTTTCCCAATTTTACATCTAAAAATTATATAAACAATATTGGTTATCATTGCATCCGAAAATGTCTGAACTATTTAAAATACTTTTAAAAATTTCCTGTGCCCCCATCAGACCTCAGATCAGAGTATTGTGCCCCCATCAGACCTCAGATCGGCTTAATGTGCCCCCATCAGACCTCAGATTGGCTTAATGTGCCCCCATCAGACCTCAGATTGGCTTAATGTGCCCCATCAGACCTCAGATCAGCGTATTGTGCCCCCATCAGACCTCAGATCGGCTTAATGTGCCCCCATCAGACCTCAGATTGGCTTAATGTGCCCCCATCAGACCTCAGATTGGCTTAATGTGCCCCATCAGACCTCAGATCAGCGTATTGTGCCCCCATCAGACCTCAGATCGGCTTAATGTGCCTCCATCAGACCTCAGATCGGCTGAATGTACCCCCATCAGACCTCAGATCAGCAGAATGTGACCCCATCAGACCTCAGATCAGCAGAATGTACCCCCATCAGACCTCAGATCAGCAGAATGTGCCCCCATCAGACCTCAGATCGGCTTAATGTGCCCCCATCAGACCTCAGATCAGCGTATTGTGCCCCCATCAGACCTCAGATCGGCTTAATGTGCCCCCATCAGACCTCAGATCAGCAGAATGTACCCCCATCAGACCTCAGATCAGCAGAATGTACCCCCATCAGACCTCAGATCAGCAGAATGTGACCCCATCAGACCTCAGATCAGCAGAATGTACCCCCATCAGACCTCAGATCAGCAGAATGTGACCCCATCAGACCTCAGATCAGCAGAATGTACCCCCATCAGACCTCAGATCAGCAGAATGTGACCCCATCAGACCTCAGATCGGCTTAATGTGCCCCCATCAGACCTCAGATCGGCTTAATGTGCCCCCATCAGACCTCAGATCGGCTTAATGTGCCCCCATCAGACCTCAGATCGGCTGAATGTGCCCCCATCAGACCTCAGATCGGCTGAATGTGCCCCCATCAGACCTCAGATCGTCTGAATGTACCCCCATCAGACCTCAGATCGTCTGAATGTACCCCCATCAGACCTCAGATCGGCTGAATGTACCCCCATCAGACCTCAGATCAGCAGAATGTACCCCCATCAGACCTCAGATCAGCAGAATGTGCCCCCATCAGACCTCAGATCAGCAGAATGTTCCCCCATCAGACCTCAGATAGGCTTAATGTGCCCCCATCAGACCTCAGATCAGCGTATTGTGCCCCCATCAGACCTCAGATTGGCTTAATGTGCCCCCATCAGACCTCAGATCAGCAGAATGTACCCCCATCAGACCTCAGATCAGCAGAATGTACCCCCATCAGACCTCAGATCAGCAGAATGTGACCCCATCAGACCTCAGATCAGCAGAATGTACCCCCATCAGACCTCAGATCAGCAGAATGTGACCCCATCAGACCTCAGATCGGCTTAATGTGCCCCCATCAGACCTCAGATCGGCTTAATGTGCCCCCATCAGACCTCAGATCGGCTTAATGTGCCCCCATCAGACCTCAGATCGGCTGAATGTACCCCCATCAGACCTCAGATCAGCAGAATGTACCCCCATCAGACCTCAGATCAGCAGAATGTACCCCCATCAGACCTCAGATCAGCAGAATGTACCCCCATCAGACCTCAGATCAGCAGAATGTGCCCCCATCAGACCTCAGATCGGCTTAATGTGCCCCCATCAGACTCTTATAATGGAAGCGCTCACTTGTATTCAACTGATTGTACAAAGGCCATCCCTGCTGGCAACCCCCCCCCCCCTCCCCCACCCGAGGTATTGGGCCCGGAGCATCGCCTCCCCTGCCCTCCCAGTAGCTATGCCTCTGGGCCTGATGTATGAAAACTGTCTAGGTCTAAGACTTTTTTTGTTGCCCATAGCAATCAATCAGAGCTCTCCTTTCATTTCTCCAGAGCACTATATGAAATAAAAGGGGAGCTCTGATTGGTTGCTATGGGCAACAAAGAAACTTCTACACCTAGATAGTTTTCATACATAAGGCTCTAGGTGTTTTACATCAGCAGCAGATAGAAGCCATGAGAGCAGCTAACCTCTCCAAACATGAGCTCAGAGGAAACATAAAGCATACAGAGAGAACATGCACTGGACATAAAGGGTAGTACACAGTCATCTCAACTAAAAGCCTAAAACCTTAGATCAGGAATAGAACAGACATTTATAGGACATTTCATCATTTTCACAAATTCTTATAAAAATATATTCAGCACTTATTGCACTGAACTAAATGTACTAATTCATTATATATTTTAGGAGTCAGTCGGTCCATTTTATACCGACTCCGACTCCACCAAAATGGTGACTGACTCCGACTCCACAGCCCTGCTGGGTACTGCCGCAATAGTATTGAGCTACATAATAAGGACATCAAGTCATTTTTAGCGCACAGTGCATGCTGTGATGTCAAAACCCCGAAAACCTTGGCGAATTCTGTTTTGCTTTTTGTTCCTATTTTACCCCACAAAGAATTTTTCCAATACAAGACATGATAAATTAAATGGTGGCATTAAAAATGCATTTTGTCCCACAAAAAAAATCCCTTGTATGGCAATGTGAACGTAAAAATAAAAAAAGTTATGGCTATTGGAACGTGGGGAAGAATAATCCAAAATGAAAATAGGCCCGGTGTTAATTGACAACTGTGCGCCACCCAATTGTGTGTCCTGTACAGCAATCTTCAATGCATGTTGTCTCTTATCCCAGAACCCATGTGGCGACAAGAGGCATAAGGACATCTGGTCAAAGGAGAAGACATGTGACAGGTTGCCCAAGTTTCTTGTTGTTGGGCCCCAAAAGACAGGTAAGTGTACTGGTAATTTCCATTTAATAATCCTGGGAAAAAAATGACTGGTCAGCTAATACCTCACAAAAATGTGGGTGGCAAATCCACACCAGAAAAGTGGATGAGATGTTACAAGAACGTATCCATACACTGTGGAAATTGACCTTTAGGGCAGATTTTAAACCTTCAGCATGTAAATGTATTTATTTTTTTTGCTGTGTTTTTCATCATATGCGTAGAGTGACATCCTCAAGAATCTGACCCTTTCTGTAATTGTCTTTTATTGTTTCACAGGTACAACCGCCCTGTACTCCTTCCTCAACATGCACCCGGCTGTCACCAGCAACTTTCAGAACCCCGTCACCTTTGAAGAAATTCAGTTTTTCAATGGTATAAACTACCACAAAGGCATTGACTGGTAAATGCACCATAAAACACTGTGTAGATATCTTCTTCCTCTACTGAACTCCCATCAGTGACCAGTCACTGTTTTACCCGTATCTCTAGGTACATGGATTTTTTTCCCATGCCCTCCAATGCCAGCACAGACTTCATGTTTGAGAAAAGTGCAAACTACTTTGACTCAGAAGTGGTACCAAAACGCGCAGCCGCTCTCCTGCCCGGGGCCAAGATCATTGTCATCCTGATTAATCCTGCCGATCGGGCCTATTCTTGGTACCAGGTAAATGAAATGTCTATGTTTAATTGCTGTATGGGTAGTGAATATAATGAGAACGAATTGGAAAGATTAATTACTGTTATTATATTAATCCAGTTTAGACATCGCTGACCTTTTACTCGCCACCGCACACTTAATAGTATGTTTGAAGTCCTTTTATATTAGTTTTACATATCACAAACCCAGGCTTTAATACACTGGTATGAAGAAGTGTAGAAAACACAGGAAAGCCTCTATGAACTTTTTTTTATTCATTTTCTTTTCCTCTGCTATGGCTGGTTCTTAAATAGAGATATTAATAGTAATATATAATATATTTATATATAATATAATGATATCTAATATTATAATATATAATATACTTTATTATTATATTATATAACATGGAATAATAATAGAGAGGTCATTACAGAGCTGTGCTGACTGTAGTATTCAGTTAATGGTTCATCCCAAGAGCGTGTAACAAGGGGTGTCCCAAAAGTGACCACCAGTTACATGGTTCCAGTATTTTTAGTCATCAGGGCATTGAGAAGTTGGGCATGCTGGAAGTGAGGAAGTACCTTACATAAGTTCAGTCTTGACTAGACTGACATTCTTCTCCCAATTAAATCTAGTAGAAGAGCATTAGCACTGCACTGGAAACAAGTGGTCTCTGGTGAATTTACTGCTAGTAGACATGCAGATCATAGACTCAGCTGGTGCTGCAACAGTTTGAGTTATTAAAGAGGACCTGTGACCTCTCCTGACATGTGTTTTAGTCACTACTTGTATTCCCCATGTAAAAGCATGTATTCTTAAGTTATGTTGAACCATTCCCTTAATATTCCTGCTAGAAGTTATGGATGAATTACTGGCAGTTTTCAATGAAGTTTCAGATGGCTGTTATCAGTTGGGGGGGAAAGTTCAAGCACAGTCTGACGCTGGAAGCGCTGATTGCATAGTGTCAGACTGTGCAGACACACCTCTCATTGCAAACTGCTAGTAGTTCAGTTATAATTTCTAGAAGGAATAATAAAGAAAAGGCACAAAAATAGATGCTCTAGAAATAGTTGTTACATAAGGTGAAGGATCCTCTTTAAACCCTTGTTCAGGCTCGGTCCAGAACTTTCTGGTTTGCCAACCAAAATGCTGTGACAAGGAGGGGCCCAAATTTGATTACCATTACAGTATCTGTAGCCTTTATATAAAGGAATCATAGTTGTAGAGGAGAAAGTTGATTGCTTGGGTGACGTTGGAGGTTAGGGCTGCTACTGTCCCAGTTCTTGTGGCCCCCGGGGTGTCTAGAATTTAGTTTGAGAAGAGGTCTTTAAAGGTTAATAGTTTGTTGGCATTGGCGGTGCAGACGTTCTCTCGCTCTGTCATTATTAGCCTAAATGACCAGTGTTTCTGGCTGCAGAAAAAGCTCATTACAGTAAATCTACAACAACCAGGACCCGGGGTTGTCTGCAGGGGCTTCAGCTAATCTCCTTTATTGATTTAACTATTCCTGGTCATCTGTGCTAGACGCATACAAAGTTAATTGCTTTTATTCTGGCTGTCTTCAAGAAGAATCTGTGTGGTGTGACTAGCAGCAACTGCCCAGGGGAAATACTTCATCTAAATATGGTTTCCCTTCGCCATTTCTTATCTTACAAAAGCTATGACACTTATGAAGTTCATTCAGTTGGCTCACTTTCCACACACGTGCGGCAGAAAAGGATGATTAAAATGGACCTGTCAGAAATAATCAAGGCCACAAATACTATATACGGCCTTTTTTGAGAGACTAAAAGCTTTAAAGGGGTTATCCAATTTCTCCCCCCCCCCCCCATGTGCCGGGCCCCTCACAGGTAATATACTTACCCTGCTTCCTACTTCTGGCACCCTCATCACCTCAGCTGCTTCTCCCTGTACACGGATTAAAACATCCGGTGTCGGGGGAGCAGCCAATGGCAGGTGGGGACGCGAATGAGCCTCCTTAGTGTCACCCACGATGCTAGGAAGGCTCGTCCCCGTCCCCGCCTGCCATTGGCTGCTAAAAAACACCGGATGCTTTCATCCATGTGCAGGGAGAAGCAGCAGCGGTGGTGCGGGGAGCGGGGTATGTATATTACCTGTGAGGAACCCGGCACATGGGGGGGGGGCTGTTTGAGAAATTGGATAACCTCAAGGCATTACAGCTCCTCCAGATCCATTACCATATAAACCTGGTCTGGAAATCCCACAGATCGCCACTCGCCTGAATAGGGACGGTAAAGCCCTGAGCACCTGGACTTGACTATATCAAAACTATTTTCTTTAAAATGACTTGTAATATCGAATAAACTGTTATCTGTGGTAGCAAAGAATAAACCATGGGACGGATATGACTGCTGCCCCACAGGCTGGAAAGTGATCTCTACAAAACAGGGCATAAAGGCCTATTGTGAGGGCGCAGTGGGCAGAATTTCCAAACATTAAAGGGGTTATCGAACCCCAATAATGCCATGCCCCCCCCCACCCCACCAAAATGAACGGACACCTCATACAAGTTATACTTACCCCTCTTCCTGTCACCCACATCGCTCCTGATGTTGCGGGCACCGCTGCATCTCCCTGTCGCGCGGATCAAAACATCCAGCAATAGGGCAGAGGGGGGTGGTGGCAGCCAATAGCAAACCATGATGGGAACAAGCCTCCCTAGCGTCACTCGCGATGCTAAGGAGGTTGCCCCCAACGCACGACCCCTCCTCGACAGATGTTTTGATCCATGAAACATGTGGTAGGTATAACTTGTATGAGGTGCCTGGGCATTTTGGAGTGCATTATAGGTGTTGGATAACCCCTTTAAGTAACATAAGAACTGCAATAGGTACTTTTGTAACAATAGATTAATTTCCAGAGTTTGTAAAGCTTTTTAGATGCATGGTGTTTGCAGCACTATGGTGACAACCTTCTTTTGCTTTCCTCGGTTAGCACCAGCGAGCACACAATGACCCAGTGGCAATCAACTACACCTTTGCTCAAGTCATTATGGCTGGTTTACATGCTCCACATGAACTGAAAAATCTGCAGAGCCGCTGCCTGGTGCCCGGTTGGTATGCTACTCACCTGGAGAGATGGCTGGCCTACTACCCAACGAGCCAGGTTAGTGTGGCAGAAACCTTTTTTTTTTTTTTTTTTTTTTTTGGTATGGCAGCTTGTTAGCAATGATTAGGGGGAATCTTAGCCTGTGTAAAGGGTCCTTTACTTAAAGGGGTTGTGCCAAGTTTATAAGTTATCTCCTATCCACAAGATATCTAGCTGATCACTGGGGGTCCAACCTTTGATCTTGTGAACAGGAGTCCTGTTCCCCATTCTCCCCTCCCCAGCTGCTCCATTCATTCTTTATGGCAGTGTCCCTCAACTGCAGCCCTCCGTGCCCACCTGCCGGTTATGTTTTCAAGATTTTCTTAGTATTGAGAAGGTGATAAGTAGTGATGGGTAGTGTCAAGGCATCAAGACTTGCCACAGGTATTCATTCTGTGGGATATTCTCAAATCATGATCGGTAGGTGATCCCTGAGGACTGGAGTTGGGGACCACTGCTCTATGGGCCCGCCAGAGATAGCTAGTACTGTACTATACTACATCTGGCGCTCCCATAGAGAAATATTGGAGCAGCAGGGCGCGTGCTTGATCTGCCGCTCCTTCAGAACAGAGGAATGGGACCCCATTTCTCAGGATCAGTGGGGGGCTCCAATGATCAGCTAGTTATCTATCCCTGTCCTGTAGATAGGCGATAACTTAAAGTTGGCACAACCTATTTAAAGGCAACTGGAGAGATATTGGAGGATCTTCTCATTCTTATGGAGATTCTGCACAGTCATTCATTTAGTAAAAGGGCTGCTGTCATATGTATGGATGGCTGTTTCCTTACTTTTATGATTTACTTCTGCTGTATCAGAGAGAGCCAAGTGGAAACTGACCTGATACATTGCATCAGGTCACTGCTGGAGTTTCTGTAAAGCAAGTCCATTGCTATACTGGATCGGTTTCTGTGGATACCAGCAAGGAATGGTGTCTTTCAGGGCTCCTGTATTTTGTACATCAGAAATAGCACTGCAGACTTCACTGTTCTTGCTATCAAAATACCTAAAACCGTGATGGACTGGTAAAAATGCCAGTGTGAACAGATAATGTGTTATGTTCTTTTTCTTCAAAGGTTTACATTTTAGACATGTTCTACAGCAGGGATGCTCAACCTGCGGCCCTCTAGCTATGGCAAAACTACAACTTCCAGCATGTCCTAATAGCTGTAGGTTCTCCGGGCATGCTGGGAGTTGTAGTTTTGCAACAGCTGGAGGGCCGCAGGTTCGAGAATTTCTCTATATGAATAGATTAAACCTGTTTTTTTTCCTACATCGGTAAAGTTTTTGGCACAGTGGACCTCCTCTAGCAGAAATTATCACACATGGAAAGGTCCTCATGGCCCTTACTCACCAGTCAGACTCCAGTGTTCATTCGTCTTGTACTTTATAGAAAATAAGTGAACTCTGGTTGTTATTGTTACGAGTTTTCTGTGAGGCAGTTTGTGTAGTGCATAATGGGCTTCATACATCAAGTGCCCTAATGAATAGAGAAGCAATGACATCAGAGCTCGCTGGCACAGTCCCAGAAGAGGGCCCGTTTATATTCATGACTTAGTTTCCCTTCTGTCTTACCAGGTATTGCTAGCTTCCAGCCCTCCCATTTATCACCCAGTCTATTACAGAATTGCAGGCTGCATTTCAGTGTGTAAGCAGTTTGGTGATAATTTTATTTCTTTTTCCCCTCCACCAGCTTCATATAGTTGATGGCCAAGAATTGCGGAACAACCCATCTGCAGCCATGGATGGTGTCCAGAAGTTCTTGGGAGTGACGCCACATTTCAATTACACACAGGCACTCAAGTAAGTTTTCAGTGGAAGATAGAGGACTCATGGAACAAGCTGCAGCATTTGCTTTACACTGCAAGCATGCAGGATGTGTGCCCAGGTGATGGCCACCTACCTAACTGGTCAGGTTATGAATGCCTTTCCCGATAATCGCCTTTCTGGTCGGCGCGTGTAAAGAAACGTTCCCTCCCTGCAGTCGGCTGCCCGTTCAGTGAAGGCAACCCCTGCATTTACATGCAGCGACCACCTCCAACAGTATGAGAACAAGGGTTGCTTCTGCTATCGCTCGTCCACATACAGAATCTTTCTGGGCAGCAGATTGCTGTTTAAGCCGCACGATCTGCTGCCCAGGAACGATGATTGATGTGCCTGCACGAACAACAAGATCACCTGATGAACGATCGTTTTGCTTGTTCATCGGGTGATTGCGGCTCATTCAGACAGGCAGATTTTCGGGAACGTGCGTTCGCAGGAACGTTCATTACTGATGATCTGCCCGTCAATCAGGAAGTGTAAATCCACCTCTAGCCATGTTTTTACAATTTGCTACTCAATTTGATGATGTGTAGTAGTGGAAAAGACAACCATTGTGCGATTCCTATGGGTGTTTCCATCATCCAGGGGTTGTGCATTGCAGATTTCAGGTTCATGTAGGATTGATGCTGGCGTTCTTACATAAACACATTAGTCTGTCCACTCCTTCTCCATAATGCACCCTTTCACTCACTGGTTCAGCTTCACCTCTCCACAAGTAAACTTTTGTTCTTGCAGAAAGTACTTTCACAAGGAGAGTTTATGTCCTGTAAGTTACTGTGTAAGAGCTTCTGACTAGTGCAGTAAATATGAAATATATAACGTATATCCAGCGCTGTGATTGCTCTAGAGAACTAGAGCTATTTATTGACATGAAGCTTCCACCACTACTTTTCAGAGGTGCTGCAGGAGTCTGCTTTTAAAGGGAGTCAACAGCACCCTCTCTGTTTGTATAGACCAGGTGTAGGCAACCTCCGGTACTCCAGCTGTTGTGAAACTATAACTGCCAGCATGCATACTTTTTCTGCCCTTCTCAGAACTCTCATAGAAATGAATGGAGCATGCTGGGAATTGTAGTTTCACAACAGCTGGAGTGCTGAAGGTTGCTGACCCCTGGTATAGACACATAGCTCTGGTTCACATGATTAAAACACTGTTTTTCTTTTTTGATCCAAGGCTCCGTTCTCAAGTTGATACTTTATCTTAGTATGGAAATGAGGGCATAACTATTGCTCGTGTTGCACCCAATCTCCACTCCTTTTAACGGTCAGCCCCTCCATCTCTGCTTTGATCTACAAAGTTAGGCAGTGGCAAAACAGCAAGGGAGGGGCTGGCCATAGAATGGAGTGGAGCTTGTGTGCAACAAGAGCAATGGTGACGCCCTTGTTGCACCAAATGCCTAATTTGCATTTTAGGAAAAATTATAATTCTGGAACGAAGCCTCAGATCAGCAAAAGAAAAACTGTGTTTTAATCAGGTGAACTGATTTGAACAGCTTTGTGTCTATGCAAACGGATAGGGAAGTCACTGGTGACAGATTCCCTTTTATATCCTGAATTAAGTATAGAAGCTCATTATTTTGTATAATATATACATGAATCCATGTATGTTAGATATTGCATTTATGCCTAGATATACAGAATCATAGTATATGGGCAGTGGTACACTAACCAACATGTTCTATTCACCTAGGTTTGATGAAGCAAAAGGATTTTGGTGTCAGGTGATAGATAATGGGAAAACCAAATGCCTTGGAAAAAGCAAGGGTCGCAGATACCCAGAAATGGAGCCTTCGGTGAGTTATCCGCAAGCACTTTAAGTGTACGCTATAGAAGAGATGGCAGTAACTATGTGACATAGGTGATGTCCTGTAGTCTGTTAATATTCTTTACATCTTTGTAATCTCTGCAATATTTATTAAAGGGGTATTCCCTTCTTACAACATGATGCAGTGCAGCCCCACTCGTGTGAATCGGCCTATGCTGTAGTTCCCTGCGCAGACAGATGGCCAGAAGCATGCCTAATTGCTCCACTGCTGTGGCCCCCTTTAGTCTCAGGATTGGTGAAGTCCTCAGATGTAGGATGGGGTCATAAGGACATGCCCATCACCTTATAAAATGAGTATCCTTCTTTTACATGTTGCAGAGCTCTGTATAAATGTTTAAAGCATATCTAAAGTTTTACTTTTTTGTAAGTCAATAGTATAGGTGATGATTTTGAATTTAGTAATATATTAAAGAAAAGTGCCTGTTTCTATAGTCTCATCCCCCCAGTCTCTACCTTGATCGCAGTCTGTGAATTGACCGATCAAATCCATACGCTGAAAAAAATCCACTTACAACAGAAAGGGCAGAGAGACTGGCTGCAGCTTTGAGTGAGTGATTTATTTAATCTCTGAGCTGAATAATTTTTTCACTTGATAATCCAGCTCTGGGAAGAGATAAATCACCAAACAGTAGTTTCTGCTGTGTCTTGCCTCCCTCACTACTACTTCTTCTTCTTCCTCCTCATAGACTTCTGTGTATGGATTTATCCAGTTAGGTCAGAGACAGGAATGAGGGCAGGGGGGGATTAAGTGTAGAAAGGGACACTTTTTCTTTAATAAAATATAGCAAAGTTCACTACTATCACCTATACTATTGAATTATGAAGAATAAACTTTAGGAAAATGCAAGCTATGTACACCTTCGCTGGCAATTTTGTTTACTATTATTGCATTTTACTCATTTTGGGCTAAAAATAATTTTTTTCAATTTGTGTTTCTTAACATTATTGAGTTCTGTCTGTCACAAAGAGCTAACTGTTTTTGTAGCTGTGTGAATCCTACACATTTGTTTGTGTCATCTAATAAGTTATCTAAATAAATAAATACTTATTTAAGATACGTTATTATCAGTAAGATAAGGATTGAGCTATAATTAGTGTTTATAAGGTCAGAGAGCAGAGATAAGGAGTCCGTCAGCTCACTGCTAATAGAGCATCTCAGCTCTGTGCAGAGAAAAGGACTCAATATTTTTACATCTTAATGAGTACAATGCAATAATAACAATTGCCCCAAAGGTGTACATAACCTTTAAATGGAGTTTTCTAAGAAGGGGCTGCAGCACATGACCACTTTGTAGTTTTTACTAGACACTGCACAGCTCTCATCTATGGTCTTTGTGGGATATTGCTGCTCTGTCCCATTCACATTTGTACAGGCACATCTGCACTCTTGTCCAGGTCCATTCAAGGGGGCCATGATGATTTGTACAGCATAGCGAAGATGCTTACATCATATTAATGTTAAATAAGACAAAGCATAAAATTGTCTTAGGTATATTAAAATAATCTCAGCTGTTAAAGTAATGCTTCAATTAGATGCTTGATGAGCATTTCAGTGCCCATATCACAGGCTCAAATCTTGGCCCAACCTCAGATTTAATGGCACAAACTTACAATCATTGGAACTTACAGCATAATGGATCCCTATTATTAGACCCATAGTCAGGCTGGCATTTGCAGCTGTAATATGGATGCTAAAATGCTCCAACATTACAGCCATCTGAATGAGGCCTTAGGCTTTTGAAATTTTAGAGTGTCATGAGATGTGTCTTGGGATCCTGTAACTTACTAAGTATTTCTGTCATAAATACAGCTTATTTTCTCATTGAGAACCCCTGCCCATAACCATGCTTCATCTTCTGTTTTTAGTCCCGGAATCACCTTGCAGACCTGTATCGGGAAAACAACATTGAACTGTCCAAGTTGCTGAACAGACTGGGGCAACCTCTGCCAACATGGCTCCGAGAAGAACTTCAGAATTCCAGCAGAAGCTGAGTTCGGTCTCCACAAGGGGGAGCTTTCGATGCAAAACACATTCTAGAAAGGCCTCTCTTGACAATTTTTTTGTGTATGTGATCGTCAGCATAACAACTGTTCATCGTTCCTTCTGGGAGCAGTTCATTGCTGTGGAATGTGGACCTCTTGCACTGCAATGATTAACAGAACCAATCTCACCATGACTATGCCTGGAACTGAACAAGCAAAGCCACTGGTTAGAAATGCAGTGTATTTGTGTTAACTGTTTATAACGTAAGATCTTTAGCCCCAAGCAATGTAATCACTCAACATTTAGCCTGTACAGGCCAGGATCTAAGGGGCATTAACGGACCTAGCAAGAACGTGATTTAACCTCATTTATAGATCCCCTTCCAATGATATTCATACCTTGGAAGATGGATAACTTGCTCTTCTGACAGGTTCTCCTGGCTGAAAGGTTCCTTCAAGCTGTGGAAAAGAGTATTTAAGTCCATTTTCTCCCAGTGTATGTGTGAATAAGCCTCAGAGCTCTCATAGTCTTCTCTGTACCATCCCTACTTGTACTTAAAGGAAGTCTTTTCTTGCTGCTTTTTCCAAAGGAAGCCTACAATCAGGTCTTCTTGTACACTCTGTTTTCCCATGATTGCCTACAGGCTGTGAACATTGATTTTGCTGGCAAGCTGTGTTACAAAAACATGGCTCGACTGGTTCCATTTTGCCTTGTTGAACAGGAGACTCAGGCAGTGACTCAGCCCTTATCCCCCCTTTAGCGGAGTTGAAGAGCAAAAACTAACGGTCTGAACAGAGCAGAGTGGTAATTACCTGTAAATCGGATTACTGTCAGCTAGCTGTATATCTGAGTGTTTTATTTCTCTGAATATTTTCACAGGGGGCTGTCCATTTATAAGAACAGCTGATTGGTATTTGTCAGGTAAACGCTACAGTATTAACTTCATGCATTACATGTAAATAGATGGATTTAGTACATGACTACTAGTTATGTGCTACATGTATTGGAATATGATTTAAGGTTTTTGGGTTGTTTTCATTTTAAGGGGTAAGTAAACTGAGAAGACTACAACTCCCATTATACCCTTTCGAAGACTAAGTGGAAAATCCTTGTTGGATTCTCTGGCTGCTAGGAAGGTCTAGGTTATTATCTTCACCCAGTCATTGCAGCAGTTGAACAGTGGAGGGCAGTGGAAGTTCTTCAGACCTTTAAAAGGGTTTTTTATGGGATCCGTATAGGCTACTACTATCAGATTGGGGGGAGTCTGATTCTCAGTGCTGTGGCTGATCAGCTGCTTATCTAATTAATAGCAGAGCATGGTTTTGCAGCTTTTTTTTTTTTTTTTTTTTTTTACATACCTGCATTATCCTGTCCTGCTGCTATTTCTTTGTTAATAAGGAAGAGGTCACAGCCCCTTCAAACAGCTGATTGACAGGGCTGCTAAGAATTGGACCCCACCAATCTGATAATGAAGACCTATCCTGAGGAGAGGCTATCCTGAAGCTGGGGGGGAAAAAAACTTTAACCCAATGAAGGTTAGGTAATGTCGAAAATTGATGCAGGTCAAGGTTTTGCACAATTAACATTCCATGAAATGTTAGAAAATTCCTTGGATTTGGATATTAATGGAAATGTGTGACCTTTCCCATGTGGTTAGCAGCACTTTTTTATTTTCTCACACAAGTTTTTAATCATCTGTCATTCCACAGCAAAAGCCTGTGTTTTAAGGTTCAGCTCTACACAATATTGTGCTGTCTTAACAGAATGTGAGGGGAGGGAGAGCAGATGGATAAGGGGCATTCCTACACAAGCTTCTTAAGTTAATCTGTAGGTATTGTGTATTTTGTACAATGGTCCATTTACTCTTGTATGTTCAAATGTAAATAGTATGCAATATAGTATTTTATGCCATGTACCTTTTTTTCAGCGGGTTAGAAAACTGTACAACCAAATGCTTAAACATAAGGAAAAAAGATACATGTGGCATTTTGTCAACAAGCCCTCTGTCCCCCTACTGCACTGGACCCTCATGTATTGTGTCATTCACATTGAATGATAATAATGGAGAAATTTTTGGCTCTCGTAGCTGAACACATCGAAATAAAAGCTAGAAGTAGCATTCGTGGATTCACTAACTGTTTTGTTTGTGGTTATTTCATGGACTACAAATCATGATTTCCATCAGAAACATGGTAATTTGGTTAACCCCAGCCATAGAGCCTTTATACCACAGGCATGTCCATTCTGTAGGCAACATGAGATCACATGGCTTAAGACAAGCTGCAAGAAACCCGCAGGGCTACTGCGGGCAGCAGTGCCTTCTCAAACAGCTGATCCACAGGGGTCCCCAGGTGTTGGAGCCCCACCGATCAGATACTGATGATCTACCCAAATTAATAAAACTTATACTAATTCATTTCCCATAAAACATCAATTTTCTTAGCTCCTCCTGCTCAATAACATGCTGCCTGCAGATTGCACTGCATGTTCACTTCAAGGCCTCATGCACACAACCGTATTTTGTATCTGATCCATTTTTTTGCAGATTGCACGTGGATCCATTCATACGTATTGGTTCCTCCCTCCCCCCCAAAAAAAACTGGCCAAACGCAGATATCATCCATGTGTCTGTTCTGCAAAAGGATACATATCCTATTTTTGGCTGTAAAATTCTGTATATTGCAAAACAGATACGGTTGTGTGTATGAAGCCTAAAGCCTCATTCACACATCCGTGTCCATGCTGCAATCCGTGAAAAGGTGGTCAGTGATGCCTCCGTGAAGCTGTCCGTGATGGATCCATGTGTAGTCTGTGTATGTTTTTTGCTGTCCGTGTGTAATCTGTGTTTCACTGACCCTGCGTAGCTGAAAAATAATTTTCAACGAATCTCTTCTTAATGATCCGTGGTTTTCACAGATCCATAGCGTATAATGGGCATGATGGATCCGTGAACACTGATAAAATAGAGCATGCATCAGTGCTAAAAACATGGACTGTCGGACCGTGCTAAAACAATGATGTCTGAATACACACATTAAAATGAATGGGGATGTGTGCTGTCTGTGGAAAACTGACGTGTGAATGAGGCTTAAACTACAACACCATGTGTGACTAGTTGTTATTGGAGCTCTTTCCAACTGAGGTATATTGGAATCAAAGGCATGACAATGCCATCGCATCCACAAACCTTTTACTTACAAAAGTAAAAAAAGATGCTTTAGCTGTGCTCATGTACATCTGGTGCAGTTTGGTATAGCTACCTTTTGGGTATAGTCACACGTGACACATTTGTTGCAGAAATTACTACAATATCAGCAAGCCCTATTCAGCTAAATGGAACAGTAATTTCTGCAACAAATCTGCGTGTGTGTGGTAGGTAACTTCTGGAATATATTCAGGAGAAAGCTACAGACTTTGAAGCCTCAGCAGAGAAAAAAAGGCAAGGCATGACTCACAGCCTATTATTACTCACAGGATAGTCGCAGACGCCCCAGGGTGCTGCCACACGTTCAGGCTTTTTGATGCAGTTTTTCAAGCCAAAATCAGGAGTGGATCATAAAAGGAGAGTAAGTATAAGGGACAGATTTTACTATTTTCTTTTAAACCACTCCTGGTTTTGCCTTTGAAAAATACATAAAAAACCCAAAGGCAGCACTGTCCGTTAAGAAACAGACATCTGAATTTGCTCAGTTTGTATTTTATAACACATCAAAAGATATACAGTATATGGCCACCTTCAGGCTGTGGTACAGTACAATATATGCAAAAAGGGATTTTCAAAACCACATTCACTTGTAACATTTTTGCATATCTGCCTATTGTGTTGTGTATATGCACTGGATGTTTTCTACAGCAAAGTATGCATTATACATTCAAGCCTACCGTCAGGCATGCCATACATTGGCATCAGTCACTACATGGTATCTTATTTTTCTAGTGGCCCCTTTCTAAAGCAGAATTTGGAGTTGGCACTTCAGTTTTGTGGTAAAACTTTTTTTTTTGTCCTGCATTTGAACTTACAGAAGGCATAAGAGTCAGCACAAGTATATATACAAATGGCTGCCCTGGTCTCTTCTTTCCTGTGCTAGAGAACGTCAACCAGTGGAGGAGAGGCAGGATTTGGGCAAGGCAACCTTTACTTCAGGCAAAAAGGTGCCCATCTCCATCAGAAGCGGGGAATAAAAATGATTTTTACCACACACAGAATACCTATATAAGAACACCATCCAGAACAACATGAGCTTGCTGTGCAGGTACCCCAGGCAGTTCAGAGGCCGATTTTGTGCTGACAATTTAAGTTATTCCACTTTGCATCTGCAGCACTTGTGTCATGTGTGGGCAGTAGTGAGTCATAAGAACATACTCCATTCCAGCTCTCTTCGGCCTGTGTACTTCCGGATGAATGGAGTCACTTATGCCTCTACAGCTAATGACTGGCCTGAATGATGACGTTACCCAACAGAAACATGCTGCTTGGAAACAAGTAACCGCTGCAACTAGTCATTAGTACACATGACCCCATTCTGTCCAGAAGGTTACAGGACTGGGACCAGAAGACCAATGAAGTGAGTGGAGGGGAACAGGTGAACAAGTTTTTCTACAGGTACAACATGTGTTCACAGTTAGGGGTTGTGCAACTTTAGGACCTTTCTATGACTGGATTCAGAGCTAGCTGTCAATTACAGAGCTGGACTACTCCCTGAACTCTTGCACGGAATTAATTCCCAGAATCTTACAAAACTATATTATATATTAATCTACTCAGCACCCTACAACATAATATCTGCAGATAGGTTTGCTTATTCAATTTGACAGGTTCTCTTTGAGAATGCTGCAGCTGTTTGAAATGGTCTATCAAATGAGTAATAATCTAGCAGGGCTAGATACTGCATCTCCTAATTATCGAGTTACTTTAATTATGCTTTCACCCCAAATAATTTTCTAAGCCCAGGCAAAATAGCTATTCCATTGCACTCACTGACCATCTTGTAAATCTACTTTTTTTTTTCTTGGGGGAGGGGGTGTCTACTGAGAAACATGAATAATAAGGCAAAGTTGATGTAAAGAATATTTTCCTTTTAATTAGGAAATCAAAAATAAGACAACAATGCATGTATCTACCAGGAAAACCAAAGAAAGGAGGATATTACACTTTCGGGGAGGCAGAACACACAGACTTAAATTTCCCAGTTGGCAAATAACATTCCATTTTCTGCTGCATTAAAACACATACCAAGTCCTTCAGGAAATACAGGAACAGTGTTTTACATATGCCTTGAAGGCTTCTTAGCTTTGAATATTGGCTGTGAGAAGGGCTGTTTAATTCAGGTATTATATGTACTGATGGAGGGGATACAGAATACACGTGTCAAATAAAAAGCCAAAATAAATATTTTTCATATAACAAAAAAAAAAAACGAAGACAAACATACACTATGCAAAAAAAAAATAAATCCTATGTAACAAATGAGAAGCAGACTTCAACAAAGCCCCAACCAATAACATCAAAGCTGGGGTAGGGGTAAGTCAACTTGGGTCTTCTAATATAAGGAATGACACATTAGACATGTGAGCTGTAATGTATTAACTAAAATAGTGTATATAATCTTATATATTAAAAAAAATCCAACCTTGTACAAATAGTTCATACAACTGCAATCTGACCAATGTGTTTCACTGCTGCTCCTAGATCCACAACACATCATAGAGCTGGTTCACAAGTTCCAATGTTACCATCCAAGTAACCATCTAGCCCCGAGCCTATGGTGGTGTCTAGTCCTTTTGCTCGGCTAGAGGTGAGCCCAAGTCCTGCAGATGGAAGCCGTGTGGTATGCTACTCACTTAAAAGGTGAAAGAAATGTCTCTTTTAGGGTCAAGGAGAATATGTGGCCATTTCCAGGGACACCCTCTGCCATAGCTCCTTGGTCTGTTTGCCTCTCTTCAGATTCTGTAGAATGTCATTGAACTGCATGGCTCCTAAAGGGGTGAGGCAAAATGCACTCCTTGCGCTGCGAATGGCGTTTACAAAGTCATCATAGTCCGCTGGGGTAAGATGTATTAAACGATGGTGGATGTACTGCAAAGAAACGGAAGCCACATTACGAACCATGGAAAACTACAGTGATCGGACAAAGTATTTGCCCGCATCCTGGTGTCCCCCTTTTGTCACTCTAAAGTATTTCCTATAGACAAAATGTAATACACGGCAAAGAGAACCTGAGTGAACACATACACTTCAACAATTCCATGCTGACCTGCTCTTGAATATGCATCTCAACAAAAGGGAAGGAAAACATCAATTTATTGCAAAATTGTACCTTTATTACTATTGTTTAAATACTCATAATTAAAGAACTCCCGCAAAAATTTTTATTCTCTGCCCTGTTAGGTGCATGATATAATCTGTAGCAAATGTCATCTTCTTATGATAGAATGTAATTGTGAGTAATAACCTCTCTTCTTATTGTAGCTGGGTCATGTGACCAACTCCCTGACCCAGGACAGGAAGCCAGTCACTGCTCTATTCATTCCTATGAAACTGAAAGTGAGGCTCCCATAGGAATGCATAGAGAATTAGACTTCCTGTCCACACATAAGGTGCTAATTCCTAGACACATGACACAGATAAGAAACTTCAGGACTATATAAGTCAAAAATACAGACACTGGTAAGAAAATGACATTCACTACAGATTACATCATGTACATTTCTAGCAGGACATGGAATAAAAATTTTTGCGGGAGTTCTTCTTTAAGCATGTTTGCTCATTTTGCTTTAAAGTAGTTAAAAAAAAAATTACAAAAGTTGCTACCTGAAAACCATCAACAAGCTGCTATTAACAGATTGTGAGATCTGTCACTGTGTCTAGATAGTGCCGACCAGCCGTGATCGGCGGGCTCAATGCAAGTATTAAGAATCGTTGTGCTACTCAGATTAGTTGGATGTCAGGTATCATGCATTAATGAGCCAAACTGTCCCTCGACATCACCGTACACTTACCAACAAGAGACTTCTGGCTTATTTGGGCTTTTTTTTGTTGTATTGCATTGTTTTAGTCAATGGGACTGCTGGGCATTCCGGTTACGTCCAGCAGAGCCAGATCCGGAGACCTCCGGCAGGCTGTTCTCTGCAGGAACAGCCTGCCTGAACTCCTGCAGCAATTGTGAAACCGGCCTTACCCAAAAAGCAGTGCCTTCCTGACACAGCCATTTTTCTGATTTTGAATTTTGCGTTTTTACTTCCTGCCTCCCAAAAGTGACAAAGCTTTTTTATTTACTATTTTTGTATTCACAAAATGGTAAGGGGGCTTGTTTTTTTGCGGGACAAGTTGTACCTTGTAATGGCACCATTTAACCCCTTAAGGACACAGTCTAGTTTGGTACTTAAGATTGCACTGGGTTTTTTTTCATCTAACATTTCAAAAATCATACCGTAACTTTATTTTTACATCAACATAGCATTTTCTGGGAACGACAATATTTTTTCAGTGTCCACTGTGCCATAAAAATGACATATTAACTTTATCCTGCGGGTCAGTATGATTTTGGAGATATATTTATATGGGTTTTTTTGCTTGGTTTTATTTCTACTTAAAACAAATAAAAAGCACTTTAGAACAATGATTGCTTTGTGTCCATAACTTTCCCTTTTCTGCAGACAGAGTTGTGTTAGGGCTCGATTTTGGAGGGCAATCTGTAGTTTTTATAGACGAGCTTTTGATAATTTTTAAAATTCCATTTTTGGGGGAGGTGACCAAAAAATACAATGCTGGCTTTTTTTGTGTTAACCACTTCCCGGCATGTACCTTACATGTGCAGCCTATAACAGGTCTTCAAAGAGGGCGCCCGCTCATCTTCCGCCGAATACCTTCTGTTTTACACAGCAGACACCTGGAGGAATTTTGGATATTTAACCCCCTGAGACGCCGTGGTAAATAGCGACCATGTCATCTGAAGAATCTTTTTCCAGAAGTGCTGCACTCCTGGGACACAAACGGGTCACCTGCACTGTGATCGAGGAAGTCTTATAGTTGCTGTTGTAGCCTCAAGCCCTCTGAATGCACAAAGGCTTGCCATGGTTATCGCTACTATTCATGTTTCATCAAGTGTTCTATGTTTTAATCAATGTGACCACTTCTATATCTGCTTTTTGTGGATATTGCCATCACAAGACTTCTGTTTGACTAATCCTTTTTTGGGGGGTTTCTGTTTTACACATCACTTATTCCCCTAGGCTGAATCCCCTAACAAGAAAGTGTCCACTGATGTGAAACGGCCGTAGGCCGGTTTGTGTGTATCAAGTCATGCCCATGATATGTACCCGCTGTGGAGCGAATGAAAGAATGTGAATTTGTCCAAAGGCAAGTGCTATGCTGTTTCTTCTTGACTTTGAGTCCCCTGATGAACTCACACTTGTTGGTGAGACAGTATAGGGATTGTTTAGGGTGCAACTAGGGTTGGTTCCAGTGTTGTGGGGTTTTCCTTTCCTTTCCTGGTACTATGCAGTGTTGGGGTATTTAGGGTACAGTGTCAGGGGGTCGCTTCATCCTCCCTGTGCCATCTCAGCAATTTTCTGCTCTATTCCCACTGTGGTACCCCTGTCTGCATCTCTTTGATTTTAATATTTATGGTTGTTTTTTGACTGCCCTATCTAATTTTAATATATCTCTTCAACAAAAGTTGTTTTAGCTCTGTGCCTTCTGTGATGGTATGTTCCCTATGAAGCCCTGCCCATGAGAGCATAATGAATCTCCCTTAGGCCCCTTTCACACGAGCGAGTTTTCCGCGCGGGTGCAATGCGTGATGTGAACGCATTGCACCCGCACTGAATCCTGACCCATTCATTTCAATAGGTCTTTTCAGATGAGCGTTTTTTTTCACGCATCACTTCTGCGTTGCGTGAAAATCGCAGCATGTTCTATATTCTGCGTTTTTCACGCAGCCCTGGCCCCATAGAAGTGAATGGGGCTGCGTTAAAAACGCATTGCATCCGCAAGCAAGTGCGGATGCAATGCGTTTTTCACTGATGGTTGCTTAGAGATGTTGTTTGTAAACATTCAGTTTTTTTTCACGCGCGTGAAAAACGCATCAAAACGCATTGCACCCGCGCGGAAAAAACGGAACAACTAAACGCAATCGCAGACAAAACTGACTGAACTTGCTTGCAGAATGGTGCGAGTTTTCCTGAACGCATCCTGAACGCATCCGGACCGAATCCGCGACGCTCGTGTGAAAGAGGCCTTAGATTGTAATGGTAATTCATTGCAGTCTACACGCGAAGCTAAGGCTCACATTATCAAGGGGGACTTATGAAAAAAAAAAAAACAACTAAAAAAAAAATTTATATATATATATATATATATATACACACTGTATATATATACACACGATCATGCCTGAATAATTAAAATATAAAAATATATATGTTTAAACTGAATAGCATAATTGAAAAAAATCTAAATGCCAGATTTGCCATTTTTTCGTTGCTTTGCCACCCAACAAAAAATGTAATAAAAAGTGATCAAAAAGTAATACATACTCCAAAGTACCGTAATAATCAATTAAAACGACAAATTTCCCTACAGAAAACAAGCCCTCATACAGATTTGGAGACATAACTATAAAAAATTTATGGGGGAACATAGGGAACACCCTAAAAACGAAACCCAGAAAACTATGGTGGAATTGTTTTTTTTTTTTCCAGTTCTTTTTTTTCCAGCTTCCAACTGCAGTGTATGCAAATTGTCGCACAAGAAAACAAGCATGTTAACTGAAACATAAAAAGCTATGCTCTGGGAAGCCCGGGTAAAAAAAAAAAAATCCTCCATCGGGGAAAAAGATTCTCTGGGAATTATTTAAAAAGGCCGCAAGCTACCTGTCCTAGAAGGTTATCATGGCTAACTTGCAGAGCTGGCTAGTGGGGTGAAGGGATGGGTTCACACTACACACTATGCTCTGGTACTTTCATATACTACATGCTGGTGAGATTTTCTGTCAGGCTGCTCAGCCATATTGACATATCATAGGCAGGATCACATCCTGTATGGTGAGGCCCCTCACCCCCCTAGGTAGTTCTGCAAGTGGAGGCAACCAGTCCTGTTCAGAGGGAGCTTGCCCCCCTCACTGTGTCTAACCTCTCTGATGCCGTGGTTGCTCTTGACCATAGCATCCGAGGGACTACTCGTCCATGATTGGTGTTGTCTCCGATCACGGACACTGCCAGCAGGTGTCGACTTTGTAAAACAGCAGGCACCCACCGTATATGACGACCCGTTCAGATCTTAAGCAGACACCATGTTTCAAAACCTGACATCCAATATACATGTAAGATGGATATCAGGAAAGGGTTAAGTTGAATATTTCATGTTCTTATGAAGAGAATAAAAAAAAATCATGGGCACCAAATGCCATTTAAGAGCTTCATAATTTAGTCATTTATTAGTCAATTTCCCAGGAAACAGAAAAGGAACATACTGTGAAGATTAAAAAACCATTAAAATATTTGATAGCTGTTTAGTAATCTGCAGTAAGATAATCTACCATGCAGTTACTGGAAAGTTCAGACATAATATCCTGCATAATAACATATCATGATATGTGAGACTTCAGCTTAAAGGGGTTTTCCTCAGGATAGGTCATCAGTATCTGATCGGTGGGGGTCCGACACCCGGGATCCCCGCCGATCAGCTGTTTGAGAAGGCACCGGCACTCCCGTGAGTGCTGAGGCCTTCTCTCAGCTTTTCCTAGGCCAGTGACGTCATGTTCATCGGTCACGTGGCCTAGGAGCAGCTCAGCCCGATTCAAGTGAATGGGGCTGAGCGTGATACCAAGCACAGTCACTGTACAATGTATGGAGCTGTGCTTGGTGAGCTGAGAGAAGGCCTCAACGCTCATGGGAGCACCGCTACCTTCTCAAACAGCTGATGGCGGCGGTCCCAGGTGTTGGACCCCCACCGATCAGATACTGATGACCTATCCTGAGGAGTGTGTGTAATGGATGGCAGCTAGTCTCCACCCACCATGTCTTAGAAAACAGCAAACCAAATTTTTTTAGCAAGCACAGAAGAAAACTGCAAAGAAATGTCAGATAGAAGTGATATGGTGGCCAGAAATAGTGTTATCCCTCATGTTCACACACTGTACTATTGATTAATACAGAGTTTGTTGAAAGCTCAGTCTCAGCATTGTCAGGAAAAACTGAAGGCTGTACAAGACATGTTTTTAATAAAGACAAATTGAAAAATGCTTTTTGCCCCAAATAAGTACAATGAGGTAATATAAATTTCCACTAAGGTGTCCATCGCCTTTAAGGTGAGGAAGCGGACAGAAAGTGAGGTACCACACTGGACCCTTCCCTTACAGACAGAGCTGTCAGTCTGAAGCACTGCTCAGTATCCATAGTATTGGGCATATTGTAAATGCTGTACCTCCCCACTAATTGATCTCAAGGAGTCTCATAAACTAGACTGACCCATGCAATCATTTTCTGGGGTGCTAGAAATAGAAATTGGGGTCATCCCAAAACATTATTTATCTAATTTCAGAAGAATATAAGCATTTCCAAGCTTACTACAACATTAAGTTACCTGCATGTAAGACTGCTGACAGCGCTGCACCAGCTGATGGAAGGCAGGGGTACGCAGATGGTTATGGATGTGGGCAGGGTTAAGCCGCTGCAGTGCCTCCATAATAATCTCCTGTAGTACGAATGGGCTCAGCACACCTTTGGCTGCTCCGACGCAGAACTGATGCACATAATTCACACCTGTGGAAAGTGAAAAAAATAATAAATGCAGAACACAATAGCTGAAATCGGAAATAATACGGTAAAAACGCAGGCATCCGAGATGGAAAACCATTAACCCATAACTGCCCATTGGTATTGTGAAAGACTACATGATGTTCAATGTCATTTTATTCTGGTCAACAAGCCCCAGCTGTCGGCCACATGCATTCTCTGAAAAGGTCAGTTATCACAGGATGCATAAATTTAGACTCATTACCGGTGGAAAAAAAGGCTTCGGCAATTGAAAATGATTGGTATTCATGGCATTCAGCAAAAGATTACTTAGTTCAGCTGAAAGGACCACAGTATGCTATTCACAAGGTCTTCTAATCCATTATTACAACCGGTCCTTACCTAACTTGGCAGCTAGACTCAGCAGCCACTTGACGTCCTCAGTGTATGGGGGGCTTCTGGAGAAGTTGTTGGGGTGGTCATTGTGGGCTCTCCGACCCAACATCTCCAACGCCAGCATCCCTGATGGAAATATAACTTGTTAAGGAACACAGCAAATTCAATGAACAGTACGTATTCAGCAATGACAAATTTAATCCACATGAACCCATCAGATTTGTACCACCTATAATGTTGGCCATTTTAACTGTACATCAGTTGAGTGCGGCTATTTGGTCTATTGAGAGTCTCAGATAATCAGAAATACACCTCCTGAGACTAATGCTCTTTCCTTCCCCCACGTTTTATACTGCAGCTTAGTTAATTCAGTAAGCCGCCATGTATAAGCAGGACATTACTAGTCCAGTCATTAGTTAAGGGCTAGAGAGCTGATCTCTTAGGGCCAGTTTACACAGCGTTTTCTTGGCGCTGATTTTGGAGCATTTCTGCCTTAAAATCAGCTCCAAAAAAAGTCTCAAAACAGCCTCCCATTCATATCAATGGGAATGGGAGGCCGCACAGCACTTCATTCGGTAGAGGGTTTTTGCTGTGCAGTTTTCAAGGCTGCACCAAGACCCCTCACAGAGCTGTACCCAGAGCCTGCTCGCAGTTTAGCTCCATTCAGTGGGGCTGCATGAAAAACCCACTGTAGAAGCTGCAGCACAGCGGTTTCTGCAGTGGGATACGCTGAGGATTTTGGCGTGGACACCAAACGAACCTACCCTTAGGGTCTTCAAACAAGGCAGAGTTTGTTGCAAAAATGTTCCTAATTGCCACCAAAACATCTCCACTCAAATTAATGGAACTGATTTTCAGTTGCAGAAAATTTCTGCAACAAAATCTGCCGCACGTGAAGGCATCCTTAAACTGCAAGCAACTAAGCTAGAAAGGAAGAAGACAGGATGTGTGGCAATTACCAGACTAAGGGAAATAATGTTGCTATTTCAGTAAAACCTTACAGAACATTGAAGAGAACCTGTCACTGCTCCTGACACATCACCGCTGAAGCCAGTCATTGGCTGCAGCAGAGCATGTGACCATGCCCATGCAGCACTGGGTGTGAATACTGGGGGACCAGAACACGGACACAGCGGAGGCAGCACAAAGGACTGGAGTGTGGGAGGCAGGCAAGTATGAATTTTCTGTTTATAGAGAGAGGCTTCAGGCATTAGCTAAAAAGGAATTATTCAAGGAAAACCCCTATAAAGGGCTTGTCCCAAATATTCTACATTTTTCAAAACAAGCCACTTGGATCTGAATACTTCTGTAACTGCATGTAATTAAAATATATTATGGCTACTGAGTTATTCAATGAAATCTATCTGTATAGCACCACCTGCTCACTAAGGTGGTTGCATACGTGCATTTTAAATCTTCAACTGTCACTAGTCATATCTTCTGTTAGAAACTGTGGCAATTACAGGGTAAGAGCTGCAGCAGACAGGACACGCCCCCTGAGCTGCCAGCCTGATATAAATCTAGTAGAACAGTTGCAGCAATGAATGGGGAGATCTCTGGATCCATGTGAGGTACTGGGCTGGTTCTGAGCTTGTTAGGAAGATACTGACATATACTATAAATAATTAAATGGGCATTTGATAAATTATATTTATCAAAAACCATAAACAACTACTGCAAGATAGATTGCCAGTATCTTATTCAATTCAGTGTAATTACAGCTCCTCTGTCCCATCAATTTCAATGGGATACAGTGTAACTACAACTGCTCCTTCCCATTCAAGTAAATGGGATGAAGGCGCTGTAATTACACTGCTCACCTCTGCAAAGCCAATGGTAAGCAGGTAAACAGTGAAGAGAACGCAGTGCTCATACAAGCACTGCATTCAGCTGATCAGCGGGATGCCGTTTATTCGAACCCCCGCTGATCTGATATTGATAACCTATCTTGAGTATTGGTCATCAATATCAGAAACTGGACAACCCCTTTATGCATATACACACTATCTGGTGTATTCACCATGTTTAAGGCTAAATCTTTAAGTAAAGAGGAGGGTTGGATCCGAAACTGCATCAGAAAGGGATAGGTGACCCTATTTCCAATACTTCACTTTTGGCTTCATTGATAGCTGTCCCACTGTGTTGTAGTCTCCAGTACTTTAGCTGAGGTGTACTCGGAAACAGATGGACATCATCCGCAAATAAAATGACAGGGAGATCTTCCAGATACCTATCCAAAGATTCCACTGTCAAATTAAAAAGTAGAGGTGACAGTGGACAACTCTGACGTGTGCCCATAGTTATCTGAAAGGGTCTGCAAAAGTGGCCTCGGGTGTATCAGAACTTTTCCCAGATTTGTAACCACCACCCTCCCTTTAACGTAATGTTTTCACTGCAGGGGTGATGTCCTGTATACTGCTGCAGCCAATCACTGGCCTCAGCAGTCTTGTGCCATAGACCCCTGAAGGCAGTGATTGGCTTCATTGGTACATGGGAACACTTTTGCCTGAAGCTTTGACAAATGTGTTTTACCAAAATGCATAGCTTTTTATACTGTGTATTATGCACATGGACTTTTTCTTCTAGGACTCCTGTGTGTTCCTGACTTCCTTCATTGTCTCACTCCTTCCAAACACAAGTCACACCTGTCCATGGGTTGTGTCTGGTGTTGCAGCTCGTCTCCATCCAGCAACTATGGACGGGTGTTGTGCTGTATTTGGAAGAAAGGCTTCATGGTACCTTCAGCCTACCACTGAGGCTACGAAGCAGCTTCTCTGCTGGTATATTTTATGCTAATCGTGGTTATGGTTAAAAATAAAATAAAAACATTCCAGCAGTGAGTCCCCTCTCATCCTGCACAGCTTCACAAACAATAACTTACCAACACGATAGGCAGAGTGGAGGTAGTGTAAGCACTGTGGGCTGACGGGCTGACTGTGCTGCTCATCCTCCGCAGGGAAGCTCCCTGTAACCAGCTGGGTGGGTTGAGTGGTTAGTGTTGTCAGGTTAGTGCCAGGGATTGCTGGAAATGTAGTTCCTGTGTGAACGCTCCCTACTGGAATCAAGAAAGAGACAAAGCGATTGGAGGTCATTATTACACCCAACCTTTGTTAACCAAAAGTGAACAGATCAGGAGACCACTTTTCAAAAACTCATTCTGTAACAAAAACTCATTTAAGGTCTCATTCACACATACGTGGATTTGGAACAGCATTTTCAGTTTTTTAATTTGTGAAAAAAAATCCTGTTGGAAGGTTTGTTCGATTAAATTTGATTTATACTCTGGTTGAGGACTTGAAAATTATACTGACTGTCATTTGCATCAACCATTTAGGAAAATCAGAGAAAAAATATAATTTGCATAATAATTTGGAACTCGGTGTAAGTAGTTTTTTCATACATGATCCCATTTTATGCTTAAAAACACTGCTCAGAACAGCTTTAAGCTGGTAAACCTGGCTGCCTGGAAATTACGATAAGGAGACAGAGAAAAAAAGAAAATCCATACATGGTGAATGGTGGGGGGACACATATCAATCTACAAATGAAATGTTCAGTTTATGATACAACATAAATATTGTCATATGAATAATTGAGTGATGATAACGCATGTGAAGCTCGGCTTCAATCCCCTCACAAGCATAACCAGAGATAACTTCCTCTGAAGCGGGTATCTAAAGTGAATCTGAATTGGCGTTGCTATGGCAACATCTCAATCCCGTATCGGCGATGAAGGATTATAGCAGCACCTAGTGGTATCACGGGGACACAACAGTGTGAAACGCCAGTGTCAAGTTCTGAGGCTTACTCACTTGCTACGTTGGATGTTAGCGACAGCCCTGCTTCTGTATGATAAGGATGGACAGCAATCTGTGTCATTGAAGGGACAGGAGCCCCCGGAAAAGACACAGCTGTAGCTGCAATAGAAGGAGTTGTTACTGTGTAGGGATACTGGGCTCCAATGAATGCTGGATGAACGCCCTGCAAATAAAAGGAAAATGATAGCCATTAGCCACTGCACATTAGCCTTGCCTACAAGCCAATCATGCCTGATTACAATGTATGCGCTACCCTCAAAAATGGTTTTCACTAAATTGTAATTCACCAAAAGATGGGTTTATAACTACTGCTGCAATATACCCAACATAGTCTTGGCCCCTCAGCTCCTCGGATCTGGCCAAACACGGACCAAGAGAGTGTCATGTTCATAATTACATCTAGATAGTCACATGTGCTCAACTTTGAGGCAACAGTTTGGGAAATGACCTTTCCTGTTTCGCATGGCTACACTAATAAGCACAAAACAAGTTTCTTACAAGGGTTTTCTGATATTTTAATACTGATGACCTATCCTCAGGATAGCTCTTGTGAGCTCAGCAGTCTGCAGCCGCCCCTGCAGCCGTTTTTCAACAGGAATATGCCAGGCCGCATATTGTTCATGCTACTCATAGCAGCCTGCATGACCTAAACATCCTACCACGGCCTGCAGTGTCTCCAGACTTGTCTCCCGTGGGGCACATCTGGAAACTCATTGGTCAGCGATTACAAAGGGAACTGCAAACAGTGGATCTTGATGATTTGCGTGCCCAAGTGCATTCAGCATGGAAGACATTGATTAATGTCCTCATTGATAGCATACCAAGGTGTATAAATGCATATATTTCTGCATGTGGTGCTCATATACGATACTGAATTAATCCATTTATGTCTATTGATCCTTTCCATAATTCCACAAATTTTCCATCTTGGCGTTTAAAGGTTCAGGAGTGTATATTCCATTCCTCAGTATGTGTCATGGTTCATACAGCAGTTGCCTTATTCTGGCATGTGCACTCCCTAAAATAGGCATAGTTTGTGCAGCAGTCTATTGTAGTCTCATAAGAGATGTACAGTATATGGCATATCGATAGGATATGCCATAGAGATCTCATAGGTGCAGGCCCCAGAGGTGGGACCTACATTGATCTCTAAAACAGTTGGCTGCTGCATCCAGGCTGCGAAAAGGGATTGGGTTAATGAAAATAGCAGAGCTCACCATAAGGTTTCACAGTATTTACAGTATGTTGGGCTGTTGTCGTTAACCCAGTCAACTCTCACAGCCTGTGTGCAGGGTGAGGCAGGACAGGGTCAGAGGACTATACTAGAGATAGGTGTTGGTCTCAGAGGTGGATCTGCCAGTTCTGGTCCATACTGTGGATATGCCATAAATACATGTGATGGGAATATCAGAATGTCAGATAATGGACAGGTCAGGTGGACATTCCAACAGGAAAGCAACAGAACAGCAGGGGGCAGCATAACAAGACAGTAACATCAATATTTATGCACAGGAACATTTTGTTAATGATCGAATCAAAAATTTCTATTTGGTGTGATCTATCACAGAAATTTAATATTTAATTGTGGGCAACCTTCACTGCTTGTTATATTCCTCACGCTAATCACCACTAAAACGCAATGCATGCTGTGATAAAAATAAAAGAGGGATTAACCCTAAGAAATACTAAAATAATACAGCATATTAAACCAGGCAAAGTAGGTTCTTATCTACAAATCACTCTAAGCATAACCAATACGTGACACATCACCTCTACTCAAGGCTTTCACAGCATGGCTTTGGCCTAAAGGTCATTTCTGCACCCTGTATTAATGGCAGTTTCAGTGCACCACATCCCGATCTCCATTGTTTACCTGTGTGTACAATGTTCCAGGAACTGGGAAGACTGTTGGCTGTGGGATTTGCTGACGAGGGATTCCAATGTACTGTGGACTACACACAGTGGGTATGTGTGTCTGTAGAGTAGTATAGGGGTGTAGTCCCTGGCTGTGTGCATGAGCCATTGCCGTATGCTGCTGGTAGATCGTCGACCCAACTGATATCACTGGGACTACAGTTGCAGCAGTCACCGCAGCTGCCACAGTCACAGTGGAGGTATCTGGTATTATCCTGCTGTCTGTAAGTCCACGCACCGCCTCGGACACAGAACGAGCAACTCCTGTACTGCAGCCAGTAGCTCCTTCTCTTTGCGCTGGAGTGCCACCCACCATTTGCTCATACAGCCAATACCACTGATGAGCCACTTCAAACAAGACTTCTGGGTAAACACCTCCTCCTTTAGCTGCATCTTCCACTGCCATGCAAGCCTTCTCTAGCATCAGGTTATCCTATGAAGAAAAAGAACAGGTTTACATGGGTGAAAACTCCCAGTGCCTTACATCTTTAAGATTAGACTCAAGTTAATGCATGCATGATAATTGTGAGCTACAAAATTAACCATGCATTCATCTCCAAGCTATGAAACATACCTGCTCTTTGCACTGCACCAGAGCTCTCTGGATCTCATTGGGGTTCAATGCATGTGCATGAGGGAGGCAACTCAGGGCCAGTTCTGCCGCTGCTCGAACCATATTGGAATCTCTAGCTCGGGAAGCCCTGTCTGCCAAAGAGGCTACCTCCGGTGGAGTGAGATGGCCATCCCAGCACTCCACAAGAATATTTAGAGCTGCACTTCCAATCTCCATTGCCTGCCCTGGAACCCAAAATTAGGCTGATCAGTACAAACATTAATAAAAAGCAGTCATTTATAAGTGACCAAGGGAATCCAATCAGGAGTCAGGACATAAATGTGATGTACTATGGGGTCTAAATTAGCCCTGCCAAATTCTTCAACAGATAAAGACTGACCAAGAAACACATTGTAAGGACCAAACTAACCCTTTTTGCATCATTTCCATTGCAATGCTGATTAAGATCCCGTTACTCATTACGTTTCTCTATAACCCTCTTTATGCTGTCACTTTCCATAGCAACATTTTAACCCAAGATATATATATATATATATATATATATATATATGTATATATATATATAAAGGGACTAACCACTGATTCAGTGAAACAGAAAACTGAACCTTGGGACAAATGGTTTATACACGGATTGTACTAAATAAATGAAACTTAACCCTTTCAGTCCCGGAGGTTTTTTCGGTTCTGCATTTTCATTTTGCGCTCCCTGCCTTCAAACAGCCATAACTGTTATTTTTCTGTTCACATAGCTGTATGAGGGCTTGTTTTTTGCGGGACAAGTTGTACTTTCCAACGCCACCATTTTATATTGCATATGGTGTAGTGGGAAGCTGGAAAAAAATTCCAAATCGGGAGAAATTGCAAAAAAAACGCTATTCCGCTACAGTTCTACGGGTTTTTTTATTCACAGAGTTCGAAGTTCATTAAAACTGACCAGTTACTTTATGAGCAATCAGGGCTTTTTAATTTTGAATTAAAAACCGAATTTGCTCATTTCTTATCCTGGCCTAATAAGAATAAGAATTGCACTTTGAAAGCTGTAAACCTCATCAGCGAGGTTTACAGCTTTCAGATCGTGTACAGACACCCCATTTGACCACATGGGGCGTCTGTACACCACCCGGAAGTGTACGCTTCCGGGTTTTTGCGCTACCAGATGCAGTGATCTTGTGTGATCACGGCATCTAATTCCTGAAGAGGAAACCGCCGATGGCGGTAAGTACCCGCAAGTCTCTGCTGTTAGAAACAGCAGAGACTTGCCGGCCATGACGCCCGCCACACGTGCGAGCGGGCGCCATGTGTCCGCATCGCCCCAGCGCCGTACATGTACGGCGCTGGGAGTCTAAGAGTTAAAGTGTAACTGCCATTCTATTTTTATTTGTGTAATGTACAGGGGCAGTGATGCTGACCATTTTTGTAATGTACTTTAATTACTGAAATCATACATTTCTATTAGTAAAATAGCTCTAAAATTGCCCATTTTGAGCCTTAGCAACGCTCCTGTGTCTTCTGATTACATAACACAGTCAGAGGAGCGTTGCTAAGGCTCAAAATGGGCCACTTTAGAGCTATTTTTCTAATAGAAATGTACGATTTCAGTAATTAAAGTATATACAAAACTGGTCAGCATCACTGCCCCTACACATTACACATATAAAAATAGAATGCAAGTTACACTTTAATAAAATTAAAGGGGCTTAAACTGAATTAATACAGTTTATTACAGGAACATTGTATATCATTTGCTGACAATCCAGTGATGCGCCATGTGAAGAAACATTAGTATTTATGCCTATGGTATTGTGGATGGAGCAAGCAATGTCCTACAGGAATCACTTGCTGATTTTATTCTGTGGCAGCAAAGGAGCCAGTGTGCCCTAAAAGAGACGGTCTCCACTGCATCAAAGCCCCGTTCTTCAGGTTGGCCTTTAACATGGGTGTATAATAGAAGAATGTTATTCATTCACTCTCAGTTCTTTACATCAGATCTCTTTATCCTCTAAGCTCAGTAGTCTGGAAACGATAGGGGAAATATTATTTACAATCTTGCAGGGTCCCATGTGCCATATGTCCTTCCTGAGTTCCCACTTACATGCTTAATGTCCACTTCCTTACATGCAATGTCTGTCCCACATCACTCCTATAACCATCTCATTTTCAGCTCTCCTGTAGACATTCATCTGTCTCTGAAGACTCAGGGAACACACCTACCTGCTACCTTGTATACTCCCGCCTATAAAGCTGGAATATTAACCAGAAGACTTGAAGATCGCCATCGATATACTTTCAAATACATAGTTATTAAAAGAAAAACCATGAATGAGAACATTGCTGGAGATTCCAGTGATCCATTAGTAATGCTCACCAGTTATCCAGGAGACGTGTGAAGAGTAGGTTCTAGACAGCCAGTTTGGAGACACAAAATTGTGTAGGCCCAGGGCATAGAGACCTATCTCAAAGGCACAGAGGTGCAGGTTGCGATGGGGCCCTTGGTGTCCACCGCTGGAGGATGGATGTGTAAAAATGGATGTGCTGCTGTTCCCACCAGCTTTAATGAGGACAGTCTTGGCCAGCTCAAAATAGAAGTGGGCAGCTGCTTCAGAAGGTTGATTAGGGACATGGGGAGCATGGCTTTCCAAACGACGCCCTTTGTATCTGGACAATTGAAACAGTCAAGTCATTTACCCAAAATTTTATTTCTACCATAAGACAGATAACTGCATCTATATTAAACTAGAGGTATTCACGTACCTTCCAACTTCTACCGCCTTGGCTCTGGCTCCACCACTTGCCCTCCTGCTCCCACTAGACGATGATGAACCAAGTGAATCACTTGAGGAGCTGCTGATACTATCACTGTCCTGCCCTCGGCCCCAAGGCGTAGCACCCCAACCACCACGAAGTGGTCGGCGGCTAAGTGTTGGGGAGCTGTCAGATGTAGTTTCTGGTGCGCTGCTGTCAATGCTAGCCATCCCTTTTATAAAAGAAAATATATATAAAATATGAATTAAAAAAAAGAAACAATACCATTTTGTAAAATGGCAAGAGATACTGTGATATAGTCTTTTTATATACTAAGCAAATGTATTCCCATTGATAAAGTAGTACCTAAAAATCATAGAACGCTTTGGGAAAAAAAAACATGTTCTGGATATTTAATGATTGTTGTTTACCTCCAATTGGATTATAATGTATGTTTTATCTTAGTTTCAGCAAGTGGAACACATAATCTGGATATCCCATGGGTCATTTCTGGTCTGTGGAACGCACTTCTGGAAACTGGAACAACACTCGGGATTCCAGAAGCAGCCCCCCTAACCAAATCTATTACTGATTATTAGACAATTTAACCTCTGAATTATCGAGCTATGAATATGTCTGATCAAAAGTGCTGCTAAAATGACTGGAACCCCAATAAATCTGTCATTTTAACCAGATGGCTGCTTGATTCTTCTTATCCATAGGGTCCAGAATTTCCAGCACCAGGATCAAATAATTGGTCCACTGGAAATATGATGCACTGGTCAGGAGGGAGTGACTTGACAATATATCCTCTCCCCAACTAATGATGTCAGTCTGTCCTCTCGGCCCTTGGAGTTTTGTGACACTGTTTGGTACAGTGTCTGAGCGCTGCTATATTGTTTCTTTTTTGTTAATACTTACCTCATTACCCTTCTGGCTCAAGATGCCTGTGTGCACTCCATACTGAGCCCAGTGAAGACACAGCTTATTACTGAAAATGCCACTTAAAGATACATAGGTGTTGTGGTCTGTGCCCCTTTCAAGAGCATCTTGCATGCACCAGGTGTTAGATTTTGTATTCTTATATGAGATGAGCTGTCCCTTTTTAACTGTTGTCTTTCCTTCTACAGTCATATTATCTATAGGTCGATACGTTTCACAATACTTGTAAAAGCACATTTTATACTGCTACTTAAAGAGAGCCTGTCACCACATAGGCAGCATGTTATAGAGCTGATCAATGTTTTAAAAAATACATTTGTGTAAATACACACACACTAATATATAGCCATTTCTATCAATAAAATAAGAACAAGGTGCGGGTCACAGTATCTGTCACTAACCTTCATGGTGGAGGGCTGAGGGATTGCTGGATTCTATGTATGGCAGGCACGGGACGTGCTGTTCACTTATAAGGGTGGGTACACACAAGCAGTTGGGATGGGGTTTTCATGCAGTTTTTGAAGCCAAACTAAGAAGGATAATAAAGTATACAGGAAAGAATCTACTTCTCTCTCATCATATGAATCCTCTTCAAAAACTGCATCCAAATGTGAAAGCATGCTAATTCTTCTTTTACTCTTCATGCTGAATCACAAGCACAGCTTCAGTGCATGTCACACATGGGGCACATATAGGGTGTGACCAGCTCAATGTGACTATCCTCTTGCCTTTATATAGAAGGCAGTGACGCTTATAAAGGTGTTATTTCAATGCTGACTGAAAGTCAATTACCTGTGTGCTTTTTTTTCTGACGCACTGGTGAGCCCCAACACCTCCCATTATATCCTCCTCGGTTTCCCAATGCAAGGCGGCTTGGTACTTTTCCTTCCTGTTTGTACACTTGTGCTTCCACCGGTTCATTGCTTGTTTTCTGGGAACTATCTGTAACACAGACACACACACAACAGTGTTAATACAGGTAGGGCTCTGTTCACATAAAATTACATAAGTGCCAAATTCCTAACATGACAGATACCAATGGTGCCCAATGGATCAAACTGATCGTAATGGGATGCACTGGGTTTTCATCATGGGTCACAGTATTTTACCAGACAAGGCGTCATGCCCTATTTTGACAGAATTGGTGACTGAGGCTCCTAATAAAGCCTCTAATGTAGGTGTAAACACAGCTAAATGTATAGTGTAAGTACAGTGTAAAACTTAAAGAGAATGTGTCATCAGAAAATTACATTGTTTAAATCAATTTTTAGAAGTTTTG
Source organism: Rhinella marina (assembly GCA_900303285.1). NCBI lineage: Eukaryota > Metazoa > Chordata > Amphibia > Anura > Bufonidae > Rhinella > Rhinella marina. Next base: position 245,717 of record ONZH01016205.1, read on the forward strand.
GTGATTTTTATTAAGTTGGGCATGTGACTATTTATATTGAAAAAATGATTCTAAAATCTTGCAGTTTTCCCTCTGGCCACTAGGCCTAAATATGTCAAGACTTCCTGTTCTTTGAGAGCAGCTACATTTGCCAAAGACCCAATGGATCCCTGGGTACGTCTCTCTCCATTCAATTCCATGTGAATTAGCTGGCTGCTGCATAAATGAACAGATGGAGGTGCACACTTCTACATGCATTCTCTGTCTGTGTTCTGAAGCATATCTTGTATGTATGCAACAAATGCCTAGGATGACAACACCCCTTTAAATATCAATGTGTATGTTAGGTACAATAGTGCGCATATTTATCTTATGCTGTTTTATTATTTAATTTTTTAAAAAAAGGATGATAGTTGCAAGGACATCTTAACAGTCTAGGGCATAAATTCACCTCAAAATGACAATGACCATGCTGTTCAATGAGACAGAATAGTCTAATTAGTGTAATTAGGAATTTAATGAAAACTGGTGAATGTAAAGGGGTTGTCCCATGACTAAAAATTATTTTTAGTCATGCAAAATAAGATCATGCAAAATAAGTTTTCAATTGAAACCATTTAAATAAAAAAATAAAAAGCTCTCTGTCTGTATCTAGCCATTACATATTTGTTTTGGCACCCCCTTGTGTTCTTTTTATTCTCTCAGAACATACACCAAATGGGGCAGATTTACTAATCCTACAAATGGAGTAAGCTTAGACAGGCTGTGTAGACCTGCACCAGATTTATCACTGTGGCTCGGGCTGGATGAGGAATCTGGTACAGGGATAGACACTTTGGTCTAACACTATACCAACTATTGGTTGGCTTAGGTTGATATTAGGCCACACACCTTCTAGCAAGGCCACACCTGCTTTCCAGTACTAGAACCAGATGCGCCAAACAGTGCTAATTTGCACCACATTTTGGTACCGTTTACAAGTATGCCTAGGTCCACTGACATTAGTAAATGTGGGCCAATGGGTTCTGCCTCTATTGACTTGATTCTTATTGCTGGCCTACACAAGAGCAGGAATCACCCCAGCACCTGGTGGCTCTCTGACTGTACTACTAAGCATGTGAGACAGGGGGCACCATAACAAGTATGTAACAACATAATCACAGGAGTATTACTCCAACTGAGAACTTGTAATGTTTTGCATCATCTAACATTTGTCAGACAACCTCTTTAATGTGAACTATCTTCGCTCCATGGTCTCTTGCACTGCGTGGGTGACCACTTCATTATTTCAGAAACGGTCATAACTTTTTGGACAACAAACCAAGAGAGGATGACATGGCTATGTCAATCATTCCCCTCTTGCATGTCCATGCATAATTCAAGGGAAAAGGACAAAAAAAAGTTGTGAAAATTTATACATTACAATACACTTCAAACAAGGTTGTCCAACAACAACCCATGTACTCATTCAGTTGTCTTCTCCCATTTTTCTGTCTGGAGAGGAACACTTTTGTTGGACAAGCCCTTTAAGATATTCCTGAGGATAAAAGACTGACCGTACACATGTGAGCAGTACAGGGTCTATAAGGTATAAAAGCATTCTGCGTAAGGAAAGCTAGATGAGCAAGGTACCCTGCGTGTTCTTCTCGGAGAAGTTTTCAGTAATTCCTCCATGGACTGCGGTGCTCACACCTGGCTGCTGGTGCGTGGCTGGGCTACCTGATATTATAATGGCTGCTGTGGACTGGGAGGCATGTTTGGAGGGAGACTTTTGACTGGCGGTTGTTGGTTTACTGGAAGAGTAGAAGGAACTTAGAGTTTGAGGTTTGTGAGTTTGACTTTCACGATCCAACAGCTTATCCAATATCTAGAGTTTAGGAAAAGAAAGAAAGTATAATAAGTAAATCAATTTAAGGGATGGCACATTTCAAGAATATATCACTAACTGGAGGCTGTCTGACCTCTAGGATCCCCACCAATAACTAGAGAGCATATCTTCCAGTTACTTGAAGTTTTCCCCCATCCGAGAGCATAGGGGATTACTATAAGACTGGCGCACAACATGGCACACCATGTTCTCATCAGTGTCAGTTGTGGCAGAGGAGCTGGGGGAAAGTGCAGAAGCCAAGAAGGCTGCGTGGGTGAGAGCCGGGAGAGAGCTCTTGGAGGACAGAGCTCAATACCCACTTGTCATGTGACCCTGGAAATATGATGTCACAGGAAGAGGCGGGGCCTTCTGCTCACTAGGAGCTCTTCATGTCATCACTATTGGTGTCTGGGGGACAGTGGCTCTGTGGTCACTGCATGGTTGGTCTTAGATGCTTGTGCTTTTCATTGGATTAATCGTACTGTAGAAAGTGCGAGAAGACTGACATGTTTTACTGATCTGGATTGTGACTGTTTGCTGGGCGTTGTAGTGCCACAATCGCTGGTGACCTGTCCGATGAGGGCAAAAAGCAACAGCAGTGTTATTGTCTACATGTGTATACTGGTGAGGGATGAGATTATTTCTTTATGTTACAGAAGACTGGTGGAGTGGAGTAATGTTATTTACATGGGACTGAAAACTGGAGGAGGGGGATTTTCCTATATTGATGACCTATCCTCAGGATAGGTCATCAATATCAGATTGGCCGCACCCTGCCGATCAGCTGTATTAAGAGAGCGCAGTGCTCATATGAGCTTTAACCCCTCTTCACTGTTTACCTGCTCGCCACTGACATCGGAGTGGTGAGTAGAGTAATTGCAGCTCCTCTCATTCAGAGCCGTCCCATTGAAGTGAATGAGACAAAGGAGCTGTAATTACACTGCTCACTGCTGTGATGTCGAAGGCGAGCAGGTAAAGTGAACAGAATGCTGCACTCAGCTTATCGGCGAGGGGTTCTGGCAGTCGGGTCCCCACTAATCTGATATTCATGACCTATCCTGAGGATAGGTCATCACTATAGGAAAGGTGGAGAATCCCTTTAATGTAAAGGTTAATTCAATAAATGTTTTACGTTTAAACAATGGACAGACATTATGATTTGTTGTTGGTTTTTTGCAAGGTATCGATTTGGTATAGAGAAACTTTACTTGGTATCAAAATTCAAATTCTGGTATTGTGACAACCCTAATCGGCATTGCTATAAATATATGAAATCATATGTGTACAGGTACAATCACTTTTGCACTGGAACAAAGTAACTTGAATGTAGCTGACTAGACGCTTAGTTTTAGGTGTAAAAATTAACAATGGAGTAGCTTTCTGGTTTAATAGTTCTGCCTTCCCACCCGGCATACTAAGAGGCACACACATTGTGATGTATTGAATACATTGCTCTTGGCTCCAGTTCTTTAAATACCTTTTTCAGCTTGGATTGATCATCTTTGTAGGTAATCATTAGAGCTAGTGCCAAATCGCCCTTCTCTCTTCTGGTTCCCTCACAAAGCAAAGGATGCTCTGCTTCACTGACTGTTGTCTTCATGCCTGGGCAAATGAGTTAGAACAAAAGCAATTAACGCCTGATTATTTTCAGTGTTTATACCAATATACACAAGCTAGGTTATAAAAGGGACAAACTGCGGATGTTCACCATTATATCTGCCATCTGCTACATGTATAACGACAGAACCTAGAAACAACCATTACAGGAGCCTGGACAACTTTACCCTCTTCAAGGGCAGATGGTATTAAAAAAAAAAATTCTGACATGTGATAGGTTTAGACCAATGGGCGTCCAGGTGGTGAGATGTCCACGATCACTAATGGGACAGAAGTGTAGGGCGTAGTTCACACATCAGTGTTTTGGTAGGTGTTTGGTCAGTGATTTGCATCAGTGATTGCCAAAACCAGTCGCACAGCCTATGCAGAAGTAAGGTGGATCAGTGGGGGTCTCAGAACCCATGTATCTGCCAATCTTCTTATTAAAATGACAATTACACTTTTAAAAGATATTCCAAAGAAAAACTCAATTTAACATTGATCACATGACTTACCTCCCTTTTTTTTTTAAATAGGTAGGCCATGCTTGAAATATGGGCCTTAAGAGTTCATATAAGAGCATTATGGTGCCTGTACTTGTAGTGGTAGTGTGCCACATCCCAAAACCGCAGGAAAACTATGTGCAGTTTGGTGGCACAGCACACTACCACTATGACCGTGTTCACATGTTCAGGATTCTGTCAGGATGTAGCCACAGATTAGGTGAACAGAATGTACTGACATGGCCTCTTCCAGATGGCCACAAAGTGGATGCACTTTAGCATGCATACAATGGCTGCAATTCCCGGAATAGTGCAGGTCTCATGACCTGATGATGCTGTCATTTTTTATTGTTAAACCAGCGGTTAAAACAGAAACTGCGCTTGTAATGTGAGAGCTAAATTATAATTACGTTACGACCATCTGATTGGGGTATCGCACACTCCATTCACAGGCAGCGGGGAAAAAACCCTACATAAAATAAGTGCATTGCGGAGTTTAAAGTTGACAGCATGTCCATTATTTTCATAAATTCTGCCACTGACTTACAATGGTGCAAAAAAGTGCAGATCTGCTGACACATCTGCAACAGAAATACTAATTTCTTTGGATTTCTGTTGCAGATTGTTGCAAAAGCTAAGGCTGAAATAATAACAGATGCACCCCGGACGTCAAAGAGACATCATCTGTATTTTGGGGATCAACGTTTTGCAGACGGCAAAATAAATACAGTCGTGTGCATGAGGCCTAAATATGAGTTATATATCTACAAGAAGGCTTAAAGGGAACCTGTCATCTCAGAAACTCCCCCTGAACTAGAGTAAGCATTGTATAGTGTAAGTGATGCTGAATCCGAACATGTAATTATTATCTTCATACTCACTTCCATTCTGACGCTGTGCTCCCACAAACCAGCACTAAAATGCATTGAGAGGACTCGTCTTTGAGTCCTCTCCATTATGTGAGTGAGCACTGGAGTCCACTAAGTGCATTTTACTGCAGGTTTGTGGGAGCACAGCGTCAGAATGGAAGTGAGTATGAAGATAAAAATGATGTAACCAGACTCAACCTCACTTACACTATACACCACTTACTCTAGTTTGGAGGGTGTTTCAGAGCTGACAGATTCCCTTTAAAGGGGTTTTCCCACCATATTTACTTACGTTTAACAGCTATCCACAGCATAGCTAGAAAAGGTAAAATCACTATATCTAGAAGTAGGAATCTGGCCCTCCCGTTCCTCTCAATGGAATGACCACATCTAGGAGGAGTCCCCCATTATTGGGACCATCACCGATCTCTAGGGTCCTCCTCACTCTTATGACCAGTGATTATTTGAGTGAAGAGTGCACTGCTGCTCCATTCAAAATCTATGGGACTACTTGCATCGTCCCATAAAGTCTGAAAACAGCCACTGCCCGAACTAATACTCATTGTGGTCATGAGGGTGAGGAGGAATGGGGGACTAGTGATCGGTGGGGCTTCAGTCATAGGGTCCCAAGCAATCATGCATTAATCAATTATATAGTGGATAGATGATACATGTATATGGTGTATTTTTAAAGAGCTCTTACTCTCTCGCGATACTAGATTTTTCCCACAGATATTTTGGCATACTCGGCCCAGCTCCACCCTCTTAAGCGTTAGGTGACTATTCTGACCAGAGAGTTTGGGACTCTCTTTTAGCCCAGATTAAGAACATCTATAAGAAAGATTTACACTTTGGGTCTTTGTACATGAGGTTCTTGCTTTGTATCACAAATTTAATCCAACCTTGCTTAAGAAAGGACAAAAAGGACACCGAGCTAATTGGTTCCAGCAATCCATAATTCACGGGAGCACTTGGTGACGCAATGGTAAAACATTACTATGGCCAGACATTCTGAAAATGGATTACTGGCTTCTGTTTCAACATATCAAATGAAAAGCAGTTAACCGTATTCTCAAACAGCAGGACCTGAGGTCAGTTGTGGTCTCAGGAAAAAAAAAACTCTGATAATAAAGCATTTTACGGTCAGTAGTAGTAGTAGTAGTAGTTTATCGTCTAGTGTGTACAAGGGATCATACTAAAAATACACATATCTACAATAAAAAAAAAATCAGATCATATAAATGCCAATTGTCTAAAAAAAAAAGTCTTTATACAATAATTTAAAGGGGTTTTCCGAATATTTTATACTGATGACATATCCTCATGATAGGTCATCAGTATCTGATCACGGGGGTCCGAATGGGGGGGGGGGAGATCAGCTGCTGTTAGATGATGCAGCACTCCGTTGCACACGGTGCTTCCTTGCAGCTTACCCTAAGCTTGTGACATCATCATCAGTCATATGGTCTAGGCCAGGGGTGCACAGCCTGCGGCCACATGCGGCCCTTGTTACCATTCTGTGCGGCCCCCAACCATCTGGTAACAGACATGCATGTCTATGTCTAGTGGCTGCTCACATATATTTTTTATGTATTTCTCCCATTATATGGGGGTCTTGGGACTAACTAGACATTAATGATATATACTGTGTATTCAGTATGCCATAAATACAGTATTTTAGTTGTTAATTCCCCTTTAAATTTTATTTTTGGCCCTCATCAGTGGTTCATTCTGGCAATGTGGCCCCCAACCAGAAAACGTTGTGCACCCCTGGTCTAGGCAAAGATCATTCCTATTCAAGTGAATGGGCAAGAGCTGCAATACCAAGCACAGCCACTATACAATGGACAGCGCTGTGCTTGGTAAGCAGAGAGGAGGCCATGGCACTCACAGGAAGAGCTGATCGGTGGGAGAAGTGCTGCAGTGATAAGCTCTGTCCATCACACAGTTAATGGATACTCGCCTTGTTCCCATTGTTCAAACTCCCTCTTTGCTGGACATTTTGTCCCCATCTGTCAACGTCCTGCATGGATGGGGTCACGTGCACCTCTGCAGCCAATAACTGGCCTCAGGGGTGCTGTGGCACATCAAATTGCAGTGACTTGCCACTTGGAGACACGCTGAGACCAGTCACTGTCTGCAGTGATAGACGTGACCCTATCTGTGCAGGAAGTCTACAAGCAGGGACTGGAAGTCCGGTGAAAACATCCTGGGAGGCAATGAACCTGAGCAAAGCAAGTATAGCCCTCTTCACAGGTTTCGCTGGGTGAGTTGCGGGTCTGGGAAAAACAAAATCATGGGTAAACCCTTTAAAGTTAGTCATGGATGTGAAGGTTCCCTAGTACAATCCAGAAACTTTTGTGGGGGCATTGGGGCACTTGTCACGGAAAGGGCATATATACACAGATATCCCTCTTGCATATATTCTCTTCTCAGAAGATGGCTGAGTACATACTACAAAAGAGTTTACCGGCCAATAAATGTTCCAGCCATTAGCTGGGTCCAATCACTTCAGCGCCATAGACATAGCAGTTAAGAGTTAATGGCTGCCGTTATAGTTTGGTTTGCTCACAATAAACCTATGGGCGCTTTTCCACGCAGAAAGAAATCCATTATGTACATGTATGAGGTCCTTCTAATACATATTTGTTATATAGCTCTGCGCTGCATCACACACAATGAGGGAGATGGAACGGCTCAATTAAATGACAAAACAAACAATTAGAGATAAATGTGCCAGGCCACTACAGAAATAAATTACCTACCTAGCGCAGCAACAGCTGCCTCAAAGCCCAGCTCTTCATCCCCAGGCATCTCGTTGTTACGGTTACGACTTGGAGGACGGGAACCTGTTGGGGATACCACTGCAAGACAATTGACAGAATCACACAGATGTTGTCTCACACGTTTTATTCCTATACGCACATTATACTGCATTATTTCCTTTTCTTTATCCCTTAGAGGACCAGGCGATTTTCCATTTTTGCATGTTCGTTTTTCACTCATTGTCTTCCCAGAGTCATAACTTTTTTATTTTTCAGTTTACACAGCCTTATGAGGGCTTATCTTTTGCAGGACAAGTTGGACTTTCTAATGGCACCATTTACGGTTGCATACAATGTAATGGAAAGCGGGCGGAAAAAATTCCAAATGGGGGAGAGTTGGGAAAAAACGAAATTCTGCCACAGTTTTTTTTTTTACGGCATTCACTATGCGGTAAAATTGACTTGCTACCTTCATTCTCCAGGTCAGTACAATTACAACGATACCACACTTGTATAGTTTTTCTTGTGTTTTAATACTGAGAAAAAATTAAAAACCTTGAAAAAAATGTTTTTCTGACCCCTATAACTTTTTTGTAGTTATGGGTACAAAGCTGTGTGGGGGTTCATTTTTTTGCAGGGCGATCTGTACCTTTCAGTGATTCCATTTTGAAGTGTGCCTTTTTGATCACTTTTTATAAAACATCTTGTAGAAATAAAAGTGACAAAAAATAGCGAATTGGCCGTTTTTTTTTTTTTTCCCCCGTTAGACCATTCGCCATATGGGATTAATATTGTTATATTTTAATACGGGCGATGCCCATGATGTAGAGTTGCACCGGGTATCGAAGTATCGATACCCAATCGATACTTTTAGACCCGGATCGATACGATACCGGGTCTTACTGCTGCGCAGCCTAGTATCAGTTAGAGAATATGGCACGCACTGCTCTCTGCCATGTTCTTTTCACCATCACAGTGGAGGAGTCCCTCGCTCCCTCTCTCTCCACTGTGGCGCTGCCACCAATGGGGAGTTAGCAGGGAGGAGGGGCTGTAGCCACTGTGCCAGCAATGAATATAAAGCACATTAAATCAAGTATAGGAGGCAGTGGGTGTCGGCAGCGGTATAACATACCCGGCCTCAATAACAGGGCAACACAGCAATTAACCCCTCAGATGCGGCACCTGATTAATTAATTAGTTAATTGCTGCGGATCACATGCCCTGCTATTGAGGACGGGTGCCGGGTATGTTATACCGCTGCCGGCACCCGCTGCCTCCTATACTTGATTTAATGTGCTTTATATTCATTGGTGGCGCAGTACGCCCTCTACCCCTACTCCCCCCCCAGGTATAAGTATTAGTAGCGGCCACAGGCGACCCCCCCCCCCATCCTTCCCCTCTTCATTGGTGGCAGTGGTAGATTCCGATTGGAGCCCCGGCTGTGTAATTGTGTGGCTCTGATCGGTTACCATGGCAGCCAGGATGCTACTGAAGCCCTGACTGCCATGGTAAGCTCCCTACTGCTGTGTGCACTAAGCTCAGGGCAGCAGGGAGAGTGTGAAACCCATGTGGTGTGGAGATGCGATGCGCCCTCTACCTCTGTCTAACCATGGAGTTAGGCAAAAACAGGTTGTGCCTAACGTACATGCTTGGTTTTTTTATGGGGTGGAAGTGTAAATCTGGATGCTAGTCATGTGACAGCATGGTGGGCAGCATGGTGGCTCAGTGATTAGAACTGCTGCCCTTCAGCGCTGGGGTCCTGGGTTCCAATTTGACCAAGGACAACATCTGCATGGAGTTTGTATATTCTCCCTGTGTTTGCGTGGGTTTCCGTTAGGTAATCTGCTCTACTCCCACAATCCAAAGACATACTGAGAGGAAACTTGTGAGCCCCATTGTAGACAGCCTGATGCTAATGTCTGTAAAGTGCTGTGGAATTTAGTAGCGCTATATACGTGAGTATAATAATGTGACTGATGTAATATAGCTAGCGTTTTGGAAAGCATTTGATACTGTACCACACAAGAGCTGAAGTACTGAAGCTACAGATGCAGGGACCAGGGGACAATATATGCACATGGGTAATAAATTGGCTATGGACAGGAAAAAAAAAATCTTTGTAAATAGTACATACTCAGAACAGGGTAAAGTCAGCAGTGGGGTACCATAAGGAAATGTAGTAGCCCACTTTTCTGTGCCGCTGGCCACAGAAGGGTACTGATGGTGCAGAAAGAGCTAAGACGTGTGCCTGGGTGAGATCTCCAGTGGTGGCCTGATGACGTCAGGAGCGGAGGGAGGTAGAGAAAAAGTTGCAGGGCGGTGAAGTGGGATGGAGGACCTATTCGAATGGGTCCTGCTGAGCTCCATTGCTGGTAGTAAAAAGGAGCCCAATGGGGCTGTACCTAACTTGCATACTGATTAAAAACGGTTTTCAGGGGCAAAAACCAGGAGGAACGGCACACAAAGGTATGTTTGGGATTGGAAGTATAAGAATTACAGCGCACTGGGAACTGTTTAAAAGGCACCACGGTAGTGACAGACTTCCTATAAATAATTGCTTGGGTCTATAAAACATGTTAAAAATAATACGTGAATCTAAAAAAAAATTCAAAGATTCCAACACACAACAACAATTTCCAACTAAACTACAGAAAATAACTGCAGTCTGTTATGTAGTCTGCTCTGCCCTCTTGTGGAAACAGTGGGTAACACTATAGCTTTAAATGGCCGCTTCTTTTGGAACATGAATATCTAAGTGAAAGAACATGATTGCACATACTTTCAGTTCCCTAATAAAATTGCTTTCTTTAGAAGTGGGAGAAATGTAATATTACAAGACACAGATATTATTGGGCCTCATAGCAAAACTTAGCATGCTCCCCTCACAGTAAGAGGTTTATGTTTTGTTCATAAAAATATAGTTCCAGAGGTGCTTCATAAATATGGTGCATATGTCTCAATATATTTACACCTGATAATTAGTATAATTACATTGATAGATCTTCCCCATTCAGCTCTATATCCCCTGTTTCCCTTCACATAGCACAGTATATTATAAAACTGGTGGCGCTCAGTCACAGGAATTTATAGTTACCACTGTAAAAATCTCACTCTAGTGGTGGATACAGGAAAATACCATTGATCTATGTCTGGCAGCAAGAGAAGGAGTTCAGAGCAAAGGCCCCTCTCATGCCGGGCACCACTGCAGATGCCTAGTCTGCCTCAATGTTAAGTACACCACTTTCCACAACAGGCATGAATACAAAGAACTAGTAGTCAGTAGACACAGTACCTGGTTACCGGCAGGGAATTTGTAACTCTCCTGCACCACGGTATCTTATGTGGCCGTCCCACTCCTCGTACCTCCGCCAATCAGCTGTTTGAAGAGCAGGCGTAACATGCGATCGCTGTCATCTCAGAAGTCGGCGGCACAGTATAAGCACTTGTAATTACACTGCGCTGCTGCTGTGAGACGATGCACAGTGTAATATTGAAGAAGAAGTAGTGATCGCATGAGTGACACCTCCTCTTCAAACAGCGGATTAGCAGGGATGCCAGTAGTGGTAGTCTGATCAGATTTTGATGACCTGTCCTGAGGATAGTTCATTAATATGTACTGGCTGCACAACCACTTTAACCACCTGTTTTGCCAGAGTCCAGTTCGGGCAGTGGGAAAAGTAGCTAACTGGGGGGGGAGGGGGCAATTTAGATGCTTCTTTCTCCTGAATGGTAGCAGCTAGAAACTGGTCTTTTTTGAAAGCTGACAGTCCAGGCTTTCATACAAGACCAAAATGACAGCTAAAGTCCAAGCAACAGAGGAGAAATCACTATTAGAAATAGAGTCGGGAATAATTGCGGGTAAAACCTGCTTTTACTTTCAGCTTCATTCACAGCATCCCGGTTTCTAGCAGTGATATCTTCCCCTGTACTGAACATGTTTCTGTCATTCTGGTATTGTCTGAAAGTTTGGAATGTCAGCTTTCAAAGAAGACCAGTTGCCCGAGATAGCAGCATCTAAAGCAGCCCTCCTCCTCCAGCTAGCTACTTTTCCCCACTGCCGGCAAAACATTTAGGTGGTTAATGCAATTTCCTGGTTAGTTCTTGTTGGTCAACCAAATACACACCTCCAGATGCAGCCAACTGTTGCAGACAGTAGCAGAAAAAGAATCTAATAAACAAAATCTTGGTACCTGGTGTACAAAGGACATCAAATATAAAACTGGCCAGCATAAGAGGAAGCACAGGCCGATAGTCACACAGTGTGCCATCTCGTAAATCCTTAGCTCGTCCACGAATAGTGTTCATTTCATTGCAGTCTAAAGGAATCTTCTTTAAAAGAGATACAATCTCAGATTCTTGGTATGCCAGCTTTACCTGCAGAGAAAGATACAGAAGTATGAAATTGTAAAATGATAATGATACAAGCAAGACAAATAAAACTAGAAGAAAACCATGTAAAACACTACCATTATTCAAACCAGCTCACTGATATACCTAATGCATGAAGAGAGGCGCAGGGCTGCACTGTAGACAAACAAAGAGAGGAAGATCTCCACAGTGCATATTAAAATCCATCATATACATTGTGGTCACCTCAGCTCACACCTTTCAAACTGCCCTTAGCCATAGCTTACAGGTATAAGGCAAACACTGTCATTTTAAATATCTGACAGACAATCACATCCTAGAACACAGTCATGGTGACTGAACAAGTGTAAAGAGTGTTTGTCTTGCACACAATGGCGTACCTGCAATAAAGGCGGACCATGCGACTGCTAGGGGGTGCGAGGTGGCCCACATGAAACTTGCAAAACTCTGCACTTTCATACAGCTGCCACTAGGGGGAGCTCAATGCAAAGAGATTATTACAGCTTCCATGGTAGTTGGAATAACTCCTATTCACTGAGCTCCCCCTAGTGGTGGCCACAGGCAGCAAGCTAACTTTGTAGTACAAGTGATGCAGGAGATTTAGCTATGTAATTTTGCCAGTTTTCTGGTGTAAATACATTGAGAAATATGGTGTTCACAATGATCATCATATATTCGAAGTACGTGTTCCAATTTTTTTTATTACAATTTGTATTTAAATAAAATTTCTTTTACTTGATTAAAAAAAAAAACGTAAAATTCATAAAATTCGAAATCTGGAGCATTGCACATGTCCTGCATTGCCTGGGAGTGACTGACGCACATACACTGGGAAAATGGGTGCAGGGCCCCCATCCTATGTTTTGCTATGGGGTCCTACGAGATCTATGTTCACCTGTGCTGGCAGATCTAAGCTACGACTACGGGCGGAGTGCGGTTCACAATGCAGAAGCAGCGACCACAACGTACATGATTTTACTATGAGATAAAGAAAGCTGTTGTTTTTATCCACTTTTGACTGTGGAGCGCTTCCTCTCTTTGAAGTTCTTTTTACTATGTTAAAGGTGACAATACATGTAAAGGTAAAAATTACAAACCAGTCATGAAATCAGAAGTGACTTTTTACACAATCAAGCCATTAATTACTTAAAGGGGCTGTCCCGTTAAAAATATTCTACCATTTTAAAACTAGCACCTGGATCTGAACACTTTTGCAATTGCTTGTAATTAAAAATGAGTTATTCCTTTAAATCTATCTGTAAAGCGCCACCTGCTGTTTGCTCATTTTCTAATTTCTCTGTCCTGCTCACTGAGATGGAAATACATGCTCAGTTCGATCCTTCAACTGCCACCAGCTGCAGCAGACAGGACATGCACTCTAAGTAATGACACGCTACCTAAGCTGCTTGCTTGAAATTAATCTAGCGGAACAATTGCAGCAATGAATGGGGAGATCTCCGGATACATGGGAGGTACTGGGCTGGTTCTAGCTTTCTTAGAAAGAGGTTACCATGTACTAGATTATTTGTGATTTTCACTTTTTACATTACTTGGGGAATAACCCCTTTAAAGTAAAATAAATAATAATTTTACTGAGCGTCAGGAACTGCATAATGCAAAAATTAACATTGTGTTATATGAGACCAACCAATAATATTGCTACTTTACAATTTTTACTTTGATTTCCTATACCATGCTTCTACTGGGCGGTTACCTACATAAAAACAAGGTGGCAGCAGATGACACTGCAATCCTCAGGAATGTGACTGAATAAACAGGTGTAAGCTCTTCCACTGATTAAAGGGAGTCTGTCAGTAGTAAACTTGTGAAAGCGCCAGGTAAGGTAGTATGAATATCATGTTTTATTCTGCCAGGTTCTGCTCCTGGAGGCAAGGCTTCACTTAGAAGTGCTCTCTTTCAGCCCATTCCCCTGCTGAGTGGCAGCTGTAGCATCCAACTAGGAACCCGCTACAGTTGTCACTCAGAACAGAGAGGAGGGGCTGTGAAGCAACTCAGTACAGACACTACTTCACAGTGAACTCCTCCACCAGTGCACTTGCAGGAGCAGAACCTGGTAGGATAAAACCTCATAATCACACTACTGCTATAATAAAAAAAAGCTGCTCTTAAAGGCTATGGACACCTTTTGGGGCATTTTTTTTATTATTGCATTTATTTTGAGCTAAAAATCATTTGTTCAATTGGTCTTAAAAAAATTTCCTTTCACTGTTTCCAGCCAATGACTGGCTTCAGCGGTGATGTGGCTGCAAGCAGCATATGACCTCTGAAGCCAATCATTACATGGAGTGTTGCAAGTGACAGTGCCCATGGCCAGCTGGATGTAAACAGTGTGGGAACCAGAAGATGAAGACAGCAGGGGCAGCTCAGAGGACTGGGGCGGCTTGAAGCAGGTAAGTATGAATCTTCTGTCACAAGGGGTGGGCTGCGGGCACGTCATAAAAAATCATTATTACAGGAAGGCTCCTTTAAACAATTTGATTATATACCATAATATACAGTATATACTGTACAAATGTAATCGAGAACTGTGCACCTATTATACCATTTTGCTAACATAAACTTGGTTCTGTATTTGGTACATGGTGTAGCTACACACAGTTTTGTCTTACGCCTGTTTCACACTTGTGTTGTGGCTTTGCCTCTGCCGGATCTCAAAACCGGACCAAAACTGATCAATTTTGTCTCCATTGTCAATGGGGACAAAACTGATCAGGACGCATTCCGTTCCGTTTTGTTGCGTTTTCTGACTGGAAAAAAAACGCTGCAAGTTGCAGTTTTGTGTCCGGTGTGTCAAACCAAACAAACCGGATCCATTGAAAATCAATGTAAGTCAATGGTGCCGGATCCGTTTTTTTTGTTAGCTTTGGCACCTGTTGACTTACAATGATTCCGGATTACTGAATCCAATTTGTTCCGTTTAGATTTAATACAACCGGATCTGGCCGAAACGGATACATCCAGATGTATTAAATGGCACGAAACAGTTTAATTCCAGTTTTAAGATCCTCTGCCGGATCTCGAAACCGGAATTAACTACGTAAGTGGGAAAACTAGATTTTTGTACTCACCGTAAAATCTGTTTCTCTTCCGTTCATTGGAGGACACAGGCCTGACCATGGGTATAGCTGCTGCCACTAGGAGGCGGACACTAAGCACAAAAGTATGAGCTCCTCCCTTCCTCCCCCAGCTATACCCTTCCTACAGGGACTAAGCTAAAACAGTTTAGTGCAAAAGCTGTAGGAGAAGCAACAACAAACAGGAACCGAACTATGTACAAACCCAGAACCACATAGGCCATAAGGGCTCAAGAAAGAAAGGGTGGGAGCTGTGTCCCCCAATGAACGGAAGAGAAACAGATTTTACAGTGAGTACAAAAATCTAGTTTTCTCATCCTTCTCATTGGGGTACACAGGCTTGACCATGGAACGTTACAGAGCAGTCCCAAGGGTGGGCCATAGAAGAATCCTCCGTACAATTAGGACACCGCCGTCTGCAGGACTCTACGCCCCAAAGAAGGACACAAAGGTGTGCACTCTGTAGAGCTTCGAGAAAGTGTGCAACGACAACCAAGTAGCCGCCTTGCATACTTGAAGAGCGGAAGCTCCATGATGCACTGCCCAAGAGGCCCCCACTGCCCGAGCAGAGTGAGTAGTGACCTGGAAGGGTGGGGCCCGGTCCTTGATGCGATACGCTTCCACAATGGCCAAACGAATCCATCGGGAAATGGAAGTTTTGGACGCAGCCAGCCCAAAAGTCAATACAACCTTCGGGAGGAAGGACTGAACAGGGCGAAGGACGACTTTGTCCTGATGGAGGACCAGGAAGGGTGACCGACACGAAAGGGCTGTGAGTTCCAATACCCTACGTGTGGAGGTGATCGCCACCAAAAAGGCCACCTTGTAGGACAGGAAGCGAAGGGACACCTGATGCAAGGGTTCGAACGGAGACGACTAAAGAGCGCTGAGGACCAAATTAAGGTCCCAAGGAGTCAACGGAGGGCGATGAGGGGGTACACCGAGGGCAACCCCCTGCAGAAAAGTTCGAACAGCGGAGAGAGAAGCCAAGTTCCGTTGGAATAAACGGAAAGAGACGAAACTTGCCCTTTAAGGGAGCTGAGGGCCAGTTCCAAGTCCATGCCGGACTGTAGAAAGGACAAAATTTGCGGGAGATAAAAACAAATGGGGGACAGGTGATGACGCTCACACCAAAAGAAGTTTGGACTTCCAGGTTCGATGATAGATTTGAGAAGACGATGGCTTTCTGGCCCAACGTTATCCGAAAACTCCCGAGTCTTTAGTACGGCGGCTTCAACAGCCATGCCGTTAAATGTAGCGACCCTAAATTCGGGTGGAAGATCGGGCCCTGAGACAAGAGATCCTCCCGAAGAGGAAGACGCCAAGGCTCGTCGGCGAGAAGGGAAACCGTGGCCAATCTGGGGCTACGAGGATTATGGGAAGACCTTCGGACCGGATCTTCCGGAGAAGGCGTGGAAGGAGGGGTAGGGGTGGAAACACATAAGGGAATTTGAACTGGCTCCACGGAATCACAAGCACGTCGCACGCCAGGGTGAGGGGATCCCTGGATCGCGCGACGAAGCGGTCGACCTTGTGGGTGAAGCGAGAGGCCATGAGGTCTACATCTGTCTGACCCCACTGCTCGCAGATCGCTCGGAAAACTTGCGGGTGAAGAGCCCATTCTCCGAGATTGAGCCATTCCGGCTGAGGAAGTTGGCGATCCAGTTGTCCATGCCCAGAATATGAACTGCTGAGATTGCCAGGACATGGGACTCCGCCCAACTGAGGATCAGAGCAGTCTCCTGCATGGCTGCTGGACTCTGGGTGCCGCCCTGGTGGCTAAGGTAGGCCACTGCAGTGGCGTTGTCGGATTGGACTGGGCGACCCTTGAGGTGGTCGGTCCAATGGAGCAGGGAAAGGCGGATCGCCCGTAATTCCAGAAGGTTGATGGATAGGGATTGTTCACAAGAACTCCCCCCCAGCCCTGAAGGCTGGCTTCCGTTGTTACTACCGTCCAGCAGAGGGGAAGGAAGGAGTCCTGGTATGGTATTGGGCATATGGCACTGCTTCAAAGGTGGAGACCATGTGACCTAGAACTCTCATGCAGAGACGGATGGGGAGAGGATGGGGTTGCAATAGGAGAAGAAGATGAAGCCAGAGAGAGGAAAGCTTCTCCGGGGGCAGGAACACCGTGGCCTCGAGTGTTTCGAATAACATGCAAAGAAGGTCAGGCGCTGAGATGGGTGGAGACACGACTTGGGTCGGTTCACAACCTATTCCAATCACTCTAGTGTGTCCAGGACGATCCGCAGGCTGTCCGCCGTCTGTTGGAAGGACGGACCCTTGATCAGGATATATCGTCCAGATAGAGGATCGCTACTATTCCCCTGGCATGGAGAAGGGCCATGACCGAGGCCAGAACCTTCGTGAAGACTCTGGGCGCCGTGGCCAGGACGAATGGGAGTGCCACAAACTGGTAGTGGAAGGGACCCACTGTGAAACTGAGAAATCTCTGATGAGAGACACAAAAGGGAACATGAAAGTAGGCGTCCTTGATGTCCACAGAGGCAAAGAACTCCCCCGGCTCCATGGACGCAATGACCGATCTCAAGGACTCCATTCAGAAGCGACGGAGTCGGAGAAAACGGTTCAGGGCTTTGAGGTCCAGAATGAGACGAACCGATCCTTCCTTTTTGGGAACCACAAAAAGACTGGAGTAAAAACCGTGAAAACGGTCTTGAGCAGGCACCGAGACGATTGCTTCCTGTCGCAGAAGATTGTAGATCGCCTGAAAAAAAAGAATGGGTGGCGGAGGGAGGGGTTGGAGGAGAAGAGCAGAAAAAACTGGACGGAGGGGGGGGGGGAGCTGAACTCCAGCTTGTAACCTTCTGAGATGAGTTCCCTGACCCAGGCATCCGGGATGTGAGCAAGCCAAACCTGGCGAAAGAGATGAAGGCAGCCGCCCACCCGAATGAGGGGTTTCAGACTCTGTATGTCATGCCGAGGAACATTTGGGGTTATAGGGTTTTGCGCTCTGTTGGAAGGGTAGCCAGGAAGGGCGAGGTTTAAAGGAGGGTTTGCGTTTCCTATCCGAGGAAGTCTTGTCTGTCGGACGCTTAGGGCTGGAAAAATCTCAGAAGGGCCGAAAAAGAGGCCTGAGCTTCTTTGCTCTGCTGAAACGTGCCCTGTTCTGGGGAAGATGAGTGCTCTTACCCCCAGTAGCGTCAGAGATTATCTCGTCCAGGCGTTTCCCAAACAATCTATTGCCCGCAAAGGAAAGGGCCGTCAATGCTTGTTTAGAGACATTGTGTGCTGCCCAGCAGGAGAGCCAAAGGGTACGGCGTATAGCCACTAAAAGAGCGGACCATAAGCCGGTCTGCATCTAGAGAGGCCTCACAGACGTAGGCACTAGCCTGGGATAGTTGGAGGGCCATGTCGAACAGTTCCTCCATATGGTCGCCGAAGGAGAGGTTTTGATGGAGTTTGTTTGTTAGACCATTCACCCATGTGGAAGCAAAAACTGGGCGCAGGGCAGTGCCTACTGCCTCAAAAGACGACTTCGCAAAGGAGTCCAATTTTTTGTCCTTGAGGTCGGAAAAGGAGGCCCCATCCGCCATAGGCAGGGTAGTATGCTTCCCCAACTGGGAGACCGGAGGGTCCACAATGGGGGGGGACGACCACTTCTTGACTAAATCCTCCGGGAAGGGGTACGAAACGTCTAAACATTTCGGTAAAGTAAAACGTCTGTCCGGAAAATCCAATTCCTTGGAATTCCTTGGATGGTTGGGAAAACATTTTGGTGAGCGGCGAGACCACCTGAAGGAAAAGTTCTAAGGTGTCTAGGACCGCAGTAATGAGGTTGTCCACCATAGAGGACAGTTTGGGAGACTGGTTCTCAGGAATCTGAACCTCCTTCCTCCCAACATGCCTTGTCTGGGGAGGACACATCCGAGCGAGACTCTCTGGGAGGTGGAGGAAACGGGGGACGCAGACGCCCTTCTAGGGGAGGAAAGTCTGGTCCGTTTGGCAGGGCGACCTCGATGGGAGTGAGACCCCAGGTCCCTAGAGTCCAACCGATCCGAGGACTGTCTTGCGGACAAACGCCCCAGTATTTCTGCGATGGCCTTGTTGGTATGGGAAACGTCCTGTACCACCTTAGATAGGGCCTGCGCCCACTCCAGTTCTGCCAGGGACTGGACAGGGGGGGCCGCTGGGGCAGTGACAGAGTCAGTTGGCAGAGGGACAGAGTATGAAGAGCAGAGGGGATCTGACTGACCGCGAGGGAATTTTGAGCAACAAGAGACACAGGCGAAATGACGCACAGAAGACGCCGCCTGTTTTGGGGCCTGGGATCCGGGTTCGGACATAGTAGCTGTCCTGTAGTGTTAGGTAGTCGGATAGGAAAGATTAGACCCTGTAGGAAAGGGAAAGGCAGAGCTTACCCAGCCTGTGTCCCAGAAGCAACTTGCTGAAGACAGGTGCCAGCGCCAGCTTACCGCGGAGATCCTCTGGAAGCAGGATGTGGGTGGAGCGCAGAAAAGGGCACTAAAATTCGCGCCAGAACGACGAAGAAGAAAGGAGGGGACACCAAAAGAGCAGCAGCCTCCGCCCCCAATATGGAGTCGGGGCCCAGAGAATGCGGGGAGGCGCAGGCCCGATGCCTGGGCGTAGGACAGAAATACAGACCACCCACGCCTCCCGCTCATAAAGAAGAGGACTCCCGATGTGGAAAGAAGAATCGGGACGAGCAGGGCTGCCGGGCGGGGAAAAAGGATCCAAAGGAGCAGGCGTACGGGTAGGCTGCACATAAGCCAGGGTATAGATTAATTGCGTGCCCCGGCCAAGGTGGACGCCGGAAGGCGGGATTAATTGCCAGAGGCCGCGGAACAGCCGGGACCTCGATTTCTGGCATGCCCCGACCGAGCGGGGACGCAGGAGAGACCGGGCCGGAGCAGAGAGGGGGACCCAAAGCAGAGGGGGTCTGCACCTTGGCCTGGAATGGAGAATCTCTGGGGGGACATGAGGGGAAGAATGCCCGAGGAAGGAGGGGTGACTCAGTAGTCCAGGGCCTTCCCTCCTACCACAGTTTGGGAGACTGATCCTGGTATAAGGAAGGCTTTTAACTGGAGGGAGAGGAGGAGGGGGGAAGGGAGCTAGCACTAGAACATATACTCACCCTCCGAACTTTTCCTTCCCCCTGGCTCCAGCCGGGTCACCACCTTCGGCGTGCAGCCCGATGGAGAGGGCAGCTACGCCGGTAACAGAGGGGACTTGGCCGGACGAAACCGTGGTGACCCGAAAGCTGGCGGGATGCAGAGGCTTTAGGAACCTCTGGTCCTCCTTGCCTTCTGGAGAATGGGGAACGTGCAGTGGGCTTGGTGACCCTCTGGACTCCCCTCTCCTGGGTGGGGAGGCAGGCAGTTAAAGCTGCCTGCAATCCCTTTACTGAAAAGAAGCAAATGTAAAAAATAAACATGTAAAAAATGTAAAAATGTAAAAATTAAAAAAAGAACAGCAGACCTGCAAAGCAGGATGGTCTGCCTCCTACGGACACTAAGCTAAAACTGTTTTAGCTTAGTCCCTGTAGGAAGGGTATAGCTGAAGGGAGGAGCTCACACTTTTGTGCTTAGTGTCCGCCTCCTTGTGGCAGCAGCTATACCAATGGTCAAGCCTGTGTCCCCCAATGAGACGGATGAGAAACAGGCCTTATATGCAGTAATCATTTTCCCATATACCCCCCCTTCTTGTCTTTAATGAGGATATTAGCGTACCTTTTCTGGTGCCAAGGGTATTTACAGTATATACATATATAACCCCCATTTTGTAGAATCAAACCAAAGGCAAAGTTTCACTTCAAATGAAAGTATAATTTCTTTTTGCCTTTTTTGACCACTGGAACACAATGGTTACCTCTAATGCTTTGGTGGAAGCCGGGGGTCTCTGAAGCTCCAGTGCAAACATTCCAATACAGAAGGCCAGGTTGTGGTATTCCTGCCGCTCGCTTAGCACAGTCAGAAGGAAGGCTGCTTTGGACAATGTGTTTGTTGCTATCCACGTCTGCTTACTAGTTGAAACTTTGTTTTTTTTACCCTGTATAATAAAATACAGAATTATAACAAGCAGGTATCTTGTTCAAACACTTTTACTAAACATAATTTTAGACATTGTGATTCTCTGCCTGAACACGTGAATCTTATGTGTAATATATAATGTGTACAAACAGCACACAACCCTGAGCACAATAGTTTAAGAAACTAACATAACTTAAAGTAGCATATATAAAAAAATACATTGCAGAAGCAGAATAAACTTTTAGGAACAGTTAGGACATTAAAGGGGTTCTCCAGGTTATAGATACTGATGCATCCAAAAAGAAGCCTCAAAACATACAAAAATATCTTAAATTCTATCAATATTTCAAAATAAATAATCATTCAAAAATAAGAGAACAGCATGATGGGAATTGATACAGAGAACATAGCAAGGCGCATTATACCAGAAACAGTGATCTATATCTTTGAAATATATGTTGTGTAGACGGCGCTACTGAATATATCACAGTACATATGAATGAAAAGTGGTCCCCAGTATATCACAACGGGACACCAAGTGAGTAATGCATTGAGTATGCCTTATTGAGATGTTCATATGTTCTTTAATATGAAATATTAGGCTTGCTATTGTAAATATATGTATTTTGGTGTCTGTGGCGCTATTGTGTTATCAGATATATTTATATCGGTGGTTTCCCGTTGTGATATACTGGGGACCACTTTTTATTCATATGTACTGTGATATATTCATTAGCGCCGTCGGCACAATATATATTTCAAAGATATAGATCACTGTTTCTGGTATAATGCCCCTTGCTATGTTCTCTGTATCAATTTCCATCATGCTATTCTCTTCTTTCTGAATGACTATTTATTTTGATATATTGATAGAATTTGAGATATGTTTTGAGTCCCACTGGTTTCTTTTTGGATGCAGACGTGGTGATGTTCCATCTGCTTTTGATGCTGGTTAGTAGGATGGTGAGGTTTTTGTAGGTTATTTATGTTCTATAGATACTGATTACCTATCCTCAGCATAGGTCATCAATATCAGATCGGTGAGGGTATACACAGCACCCGAACTGATCAGCTGTTTCGGGCTGCTGTTACCTCAGACACTTCACCATGTACAGAGCAGAAGCAGAAGGCTCCGTACACTGTGTAGTTTTTTGGGGGCCGGCGTACTGAAACTCACCTCCCATTCACTTGAATGAGAGCCGAGATGCAGTTACCCTTGCACGGCGACTACAAGGTGCACAGAGCTGACCACTTCCAACTGTGTACACTATACAGCGCTGCACGTCAGACCCCCGGTCCTTTTATCCCTTGACGTCTATTAGGGGAGAGTCGGAAGCACCCTATACACAGTAGACTGTCATCCAATAATACTCTAATATGTAGGCTATGAGAAGAATAATATTATGCATGTCTTCTCCTGTTCAAAATGCATGCTTTGTAGTAAATACATATGTATATATTTTTTTATATTACAGCCAGAGTTAAAGAAGAACTCCCGCAAAAATTTTTATTCTCTGACCTGGTAGAAAGGTGCATGATATAATCTGTAGTGATTGTAATTTTCTTATCAGTGACTGTTTCTGTGAGTAAAAACCTCTCTTCTTATTGTAGCTGGGTCATGTGACCAACTCCCTGACCTCCAACTGACCCAGGACAGAAAGCCAGTAACTGCTCTATTCATTCCTATGGGAGCCTCACTTTCAGTCTCATAGGAATACATAGAGAATTAGACTTCCTGTCCACACATAAGTCTATGTGTGAGTTGGTGGGTCTAATTGCTGGTCACATGACACAGATAAGAAACTTCAGGATGATATAAGTCAAAAATTCAGACACTGGTAAGAAAATGACACTCACTACAGATTATATCATGTACATTTCTAGCAGGACATGGAATAAAATTTTTGTCGGGAGTTCTTCTTTAAATGTGAGCATATGAGTGGAGACATCTACAATGAGGGTCCCACGTAGCTTATCAAGAGTGGAAACTGCTGGAACATATCATAAGAGTGCTTTGTGGAAAACCCGTTAAGTAGGTATTCCAATCTTGGACTGTTATGGCATGTCACTAGCACATGCCATTACATTCTGATTAGGAACGCTTGGACTTCCCCCTTCTTCATTTCTTCTGCAGAGCAGGGGAATAGATTTGTGTTGCAGTTCCTGACACAGCAATAGTCAAGTTTCGCTGGACAAAAATTCTGTGGAGCAAAGTCTCATTCATGCTAAGGACAGGTAGCGGTTTCCAAGTCATGAGAAAACAATGCCATATGCTAGTGATACACTAGTGATACACATCCTTTGGTAGTACACTGAAAACAAAACAGACAGCTGCGCACATAGGTAGGACCGCTAGGAAAAACGAGGAAGAAGATCTCAATAAGAGGTGCTCACCTTATGGTGTTGCGCTAGGAGCACAACACCCAGAGTTGCATGTAGTTAGTGGTGTAGATGCAGCCAGGCTTAATCCCTTAGGTACTATGTGCAGGCTAAAGAACTGGAGTAGGAGGTGATAGGTGATGAGCTGCGGAGCAATCAGATAAGGTCCCAGACAAGATATTTCTTTTTGAAAAGTATCTTTAGTGAAGTACGTTTCTTTTTCAGGTGGTGACGCTTTTTCAAATCAGACTACTTGGCCAGAAATGCGTCACCACCTGAAAAAGAAACCTACTTCAAAAAAGATACCTTTCAAAAAGGAATATCTCATCTGGAACCGCGGCTCATCCCGTATGACCTCTTATTCCAATCCTTGGGTAGTAAAAAACACTTTTATGAGCAATTTGATATCAGACCTCACCTGTCAATGCTTCTCACCTTGGTTGGGGGCTGCTCAACCTTGAGGTCAGGGGGATTAGCCAATAGATCCTGTGCTAGTTCCACTGTAAGACGGCATGCTTCACTACTGTATCCATGAGCATACAGAGCCTCAGCACAAGCAAACAATACCTGGAATAAATGTTGACATTATTAAATGATTTCTAACCTACTTAAAGGGAACCTGTCAGCACCAAAATGGATCATAAACTGCCAGCAGTACCTTAAAGTTGTTAACATCAGGCTTCTAATGATGTTCTTGTGTAAGATGTCTGAGGCACATAATCGCTGTAAAACAACTTTATTCCCCTCACAGGTCGTATGCAAACGAGGTTCTTCAAGTCAAGGGGGCAGCGGCTTTCACACTTGAAGTCAAGCATGCCGCGCCCCCTTCCCTCCCCTTCGCATTTGATTGATGGCCATTTGTATTCTATTAGGCGCGATTCCATCCTGATATTTCACGCATGCGCCATATGCTCTCATTTCTGGCGCCTGAACATTGATCCCTGCTGTAGCTCCAGTGAGTCAATACGCACGCGCAGACTCAGGATCGGGAGCGCCTGTGCGTTGACTCGCTGAATCAAGCGGGGATCAATACGCAGACACCGGAAAAAAAGACCATATGGCGCATGCGCAAAATCTCAGGCTACAATTGCTCAGGATAGAAAGGCTATCAATCAAATGCGAAGGGGAGGGAAGGGGGCGCGGCGTGCTTGACTTCAAGTGTGAAAGCCGCTGCCCCCTTGACTTCAAGAACCTCGTTTGCATACGATCTGTGAGGGGAATAAAGTTGTTTTACAGCGATTATGTGCCTCAGACATCTTACACAAGAACATCATTAGAAGCCTGATGTTAACAACTTTAAGGTACTGCTGGCAGTTTATGATCCATTTTGGTGCTGACAGGTTCCCTTTAATTTTTAACAAAACTAATTTCCTCCAAGCAAAATAGAAATATGCTGAATTCTAAATGTTTTTTTTTTTAAATACAGTGGAAGTAACCCAACCCAACAGTCTGAGAGGAAAAGGATCAGCTATGCCGCCTTAGTCTAGAGAGCAGGGATCAACCACCTCTGGCACTCCAGCTGTCTTTTTTATAAATGTCAATGGAGTATGCTGGGGGTTGTAGTTTCACAATAGCTGGAGTGCCGGAGGTTTCTGACCACTGGTCTAATGTGTTGTTCTCCACTGTAATTTTGTTCATAATCTTCTTTCCAGCCATTTTAGTAAGTCATGAGGAACCTAAATGCCACTGCCATTTTGTTGGTTTGTGACATCACAACAATAGAAACCTGAAACTCTTAGCAGGTAGTCCACATAGTAATATAACAGGCAGCAACAAAAGTGTAAAGTATGAAATGTAAACATATACTAAAATATGAATGTATTAGGTTCCAGATCTAAAGGATGGAGCTCTTGTTCCACTCAGATCACCTGAAGCAGGTCAGGGGAGCGTGCGTTCTAACGTGGAGTGGTAGAGACCAATGCGCTCCAGGGTGGAACGCATGTCAGTGGAACAAGAGCCCTCTTTCTCAATAATTAAGCGGCCAGTATGATTAACTGATTACATTTGATATTATATATATGAAAAGGGCTATATTTTGTGTTTTTTGCAATACCCTCTCTGTATATGTGGTCCGCAACCGGAAGTGACTTCCCCATCCTTTCCGGTTTCCTGTTTCCCAGGTTATTTGGGCATTCATGAATTTCCATTGGTTAGACAACACATTTTTGTCTCTATTTACGTGTCTTTTTATCCTATGTGTATGCTCTTATGCTCCTGAAGAAGGGGGCTATTGTCCCCGAAACGCATTGAGATGATTTAAAATAAAGAACTTCCTAACTCTCCATCGAAGTCCGTGGCTACATCATTGGGATATTGAAGTTTACCATACTTTCAAGGCGATCTCGACGAGGGACGAGTGGGTACAAGTGTCTTGAACTTATCTTGCACACCCCTCCCTGGTGAACTAAGTCACCATCTAGATTTATTACCATTTATCTATAATTTTCATTCTTACAATTTTTTAGTACTGTACGACACTTAATTGAATTGCTGCACCGACCGTTGCTGATGCTCCTAGAATATCTTTTACACTTTTATTTCCGGTCTATACTACAGTTCACCCTTTGCAGGTTGAACTGACTTTTTAGGTAGCAGCCTATACCGATCGTACTATTAACAGCAGTTCTTTATCTCTCTCTATGGGAAATTCTTTCTTTTATTATTCCTGGATATCTTAACAGTCCTCTGGCGCTTCCACAATTCTTATTTCCTCTCCTCTTTCCCTGGTGACAACCCTAATTTTTACTCCTTTTTTTTCAATTTGACAGAGAGCTGATTTGACAGCTCGATCTGTAGCCCTTTCCTAACAGACATAATAGCTAAATTCTTTTCAGTCTTTAGGAATTTAGGTTAAATGAGTGTGTATGAGCTGTCAGGAGTTCAAAGATAAGGGCCAGAGATTAAGTCATCAGAGCAGCACTGTAACGTCTAAGTCAGACGGCACCACCAGAGGAGGAGTGAAGCTTCCACAGAAATGTTATGTAGCACCCAAGGGGTCTTATACTATCTAGCTTATATGATGACTACTGTAAATGTACACATCTGGAGGTACCTAGGGAATTTTTGTAAACTGTACAGATTTTCTCCCCAGAGATATTTAATTATTGCTCTCATGGCTCGATTTAAGTGGGGGAGGTTTCTTCTCTCAATTTTATAAGATTTCTTTTACACTAGTTAAAAGAGTTTTCCAGGATTTCTTTTTACTGATGACCAATCCTGAGGATAGGTCATCAGTATCTGATCAGTGGGATCCAACACCCAGGACTCCCGCCGATCAGCTTTTTTGAGAAGGCAGTGGCGCTCCTGTGACATCATCAGTATAAAAATCTCGGAAAACCCCTTTAATATATAAATGCTTGGTGTCAAAAGGTACCTTTATTATTATTACCAATAATACTTGTAGTTATATTATATTACGCATTAGTAGTACCTTCTTACAAGAACTTTCCTGCCTAATATAAACTGCGTAGTAAACACAACAAATCATCATGAATTTACTGATGAGTCTACATAAATATGTAATGTTTAACATTTGTTACCTCCATTCTGTTTTCCTGGTCCAGAGGCTTTATTCCTGCAAATATATCCTGTTCTTCTTCTGTTCCTTCCTCTGCTTTCTCATCTTCATTTTTAGCTGCCTCTTGTGGGTTTAAGTAGTAGGCTTGATAGTCATCTTCATCCTCACCCTTTTCACGGCTCCTACCTTCCTCTGGTGCTTTGCTGTGTCCTTTACCCCCACCCACTGCTCCATCTTCTGCCACTGCCTCCACCTTTAGGCTTCCTCTCTCCTCATCATCTGCAACAATTGAATCCCCTTCTCCACTGCCATTAGCAGCAGATGTTTCCACACCTGCATCAGGTTTAGGCACTGCCGCATTTACAATGACAGAAGACTCTAGGCCTTCTGAATAGTAAACACCACCCTCATCCTCAAAGTTGTCCCTGTAATGCCTACTTAGAGGAGATTCAATAAAGCTGAAAGTATTACTGGCTTCAGCACCAAGTGCCAAGCTACTATCATCAAGACTCATTTCAGCCATGTCTGGTTCTAGAGAACTATCTTCACTACTCATTCGACGCTTGCCACTGTGCTTGTTAGGCAGACATTTACTTGCTGGTAACTTTGTTTTGTTGACAGTAGATTTATACATAGCTTTCTCTCCGCCCTCTGTAGAAAGTCTCCTAAGAACTCTTTGAGGCACTTCAGATGCCACTTTCCTTTTGCCTACAAGCTCCTTGGGACGTACAGACATTTCCTGGGAAGAAGGACGTGACCGTTCTCCAAACAGTAGGCAGCTTTCATGCCCTTGTGCACGTCCACCTTCGCATACCGCCTCAGAACACTGCAGTCGGCAGGTTCTCTGTTGAAACGCTTTGACCCAACAGAAAGAGTTCTTCTTGTCAGTGCTGCAATAAGTAATTCCTGAAATGGGATATGCCTCTTCCCAGTTAAAATAGCATGCCTCCACTGCTGGTTTAAAACCTTGGAAGAGTTTGTCTAGAGACTTTTTATGCTGGCCCCTCTTGACATTCTCAATGACTTTTAGCTGCCACTGACGTAACTGAGAACAGAGGTCCCGTCGTCTGTAATACATTCAACAAACAAAAATAAAGGCAAGAAAAGCAAAGACTTACACATTATATAGGCACTAACTGCCAACATACCTTTGTGGGCTGATGGTAGGATCTAAAACTGCTAATCTCCATAGGACGACCATTTCATCACACATACTAGCACAGGCATGAGCAGCAACCTCTGACTGTCCATTACTGCGACCTGTATGTCCACTAGCACTGCTATGGGATGCTGATGTTCGCACATTGTACCACCAACCTGTTATCTGTAGACATAAACCAGAGCTGTCTTAGAAATGCAAATCACAACCCACTTCTCTTCCCCAAGCTTGATGTGATCAGAACTATGCAATAAACTGATCAGCATACTGCAATTTTAATTTGCAACAATGAGACTGGTTCTATTAGATGGATTGTTTAGGGACATACGTTCTTTTGTTGCCTTCTAAATATAAATTAATACTACTACTTACTAATGTACTTTAATTCCAAGTTTTCCCAATTTTAGCTCCCCTAATGTGATCCTTAAAGTGTAGTTTCTGTTGTTGTTCCAACTTTCCCCTTCTCTTTGTGTTGGTGATATGCTTGAAGGGGGCTGGCTGCCTGGTTCATTTCATTAGCTAAGTCAGTCTCCTTCTCCAGCTAACAAATAAAGCCAGACAGCCAGATCGCTTCAAGCAAATCATCGAAGAGGGGGAGAAAGCTCTTTGCCTGTATTGGTATGACAGCAGAAGCTACACTTTAGGGACCAAAAGAGGGGATCAAAAATTGGGAAAAACAGAAAGGAACACACTAGTATGTCCTGATTCAGATGGTGATAATGTGGATGCATTTTAATGTCTGTGTTAAACAGAAACTGCCAATGTGAAATGCAGTGTAATCTGCTGTCAGTATATTATAGAGCAGGAGGAGCTAAGCAGACTGATTTTATAGGTTAGTTTTATGGGAAAAGATTAAGTAAAACTTATAATTTATATATGCAAGTCACTGCTATTTTTAAGCTCAATTGTACACTGGAGCCATCTTATTACTGACTGACAGCTGTCTCTGGATACACACTTAAAAAGAGAATGCTATCAATGCCTGTTAAAATGGCCCCTGTGCACAAGTGAGCTCAGAAAGAGCAGAGTGTTAAATGTATAAATTGTAAGTTTTGCTGAATTTTTCCCCACAAAAATATATATATATATCAATCTGGTCAGCTCCCCCCGCTCTATAACACACTGCCTGCAGATCGCACTGCTTTTCGTTGCAACAGGTTTTCTTTAAAGCCACAAGTCCCAGCCTGAACATTGGTCTAATGATTTGAACTTGCAGCATCGTACATCTTTATGCTAGTTTGTGTCATTAGACCCACAGTTGGCCGGGATTTGCCGCTGTAATATAGACACTGAAATACACTAACATTATGGCGTTCTGAAACAGGCCTACGTTTAATTTTACTTGCAGAACAGCAAAAAGTTAAGAACACCTTACAGGGTATAGATGATTATAACCATACAGTATGTCCATGAATAGCTGCTTAGAACCAAACCACTCAATGACTACTATTTGCAGCTCGAATAAACCCACCGAGTACAGTAAACACAGGTTAGTTGGTAGACACTGCCTTTATTTGTGTTCTCCCATTACCATTCCCTAAGAACATTAAGGGTTAACTTAAAAAATGAAAAGAGTTTCCAAGGCAATAAAAAGTTGGCTTAGAGGTTAGGTTGTTTTGGCACAGTGAAACAACTTTTCTGAGCGGAATAGAAAGAATTGCTTATAGTGTGCAAGGCAGCTGCCCCTAAGACAAAAATGAGACATACAAGCTTATTTTTACCTTTGGGTATAACTAACTATAGAACGGCATTAGAATACCCTGATGAAATGTCAGAAAATATTTGCTACAGAAAACCCTGGCTTTTATGTTGAAGACCGAGGTGGACAGGTCCTTTATAAGGCAATACACACAGTTGGCCTAGACATTTGGAAGCAGTTGCTCGGTTGCTTTGCTCTGTAGAATGCGATAATTGGAACAATACTACCACTAAAAATCTCACAGCATTCTGTCCTTAACATAAACAGGTTACTAAAGATAAGACTTAATTCATCTACACAGTTCTGAAGTTCTAATCCACCCATTACACACACAGGGTTGATCCCAAAAAAGGCAAAATTTCCATGTAACTCATTTGAAAAACTGAAAAAGTATTTAAAATGGCATTTAGGAAGTGTGTTAATCTTTTAGGTGTTGTCCAGCCGTTAATACTGATGACCTATCATCAGGATAGGTTTTCCAGCCATTAACATAGATGACCTATTGTCAGGATAGGTCATCAATATCTGATAGGTGGGGGTCTGACACCTGGCACCCCTCCCGATCGCCTGTCTGAAGAGGAGAAAGTGCTCCATGCGAGCGCCGCTTTCTCTTCATTATACTGCACTTCGTCTCGGAAGTGCAGCGTAGTACAAGTACCCCCCGCTCCATTCATGTGATTGTAATTACATTACGCCAACGCTCCATAGAAGACGAGGCATAGTGTAAAGGCCAGGAAGCGGCACTCACATGGAGCTCCGCCTCCTTGTCTCACAGCTGATGAGCGCGGGGGGGGGGGGGGGTTGCGTTTGGGGGCCATGACGGTTGGGGGGGTGCTGGGTGTTGGACCTCAACCAATGTGATATTGATGACCTATTCAGACGACGATAGGTCATCAATATTAACAATTGGACAACCCGTTTAATGAATGCAATATGGAGGCGAAATTTAAAAATGTTCTTTTTTGCAGATTTTTAATTTGATCCATTTACAGTATTTAATAAAACAGCAGCTGTAAAAAGAGAAATAAAACATTTTCTACTTGTTAGAAATGCTCCACATGTGGCCCTTTTTTTGTCACCATATTCTAAGTTCCATGAAAATTTTCATTTTGTTGGTAGAGCTGCAGGGCTTGTTTGTTGAAGGACAAGCTGTCTTTTTTGGGGGGGTAAACATGGTTTTTTGATAACTTTTTATTCCAATTTTTTTAAGGATGGCGGCTAAATAAAAGCAATTGTCAGATTTTATTGTTATTTTATTAATTCACTGTGCAGGATAAATAACATGATAACTTTGTTCTATGGTGTGATACAATTACAATACTAAATGTATAGCTTTTTTTATGATTAATGACTTTTACACTATGAAATCACTGTTTTTGTGTCGCCAAATTCTAAGACCCATAAATTATTTTGTTGTTTGGAGTGGTATGATTGCTTTTTTTTTCTTCAGGACAAGCTATAGTTTCCATACGTATGACATTTTGATCACTTTTTATTTCATTTTTGTGGAGGGCAAATAGTAGCAATGACAATGATAACACTTTATTCTGTGGGTTGATACAGTTCTGATGACACTGGATATAGATTTTTTTTGTGCTTCACTACTTTTTCATCATTAAATCCCTTTTAAAGAATTTTTTTCAAATATTTAAAGGGATTTTCCGAGATTTTACTCATGATAGGTCATCAGTATCTGATCGGTGGGGGTCCGACACCCGGGACCCCCGCCGATCAGCTATTTGAGAAGGCACTGGCGCTCCCATGAGCCAGTGACGTCACGTGGCCAATACCAAGTACAGCCGCAAGAAGGCCACGGTGCTCACACAAGCACCGATACCTTCTCAAACAGCTGATCGGCGGGGAGTCCTAGGTGTCGATCAGATACTGATGACCTATCCTGAGGATAGGTCATCAGTAGTAAAATCCTGGAAAACCTCTTTAATACTGATGACCTATTTGTAAAGTGAGATAACACTCCAAACCTGCGACTTAGAAAAGGTTAATTTTATTTGTAAAATCGTGCATAGTATTTTTAGGTACATAATATAGCAACGTTTCGAGCCATACAGGTAAAGCTATGATTGTAGGCCACATTGCAAAAGGCCAAATCAGCTGTTTGTAGAGGCCTTGTCCCTTCACTTCATGTTCATTAGTCACGTGGCCAAGGCACAGCTCAGATCGGCTCAAGTAAATGGGGCCGAGCTGCAACACCAATGGATTGCTCTGTGCTTGGTAAGCGCCACTGCCTCATCAAACAGCTGATTGGTGGAGGTGCCAGGTACTGGACCCCACCGGTCAAATACTAAACCTAAAAATAGGTCATCGGTATTAAACACTTGCAAAACCCTTTTAATTATAAATCATTTGGGTTTTGAGTTATATTCTAAGCATAACATTTTTCTTTTTCCATCATAGCAGCTGTATGAGGGCTTGTTTTTTGTAGGATGAGCTGTAGTTTCTACTAGAACCATATCACGGTACATAAGACTTTTTATACCGTTTTTTGGGAAGGTGAGATGACCAAAAACACCAATTATGATTTTTTTTTTTTTTTTTTTTTACAGCCTTCATCACGTGGGTCAGGTAACATAATATTTTTATAGAACCGTTGTTACGGACACAGCAATACCAATTATTTTTACTATATTGTTTTCATTTTTATTCCAATAATAAAGGTCTGGAAAAGGGGAAAAAGACATAATTTCTTTTACATTTTTTTTTTTACTTTTTAATTTATTTTTTTAACTTTTTTTCTAGGGGACTTAAAGGGAACCTGTCATCTCCGAAACACCCCCTGAACTAGAGTAAGCGGTGTATAGTATAAGTGATGTCGAGTCTGGTTATGTAATTTTTATCTTCATACTCACTTCCATTCCGACGCTGTGCTCCCACAAACCTGCAGTAAAATGCACTGAGAGGACTCCGGTGCTCACTCACATAATGGAGAGGACTCAAAGAAGAGTCCTCTCAATGCATTTTACTGCTGGTTTGTGGGAGCACCGCATCGGAATGGAAGTGAGTATGAAGATAAAAATTACATATTCGGATTCAGCATCACTTACACTATACACCGCTTACTCTAGTTCAGGGGGTGTTTCGGAGATGACAGGTTCCTTTTAAATTTATAATCATCTGATCATTTGTGAAATACATAATACTTCTGTACTGTAATGTATTTTACCTTCAGTATTACACTGGTACTGTATTTCGCCTCTGGCATGGTCTAATTGGCCTCTGTACATAGCAACCTTGGAAGCCAATGTTAAGTCTCTGCCAGTATTGCAGGGGGCCTGATGGGGTACAGAGGAAGCCCCACCCTCTGTAAACAACTGGTTGGTAAAGCATCACTATCTGTTATCTCCGATCATTTGTGTTACAGCTGACACCCGCTGCTAAATGGTGGCAGCTCAGCTCCTGAGCCATAAATGTACAGCATGATGCACAAACATGTTTACAGCCATCCTGTACATTTATGGCATGGTGCAAGAAGGGGTTAACAGCAGAGTGATATAAAGCATGATGGCGACCACGTATAAGTACGTGACAAAATGTATACTATGGTCAGATGTTCAGGGTATTACAAATCAGAATCTCTGCACCAAAAATCTGCAACAAATCCACTAGGTCTAAAACATGGTCTAAGGGTTGAAGTGCCAATGTCTCAGAAAGCAGCTTTCCAAGTCATAACATATACCTGCTCATACGTCAGACACTGTTCAGTGAGGATCTCCAGTAAGGGGGCTGCATTCGTGTCCCGTCTCTTGAACATCTCACGAACAATGGACAGAAGATTCCAAATACCTTCTGGTTCCCTTCCTCTTAAAGGGCGCAGGAGACAGGCCCACTCTGCCGCGGCAGGTGGCTCAGTAGATGAGAGATACATGGAATTTACATCACTGTTTAGTTAGACAAAGAGAAGACGTAGGTTATAGGACACATTTATCATTAATACTAGACATTGAAGGGGGTAAAAAAAATAGCCAAAAGGGGGAAATGGCATAAACTAACAAAAGAACCATTACTGATTTGATAAATCCCTGCTGCCCCAGTGCTGTGATTACAATGCTGACATGCTCGTCCACCCACCTGACCAATAACAGGCCTCAGCAGTGTACAACATGAGACTGCTGAGACCACCGATTGGCTGCAGCATATGGATAGAGGGTCACTTCATTGTTGCGGAAAAGTAACCAAAGACCAGCAGGGAGCCCCGGGAGCTGGAGTGGTGAAGGATTAATCAGGTAATAGTTCTTTTGCTACTTTATGCAATTTCCCCCTTTAGCCAATGTTTTTTTTCTGATCTCAAAATAGGGGTTCTCCCAATAACAACGCTTATGTGCTATCGCCAGGATAGGGGATAATTGTCTGATCGCTGGGGGTCTCATCACAATAACAGAGGTCATAAGTCCACTCCTAGAATGAAGTGGTGCTGCAAATGTGTGACCACGTCTCTTTTCACTTCTAGGAGTTGGTGGAGTAAAGCTCTTTCTCCAGGGTTTAATTAGTGTGAAATTCTCAGCTAACCCAAGCCAAAATGAACATGGTATTTAGTAACAAATGAGACGCTTGAAACAACCATGGTTCAACTTACTTACCTGAAAACAACAGGAGAAGGGCCACAAAACTTATGGAGGGTCTTCTTTATGTTATCACTCAAAGTAGATTCATCCAGGTACCAAGTACTCTGGTCAGAGGCAGAGGGTCCAGCTGTGGGATCTGGATCAAAAAGCCTACATTAAGCTTATGAAGCTTACAAGTAGATGAGGCAGTCCATCATCTGATATTCTCAAACCACTAAGCATTCATATATGAAATGGCTGTTTAACACATACCCTATTTCTATGGTCTAATGACTATTTCCACCATATCTTCAAAAATGTCCTTATGTCACATATTGACTCCTAATGCTTTAAATTTCTAACTTTCAAGAACATAGTGTTTGATAAAACATTTATGTCTGGATGGGTCCATGTAGTTAGCAGGTCATGTAGACAACATAAATAGCTTTAAAATGAACATCTTGGTCAATGATTAATATATATAATATTTATTGACCTCCAAGGCCATGAAGATACAAGTGACAAACAATTGGGCCAGAAATAAAATCTGCTGGTACAAAAACAGTATAAAAAGCTAAATATCATGTGAA
Source organism: Rhinella marina (assembly GCA_900303285.1). NCBI lineage: Eukaryota > Metazoa > Chordata > Amphibia > Anura > Bufonidae > Rhinella > Rhinella marina. The sequence goes on from ONZH01016205.1 coordinate 280,673, forward strand.
GTTGATGGACTGTGGCAGGATTGTCTGCTGAGAGCACCGTACACGCTGCATATGGTGCAGAACACTGCCTGATCATTAGCCAGTATAGACTACTGTGAGGGCCGTGGCCTTCTCTCTGCTCACAAAGCACAGCGCCTTGCATAGTATAGTGGCTGTGTTTGGTATTGCAGCTCAGCCCCATTCACTTGAAAAGGAGTGAGCTGTGCCTAGGGCATGTGACTGATGAACGTGTCGTCACTGGCCTAGGGAAAGCTGAGACAAGTCTGTGGTACTACTAATGCCAATCTGAATGAGGAGAATAAAAGTGTATCTAAAATGTATCTAACTAGTTTGGTGGTTATCTGGCACAGGCTTGCTAGTTTTCTGGTGTTACTTTAGTTACTACAATATAATGAACACTTTTTGACTATCAGGGCTACCTGGGGCTCCACACACTGTGTTTATGGCAGTTGACTGTGAAGACAGTAATTCATCCAGAAGACGCTGAGCAGTGGGCAGTATCTGGATAAAGAGAGACAGAGTTAGCTTCCTACCAGTAAGACCTATCGGCCACCTGTCACACGCGTAAGCAAAATCCCCACCTGCTGTGGGAGCTCGCTGATGAGGTACTGTGCAAACTTCTGCAGCTGATCCCTCTGAAGCCTAGACAGGGATTCAGAAACTGGAGCTCGCAGACAGACTGCTGATGCCTGTGGGAAATACATGTAATTGTATGCAGGATTAGGATGAGGTAGAACATGAACTAGAATGCAGATCAATGTTATCGCACAAAACAGGTATTATATGGGCTTTACAACTCCTATAGGAGAATGAGCTACATGTGGTGTAGTGTAAATGGTGCTGCACATAAGCACTCTTACACCACCATGCTGCTTGTATGGTTTTGGTGGTGTGCTGTGCTTTGTGTGTTTTTTTTGTATGCCAAAACGATTCAAAATGCTGTCTTATCACAGCACAGAAAATTTTCCTCTTGGCTGCTCCATTCATAGAAATGGGGGTGAGTAACCATATATTTAGTAATACTCCACCTATACATCCAGCTGCCTATCCATCTAGCCATTCATGCAGCCACCCATTCAACCATCCATCCATCTGTCCACCAGCTGTTGCACAACTACAAATCCCAGCATGCCTGGAGAGCCTACAGCAGGGCATGGTGGGAGTTGTAGTTTTACAACATCTGAAGGGCCGCAGGTTGAGCATCCCTGTTCTACGGGAATAACCAAGGAACATCAAGAAGAACCTGAGATATTACACAGGTAACTCTCAGATGTGATTAGAGAAGCCCTGCCTAGCACAGGGGTCAGCAACCTTCGGCACTCCAGCTGCTGTGAAAGTACAACTCCTAGCATGAACACTTGCTTGGCTGTTCTTGTATCTGCCATAGAAGTTAATAGAGCATGCTGGGAGTTGTAGTTTCAGAACATCTGGACTGCCAGAGGTTGCTGATCCCTGGCCTAGCAGAGTTACAGGAATAAAATTAATCGCATCACTGACTAATGCAATGAGGTTTCGAAAAGCAGCTAGGATTTTACTGTGATGGGTGCTTCACGTGTTTCCTCAGCTTTTCATGATATTGTGCTAATGTTAACATCCCAAAGGGACAAACATCACATTAAATGATACAGATCAAGGAACAAACATAATGATAAATCCTCCATTAACCAAGTCACTAACGTTGTGTATCCTAAAGAGACAGAGGGCCACAACATGCGAGCACCACTTTGCTCCTGCTCCACAGGTACAGCTGCACGACGTGATCCGGCAACGGTCAAACATCACAGCCACATTGTAGGCGCCTTTAGGAGAAAGCATTTGCGGGGGGACCACAGTGGCACTCAAGTGGAAACCTGGAAAGATAAAACATTAACACTGTTCAATAAGCCATCACAAAGGCTCTTTTATGCTCAACATTTATGTTAATGGATAAACCCCTTTTACCACTTGATGACATCCGCCATACATGTTTGGCAGAAGTCATATCTTTAAAGATGGCGCCCGCTTCACAGCGGAGCGAGTGTCATAGTTGCTGGGTACCTGCTGTTTCACAAAGCAGAAACCCGGGCCTAATGTGGACATTTAACCCCTCAGATGTCATGGTCAAATGTGACCATGGCACCCGAGAGCGGAAAACCTGGGAGTGTTTTCACACACCCTTTCCCATAATAAAGATAAAAATAGTGTTTGGCAAAGCCCCCTCTTGAGCAGACCTACAAAGGGAAGCATGCTTATCCGCTTCCTGCAGCTACCTGCCAACTCCTTCACTACTCCTCTGCACTCCCTGTATGTAAACTTCCCACGAGACGCAGCTGAAGCCAATCTCTGGCTGCAGCGGTGCCTGCTCCCTTTGCATCACATGACCACTGGCTGCAGCGGCATCAAGAAGGAAGTTTACATCCACGTAGCCCAGCAGAACGGCCGAGGATATGTCTGAACTGCAGTTAGCAGAGCAGAGGAGCAGCTCAGGCAAGATGGCAAAGGAGAAGAATAGCTCACCTTACCCCATCCCTGCACACCTCGGAACATGTCCTAGAAAATGAAGGGCTCATTCAGACAGCCGTAGTGTTTTGTGGTCCGCAAAATGCGGATCTGCACATTTCAGATCCGGCCATGTGTGTGCTTCCTTTTTGCGGAGCGCACATGGCCAGCACTATGATAGAAATGCCTATTCTTGACAAGAATAGGACATGCTCTACCTTTTTTGAGGAAATGAATGGTTCCACATCCGTCTTGCAAAATTGTAGAGTGGATGCAGACTCATTCATACGGCCGTCTGAAGGAGCCCTAACCTACAGAGGTCAACGAACATCTCCTGACCATTGTGCCTATGGTCCATGTGGCGGCTGTAAAGCATATCTCTAAATACTGTTAGCTGCTCAGGCAGGATCACTGCCTCTATATTCATGAACAGAAATAGACTACCAGAAAATAAAAACAGATTAAATAAATATGCTTAATCTGATTTTAATTAGTAAACATATTTAGGTGATGCATTGCCTTTAATTCATCCCATAATTGTTCTCTTCAGACTTCTTGTTCCTACGTGACTGCTGAAAAACCTCGCTTGGAACCGATGTGAGCGGTAGCTCAGGCGAGATGTATGGCGTCTGATCATACGCAGAAAATAAAAAATGATTTGGTTTTAATTAGTTCATTTAAAACCGATAAAACGGGAGATACATTCCCTTCTTCAGTTGAAGTAAGGTAATAGTAAGTTCCCAGTGATTGACCTCTATGTAGTAAAAAGGCAGGAGAGCCATCTGTGCAGTTGGCAAGGATGGACATGAACAGCCTGGCAATATGTATTGCAGCGTACATCACAAAGAAGGGTGGACAACTCCAAAGCTCAAACATTACAGTATGTACATTAAACCAGTAGTCCTCTGGTAAAAGCATGTTAGACACTTCTTTTCTGGAAAGTCCCAGGAGTTAATAAAGCATTCGTCATAGTATATTTTCTTCCGACAAGAAAATACGACCAATGATGGATTACATTTGGCAGATAAAAATGGAATATGACTGCAACGTTTGAATTCAACCGACTTCCCCATAGTTCTTACCTATCTGTAGAGGGTCCTTCACGGCTCTCATACGAAACAGCTGTTCTCCCCTCTGGAACTCATCGGCACTGCCATTTGCCAAGCATGAATACAACCTGTTGAAGGAGAAGATTGCGTTTTCATAACTGTCCGCCCATAACGTAATCCTCTCTGCTACACTGAATTCTAGCAGGATAGTTTTACTGTATTGTTCTTGTTGGAAAGACTTGAACGCATTATATTAAAGAAAATACATCAAGTTTTGTAAAGACACAGAAGAAGGGTATGTAGGTAGATCACAGAGTTACCAATGAGGCTATGGAAGATATTGAGAAACCTCTTTAAGAAGCTCACCCTCTTATCCAGACCAGATGTCCTCTTGTAGATGTTCAGTTCCACCACATATTATGCATACTGCCCATTTTTCTTTTGAGAAGACCACTCATTCCCACACCCACCAAGACCACTTTTCAATGCAATGCAGGATGGTCATGATACAAGCTGTAACAAAGGTAGTGTTTTCCGAAATACTGCCTGTACCACGAACCACACAAGAAAGGCAGCAGGAGATTAGGGAGGTACACAAGTGGCTCAAGAACTGGTGTAGGCAGGAGGGATTTGGGTTCTTGGAGAACTGGGGCGACTTCTCTGTCAGCTACAGGCTCTACCGTAGTCATGGGCTGCACCTCAATGGGGAAGGGTCAGCTGTTTTGGGGGAGAAGATGGCTAGAAAGCTGGAGGAGTGTTTAAACTAGGGATTGTGGGGGAGGGTAACTACATTATAGGTGGGGAAGATAGTGCAGATAGAGACTTGGGGCAAGGTAATGGAACTGGGGGAGGAACGGAAGGAGGAACTAGAACAGATCAGAAGGAAAGGTGTAGGGTAAAAAATATACATCAACCTCTTAATTGTATGTACACTAATGCCAGAAGCCTAACTAATAAAACTGGTGAACTGGAATTAGTGATGTATGAGGAGGACTATGACATAGTGGGAATAACTGAGACATGGTTGGATGATAGCTATGACTGGGCAGTCAACGTACAGGGTTACAATCTTTTTAGAAGGGATCGCCAAAACCAGGGGTCTGCCTTTATGTAAAGTCCTGTCTAAAGCCCACACTCCGGGAAGATATAAGTGAGGGACATGAACATGTGGAGTCACTGTGGGTAGAAATACATGGAGCCAAGAACAATAATAAAATACTAATAGGACTTTATTATAAACCACCTAATATACCAAAATCCACAGAAAATCTACTTCTAAACAAAATAGACGAGGCGGCAAAACATGAGGTCGTTATTATGGGGGACTTCAACTACCCAGATATAGACTGGAAAACTGAAACCTGTACATCTCATAAAGGAAACAGGTTCTTGGCAACAAACAAAGACAATTACCTTTCCCAACTGGTTCAGGACCCGACTAGAGGGACTGCCATACTGGACTTAGTATTAACCAATAGACCTGACAGAACAACAGATGTGCAGGTTGGGGGACACCTGGGAAATAGTGACCATAATATAATAACCTTCAAATTGTCATTCAAAAGAGCGTTTCTTCAGGGAGGAACAAAAATACCAAACTTCAAAAAAGCTAAATTTAGTCAACTAAGAGAGGCCATAGGCCTAACTAACTGGGACAAAGTCCTCAAAAATAAAAATACAGCCACAAAATGGGATATTTTTAAAAGCATCCTAATATCTAATTGTGAGAGATGCATACCTTATGGGAATAAAAGGTTAAGGAACAAGAAAAAACCAATGTAGATAAATAGAGCTGTAAAGAAAGCAATAAATGACAAACAGAAAGCATTTAAATCACTAAAACAGGAGGGGAGCGAGGAAGCATTGAAAAACTATAAGGAAAAAAATAGAATATGTAAAAGACAAATAAAAACAGTCAAACTAGAGACCAAGAGATTAATCGCCAAAGAGAGTAAAACTAACCCGAAAATGTTCTTTAATTATATAAATGGTAAAAAGTATAAACCTGAAGGTGTCGGCCTCTTACAGAGTAATGAGGGGGGAGTTGCAGAGAGCGATGAGGAGAAAGCAAAGCTACTAAATATCTTTTTCTCCACTGTATTCACTGAGGAAAATAAACTGTCAGATGAAATGCAGAATATAAAAGTAAATTCCCCATTAAAAATGCCCTGTCTGACCCAGGAAGAAGTATAGCTGCATCTTAAAAAGATTAAAATAGACAAATCGCCAGGACCAGATGGCATACACCCCCATATCCTAAGAGAATTAAGTAATGTCATCGCCAGACCCTTATTTCTGATATTTAAGGACTCTATACTGACAGAGAATGTTCCACAGGATTGGCGCATAGCAAATGTTGTGCCAATATTCAAAAAAGGTCCAAAAACAGAGCCCGGGAACTATAGGCCGGTAAGTTTAACATCTGTCGTGGGTAAACTGTTTGAGGGTTTTCTAAGAGATGCTATCTTGGAGTACCTCAATGAAAATAAGCAAATAACTCCATATCAGCATGGCTTCATGAGGGATCGGTCATGTCAAACCAATTTAATCAGTTTCTATGAGGAGGTAAGTTCTAGACTGGACCGCGGCGAATCAATGGATGTCATATGTCTGGACTTCTCCAAAGCATTTGACACGGTACCACATAAAAGGTTAGTATATAAAATGAGAATGCTTGGCCTGGGAGAAAATGTCTGTATGTGGGTAAGTAACTGGCTCAGTGATAGAAAACAGAGGGTGGTTATTAACGGCACATATTCAGATTGGGTCACTGTCACTAGTGGGGTACCACAGGGGTCAGTATTGGGCCCTATTTTCTTCAATATATTTATTAATGATCTTGTAGAAGGCTTGCACAGTAAAATATCAATTTTTGAAGATGACACTAAACTGTGTAAAGTAATTAACACAGAAGAGGACAGTACACTGCTACAGATGGATCTGGATAGACTGGAGGCTTGGGCAGAGAAGTGGCAGATGAGGTTTAACACTGACAAATGTAAGGTTATGCATATGGGAAGGAATAATGCAAGTCACCAGTACATACTAAATGGTAAAATATTGGGTAACTCTGACATGGAAAAGGACTTAGGAATTTTAGTGAACAGCAAACTAAGCTGTAGAAACCAGTGTCAGACAGCTGCTGCCAAGGCCAATAAGATAATGGGTTGCATCAAAAGAGGCATAGATGCCTGTGATGAGAACATAGTCCTGCCACTTTACAAATCACTAGTCAGACCACACATGGAGTACTGTGTACAGTTCTGGGCTCCTGTGAACAAGGCAGACATAGCAGAGCTGGAGAGGGTTCAGAGGACAGCAACTTAAGTAATAACTGGAATGGGTGGACTACAGTACCCAGAAAGATTATCAAAATTAGGGTTATTCACTTTAGAAAAAAGACGACTGAGGGGAGATCTAATAACTATGTATAAATATATCAGGGGTCAGTACAGAGATCTCTCCCATGATCTATTTATCCCCAGGACTGTGACAAGGGGACATCCTCTGCGTCTGGAGGACAGAAGGTTTGTACATAAACATAGAAGAGGATTATTTACGGTAAGAGCAGTGAGACTGTGGAACTCTCTGCCTGAGGAGGTGGTGATGGTAAGTTCACTAAAAGAGTTCAAGAAGGGCCTGGATGTATTTCTGGAGTGTAATAATATTACAGATTATAGTTACTAGAGAGGGGTCGTTGATCCAGGGAGTAATTCTGATTGCCTGATTGGAGTCGGGAAGGAATTTTTTTCCCTAAAGTGGGGAAAATTGGCTTCTACCTCACAGGGTTTTTTTTGCCTTCCTCTGGATGAACTTGTAGGAAAACAGGCCGAACTGGGTGGACAGATGTCTTTTTTCGGCCTTATAAACTATGTTACTATCAGTAGAGTACAACTAAAACAATGTATTTGTGGTGGAGAAGTGTCAAGAATGTTTTAAAAAGGACCTGTTTCTGGCAAGCCTGAGAAGAAGGTCTAGTTTACAGTGCTCCCTCTCTTTTCTGAAGAACGACTCCTACAATTTTCCTCCTAGATGACCACTTGTGATTCTCTGCCTTTAGAGGTGCCCACCAGGCTACAACAATGTTGGAATGGTTGGACACCTCAGAAATTTTTCCAAAAGGAAGAGCTAGTGAGGGCCAAGGTCAGGAAAATAAGTTCCTATGTCCACGGCTTGTTCTCCACATGGCTATTCTTCCAGTATAAAACTTAAACTGCTCAATGCATCGACATGGCCTGAGTCCCCACCTTTTTCCTACTTTTCTCTTTCTAAATGCTTTTTACCAATTCTAAATAATTCCATATAGGAAATGTTCTCCTTGTTTTTTTTTCTTCAAATGACACAATGGCCCTCATTTACTAAGAGTGGCGATTTTTGAATCTTGAACCAATCTAATTAAACAAGTTAGTGGCAGTCATTTTTTAAATGATCTAACAGTAAGATCTACACCTGCTATGAGTTTCTATAGATTTGTGCCAGGATTTGCACCACTTTCAGGATTTCTTCTTAATAAATTTCACTAACTATGCCTCCTTAAAGGCCAAGCTTACTTTTCTTGTGACTTTTGAATGAAGGATGAGAAAAGGTGCAAAGTTGATGCACCAATCTTTTTTTCCCAACAGTTAATGCCAACAACTAGAGCAAACTACTAAGTAGTTGCACTTGTTTATTTTACACTTTGTTTCCTGTGCTTCCTATTTGTACTTTTTAATAAGGTCGGTGTTGCATGCAGGTTTTTGATGAAAAATACGTTTTTCATGCACCTTTTGTGTGTATGTGTTTTCTCAAAAGCACTGCAGCCAGATGCTATAGTAAAAACGCCACATACAAAGTGCTTCGACTTAAGATATTTTTGGGGTCAGTAGAGTTTTCTCAAAACATAAGAGGGTACATTTACTAATACTGGCGTTTTAGATGCTGGTCTTAAGAAAGGCCCATTGGGGGCCTTTAAGTGGCGCAGGCCTTTACATAACTTTGGCGCATCCAGCGCCAGTTCTAAATCTACAACTTCCTTGCAGTTCTACATTTAGACTATTTTCTACACCTAAAACCCGTCCCGTCCCCTTCCCCGCCCACAATTTTAGAACTAACCGCTGTGCCACCATCTGCACCTGAAATACGCCCCCACAATGCTTCAGGTATTGCATTTTTATGTCGCTTTCTTCCAGCATTTTCTACTATACTTGAAAAATGTCAGAAAAAAAATCATGTTCGGATATGTTTACACCAGCAATAATCATTTCTGTTGTTCTGCTTCGACAAAGGAGCAGAACAATAAAAAATAACGAAACTGCCAGATTCAGCACTTCAGAACCTGAGGGACCTGAACAGACCCCATTGACTATAATGGATCTTTTCCAGAATCATTTTTCATTAGTAGAAACAGGTCCTGCAAGCAGGAATTTTTTTCTACTCCTTTTGGCATAATCTGTGACTGAGGCCCCAAACAAAACCTCCAACACAGATGCGAATAAGCCCTTACAAACGTAACAAAATAATAATAAAAAGTTAAAAAAGCAAACTTTGCATAGAGAAGCCCAGACGTGACTTAGGCTAATTTCATACCTGCAGATGCCTCTCCAGTAAGCTGTTCCGGCATAGAACAGCCTGCCAGAGTACTCTGGATCCGGCACGGCATTGACTATAATGGTGTCCAGCAGAGATCTGGCTGCTACCCGGCAAATATACAGAGAATTGGCCGGATAAAAATACAGCAGTTATCGTCCGGCTGATTCCCGGCATTCTCTGACATAACACCCAGCCGCAGATGTGAAAGTAGCCTTAAAGGGGTTGTCTCACTTCAGCAAGTGGCATTTATCATGCAGAGGAAGTTAATACAAGCCACTTACTAATATATTGTTATTGTCCATATTGCTTCCTTTGCTGGCTGGATTCATTTTTCCATCATATTATACACTGCTCGTTTCCATGGTTACAGACCAGCCTGCAATCCATCAGTGGTGGTCGTGCTTGCATAATATAGGAAAAAGCACCAGCCCATGTGCGCTCCCATGGTATCGGCCACCAGAGAGGCTGATGCTTTTTCCTATAGTGTGCAAGCACGACCACCGCTGCTGGATTGCAGGGTGGTCTGTAACCATGGAAACGAGCAGTGTATAATGTGATGGAAAAATGAATCCAGCCAGCAAAGGAGGCAATATGGACAATCACAATACATTAGTAAGTGGCTTGTATTATCTTTCTCTACATGATAAATGCAACTTACTGAAGTGAGACAATCCCTTTAACCATAATGGCAATTGGTGACAATACAGACAAATGTGGAAACTTATAAAATTCATGGAATAATACACTCAAACACTAAGGTTACCTGCACGCGTTGCACATTTGTACGCAGAAAATCAGCATGAAATTCTCACAAACACTGCATAAAAAACTTCACATAATTGCTTTTTTATGTGGATTTTGGGCATATTTTCTGTTTATGCTAGCAGCCCCATTGAAATCTATGGGGAAGACCACTATATATAAGGTGCGGAATCACACAATTGAAATGCTAAAAATATGCGCGGCAGGTCAGTTTCCACATGTAAAAAATATGCAAAGTGTACATGAGAATTGGAAAATCTCATTCATTTTGCCGGTACTGTTTTATGCTGCAGTTTTTCTGCACGAAAATCCGTGACGAAAAACCATATGCAATCTGCGTTGTGTTCAGATCCCCCAAGCGTGTGTGTATACGGTGGGGGACAGCAATGTCTCCGTATGTGGCTTGCTGCTAACTAATATCATACACCTGTACAGGTGCAGTCCAGCAATCCACATGTACGTCCCATATCAGGGCTCCCTATTATATCAAACAACACATAGCTGCAGCAGAGCACTTACCTTATATCCTCTTCGTTCTCTGGGAAGCTCCAGAATGCAATTCGTAGTTGTAGCTGCTCTGGAACTGGGGGGTAAACCTTTTCGACCACTTCGAATGGAATGTGAAACGCGACCTGTTTTGCGGACAGTTCCACTAGTGGATTCACAAATCCATCTGCCAAAATAAAAAAACAAAAGACTATTACAATGGATTCGGCATCCCCCCGTGAAAAACAGAGCATCTGAAGAATAATACTATATCAAGAAGTTGGTTAAGCAATTAGAATATGCCAGCAATGTAAGATACAAGTAGGTGCAGGTCCCTTCCGCCTTCCGCTATTTTCAGAAGTCCCATAGAAATGAATGGAGAGCACACCACACAAGCGCAGCTTCTGCTCTATTCTCCTCTATGGGACCGCCAGAAATATTTTTCTGAACTCCCATAGAAATAAATGGAAGGCGGCCGCACATGCATTGCTGCTCTTCATTCACTTTGAGGTGGGACCCGCACCTATCTGACATTGGTGGCATATTCTAGTTATATGGGACCAATGTCTGAGATGAGACAATACCCTTTAAAGAGAATCTGTCAGCAGTTTTGACCATGCTATGCTGCTGACAGCACTAGGTAGGGTTTGGAAATAGCAGTACAAACATACATTTTGTCAAGCTTTTATCATCTAGAGTAGTGTGAATATGACATTTTATTCTGCCAAATTCTTCTCCTTGGGTGCAATGGTGGTGGAGCTTTATTCCCTTTTACTGAGTGCCAGCTGTAGTGCTGCCCTGGTTGGAGGCTACAACTGTCCCTCAGAGCAGAGGGAGGGGGTAATGAAGCCGCCCAATGCAGACAGCACTTTACAGTGAAGCCACTCTCTGGGCACTTGCAAAAGCAGAATTTAGTAGGATAAAACTTCATATTCACAGTACTCCTCATCATGAAAACGCCACAAAAGTTATGTCTGTCATGCTCTCCCCAGACCCTACCTACCGCTGTCGGCAGTTTTGTATGGCTAAACTGCTGACAGATTGCCTTTAAATGATGTAGTCATTTCTGTGTTACATGTTTGCCATGCTATGAGGCTAAATAACACTATAAAGTCAACAGATGTCAAACACCATGAGACACAAAACCGTCTTACCATACAATAAACATATGATAAATGCTATTCAAGATGCAACTGATAACAGCTGTAAAGCTAGACCAGGCAAGGGATGATGGATGACCCTTAGAGAACAATTGTTTTACCTGGCAGGCCATAGTGCACATATTTTTAGTTTGGGTGTGTTGTATTTGTTTTCCTTATTACTATAATTATGTGCTGAATATGAATTATTTACATCTGTCAACAGTAGGACGGAATAAAACGTTCATGTTACACAAAAATAATATAGAAGTTTTTAACTATTGGATGATGAACACATCCCAGATCAGTTCAGATGCTTCTAAATGACAGAAAACGGACACATATTGGTCCATTTAGAGAAAATACTGCTGTTCGTTTTTCTTGTTAAACTCGCCATTTAAGTGGTCTGTGAAAAAAACCTGACAGAACATGGACGCTATCTGCATTAAAGGGGTTATCCGAGAGTATAAAAATGTTCCCCAATATGCCGGGCCCCCCACAATGAATATACTTACCTGGCTCCCCACACCGCCGCTGCAGCTTCTCCCCGTATGCAGATGAAAACATACGTTGTCGGTTGAGGAGCAGCCAATGGCAGGCGGGGACAGGGACAAGCCTCCCTAGCATCCCAGCCCTATCCTCCCCGCCTGGCATTGGCTGCTCTGCCCCTACACCAGATGTTTTCATCCATGCACGGGGAGAAGCAGCGGCAGTGTGGGGACCAGGAGCGGCGCAGGGAGCGGGGACCCAGGTAAGTATATTCAATGTCGGGGGCCCGGCATGTGGGGAAGCTTTTTATACTCTCGATAACCCCTTTAAGTCCACTTCTCACTAAAGATTTCTAAAGACATTAGGGCACATTTACTAAGACCGGCTTTACATCAGTCTTAGTTTCGCCCTCTGCGCTGCTGCTAGATATGTCTAATTTATGATGAGGTGTGCGCCTTGTCATAATCTGTGGCAGTCTGTGTGCTTGGAGTAAAAACTACGCCAGCCCCTGGGGCCCGTTTCTGGCGTAAATATAAAATTATAGTAAATTAGTAAATTACCCAGCACAGCCCCCAACACGCCCCCACCCCAGTCATGCGTTACTGGCATACAAGGCTCAAAACCGTCCGGGTGCCAAAATTGTGTACACATCTGGAAAGTGAGGAGACCAATTCATGGAGCTTGGGGACAGGAATGTTGTCCCATTCTTGTCTGATGTAGTATTCTAGCTGCTCAACAGTCCTAGGTCTTTTTTTGTCAGATTTTTCGTTTTTCACATGAGGCTCCAAATATTGAATTGGTGAGAGGTCTGGACTGCATGCAGGCCAGTTCATGGCCCTGACTCTTCTTCTATGAATCCATGCTGTTGTGATGGATGCAGTATGTGGTCTATCATATGTTGTTCTAAAACTTCTATAAACAATTCAACATAGATAGTGCCTTTCCAGATGTCTAAACTGCCCATGCCATAGGTACTAATACAACCCCATACCATCAGAGATGCAGGCTTTCAAACTGTGTGCTGATAACCAGCTGGATGGTCCCCATCCTCTTGAATCCGCAGGACACAGTGTCCGTGGTTTCCAAAAAGAATTTCAAATTTTAATTTATCTGATCCATAGAACAGTTTTCTATTTTGCCCCAGTCCAGTTTAAATGAGCTCTGGCCCAGGCGTTTCTGGATAGTGTTTGGCTCCTTTTTTGCATGATACAGCTTTAACTTGCATTTCTGGTAAACTGTGTTCACAGACAATGATTTCTCCCTGATGACACCGCAGAGACAGTATGGACTAATGTGTCTTCAGACAGGTTAACTAACGGGCACAAGGACTTGTCAAGGATGGCCATTCAGGGAGGCTTGCCGATCCGGTCATTCATGCACGCCCGCAACCTGTGCAAAACCCGGTACTGCCCCAGGTGCCCTTTCACAGAGGAAACATCTTACCAAATGTTATGGGAGTGCCCCTTAGCGCAGGGCCTGTTGGATGCCCTGGAACACGAACTCAAAGACTCGATGCCCAGGGACAGCCTGCAACACACCTCGGTGTTGTACGGACTATTTCCTGGGATTCATACGGTTGAGGCCATCCAGGAGGCCTGGCGCCTTTTGGCTTGGCTATTTGGCTTGCCAGCAACCGGCTTGTTCTCAGAAGGGAGAGAATGCAGTGATTTCCAGTACAGGATCAAGCACGCTTTTAATGCAGTGCCACCTAAGGGCCCATAGTTCACAAGCATCCAGTAATGACCATTGGCCTGGTCCCTTTTTCATGTAATGGTAAAATGTCTCACTTTCAACTTTTATTTACTTGTATTTACATTTTACACAGCGTCCAAACATTTTGGAATTGGTCTTGTACTTCCTGGTACATAAGTTGGCCCTACTGCAGGTATCCAGGTACCCAGAAACACCGTTAGCACCCATGAAAGGCGATTGCAATAGGTTAAGTTCAGTTCTGTAGTCTTGTGAACAAGCAGCATCATAATATTCCTACCTGTGGACCTTCTATTACTGGATCACTCCAGGTCATAACTGAAGCAGTGTACAAAACAGGAGTCATCTCAACTGGACAAATGCCTTCTAGGATACAGCTGCAGGCACTCACTATCACTCAGGAGCAGATACTTTCAGTTATCAATGTAGGGGAAATTTAGTATTACATGAAACCTATTCAAATGAATGGGGGACCATTAAAGGGAACTGGTCATGAACTTTAAGCTACCCTCACTGAAGGCCGCATAAAGTAGTGAAAGACATGTTGATTTCAGTGGCCTGTAACTCATCACTCATGAGTTAAAACTAAGTGTAGTAGCAGTATAATCATTGAGCTGAGCCTGGAATGAAAGAATCAGAGATGCCCGAGAAGAATTTATTTATTTTACTCGCTTATATAGCGCTGACATATTCCGCAGCACTTTACAGACTTGTCGTCCCCGATGGAGCTCACATGTTCCCCATCAGTATGTCTTTGGTGGGTGGGAGGAAACCCACACAAACACGGGGAGAACATACAACCTTGTTGGGATTTGAACCTAGAACCCTAATGCTTCAAGGCACCAGTGCTAACCACTGAGCCACCGTGGTGTCCAATCACAGTTATTCATGATCTTGTGCTCTCCCCACCCAGTAGATGATACTTGCTATTTCTCTCATAGGGGGGGGGGGGACTACAAATGATCAGCAAGTGGGTGGGAAAAGCAGAAGGTCATGAATAACCATGAGTCTTCTCAGGCAGCCATGACTGTTTTCCAGGCCCAGGCTGCATTGGTTATAACACTGGTTCTTGGGAACCGCTTACATTTAGCTCATGAGGGACACCACTGAAATGAGCATGTCTGCCACCACTTTATGCTGCTCTCAGTAAGGCCAGCATAAAATTAATGACAGGTTCCCTTTAAATGTAAAAACACAAGAATAGAAAAGTAATAAACACCAAAATAATTCAAGAGATATTCCTTGTTGCCCAATAAACATAGAACTTTTTTCTTTTACTTTAGCAAAAGACATGGTTTAATCTGGAAGGATCATAGAGTGCAGTGCTGCTATCTTCTAGAAATATTTTATACTTATTCCATAGAGGAAGGATTTATTGAGTAGCTTCAATTGTTACATATATTAATGTAGCATTTATTCGAGGTCGGCCAGATGATGAACTACAATTCTGGTAAAGTTGGTGTAAATTCAACATCAACATAAGTTCATCTGGTAGCATCACTTTCTAAAAACCACAATACAGGGATTTATTTCTAAAAGAAAAACAAACTCCTAGTAAATTTGAAAAAGCATGAAGGGAAAAATACATTTGGTCTTGCGGAAACGTACGCTTCAGACGCATCTGAGGCGGATTTCCCCGAGAACAGAAGCTGTTAGTTGGTGGTGATAGGCCTGGTGGCCTTGTATAGGCTCCAGCCTATCACAGGTATATTCCAATGTAGGCCTGCAAGTGGCAGTGCTGCATTGTAATATACTGAATTTACCATGTACTACTGTATTAAATCACAGCAGTATATGGGAGAAGCAATCTAATAATTGCACATTCAGGTCCCCTAATGGAGTTTTGAAAAATAAAAAATATATAAACATTCAAATCACCCCCTTTTCTCCATAATAAAAATAAACAATAAAAAAAAGATATGCCCTTATTAAAACATTCTGCAGTGGATCAGACTTGTACTGTACAGTCATGAAAAATGAACATCTGAGACTGACAAAGTATAAACTGCTGGTGGTGCACGGTCAGTGATCACACAACAAAGGAGATGCACCTTTACTTTGGGTTCTGCAGCAGGTTAAATGTTGAGGCAGGGTCACATTAAGACTGAGTGACATTATCTTGTTGTAATACTATGCCTCCTGAGTCAAAAAATTCAGTCGGACTGATTCCACAATGTCCTGCACATAACGAAGGCTGATCAATGTTCCCTTCACAAATACCAGATGGGAATGGGCATGATAGCTAATGGCGCCCCATACCATGACATCTGGTGTTGATCCTGTGTCTCTCTACACTATCCTCTTGCAAACTCTGGCAAGGAAATCATTAGACAGAATCTGCTTTCATCACTAAACACTATTGTTTGAGGCAGACAGGCAGTCACTACAGGGTCTACTGCAGAACCAATCTGTGATGTTGTGGCTGTCCTTTGAGATACAGCAGATCTCCCCATAAGACGATACTGGCATGCAACTGCGTGAGTGGCCTCCTCTACCAGTGTCGACACCACCGATGCGCTACAGAAACTTCTCATCCAACTCTTTCTCAGATTTGACAGATGAACCATCCAGCTCAAAGTCCCACTATTTGGCCCTTTTCAAAGTCCATTAATCTCATAAATACTTTAAAAAAAAGTCTGTGAAGCAACTGTACGTAAAGTAAGGATCTTGGAACTTTGATCACTATATGTAACTCCTTCCAGTATTGCCGTATTGTAAAACTTTTTATTGTAACTTCGACGTGTTCTTTTCTCACTTTCCAGTAATGTAGAAGGGCTGTGAGTATCTACTAAGGAATGTATTACTTCGTTAGTTTCTTATCAGACTTGGGCAGGCTTGTTTTAATTTAGCTGAGTAGCCTGCACAGTAACACATAATGCAAATATTACCTTCTATAACAGATTAACAAGAGTCCGTTAAAAAAAAGTGTAAAAAAAAGAAAAAAAAAAAAAACACAGCCATCAACAACAAATGCTGCACAAGTTAATAACATATGGTAGGAGTCTATTAGTATGTCTAATAACTCCACATTTAGCAATTACAATGATAATGTCCTTCATGAGCGGCACCTACAACATTAAACTTACAGACCGAGGAGAGGGGGTGTCATGATAGTTCTCCACTGCCAGAATACAAGCACAATAAGGAGCACCTAACAGCACCGAGAATCATTGCTCCACATCTGCTCTTGCCAAGACATTTTATACATAGTACGTGTTCCTTAAACTCACCTCTCATCTAGCTGATGGGGCAGTGTGGCTGCTGGAGTGGCATGGTTATGCATGGCATGGCTTGGTTATGCCACTAAACTGTCATAAAGAGATATATTTTCGACCAGAGGGTTCTCTGTAGGAAGAGGAATTTCTCTACACTGGGTTTAGTGTAACACCTGAAATGGGCTTGGACTGCTGGAGTTGGGGGAGGGTATGGCGGGTTCCTAACTCCACTCCATTCGGGGTGTTGAGGTAATTAGGCTCAGTAAGCAAGGATCAACCTGGGAGAGATCAATAAGGGAGTGCCGAGTCTGGAGAACAGGCACTGCCAGCTTGGAGAGCTATGAGCTACCTCAGGTTGTATGGACTGTACAGTTTATGTTCGTATGTGAGGCCAATATGGCAGTGAAGAGTCAGTGCCCGCACAAGGCTAGGAATTAGTACTATTTTGCACTGAGTTGAGAAACCTCCATGCAACATTTCCTTGTGTGCCTTCTGAATAGTGCTACCTACCCTAGAAATGACTAACCTGCTGCCGAATCCCTTATAATGTCCATAGTGGACAGTGGAGCTCCAGCAGTGAAGCACCATGCTTGGCATCTTTTGGAGGATGTCACCTCAAGTCCCTTCAACTTAACAAGCCCCAATTAGACAGGCAAGCCCCTTCCCAAAACACAAAGCTAACAGACGACCTGAAGGCCATCATGTGAACAGCTCTATTTGCATATAATAATATTTAAGAACTTAGTGGCATTAATTAGGGACAGTGTTACAGCATTATTTGAACGGCTAAGTGATATGGCCTAAAATTAAATTCTTTAACTGTGTCTGCCCACAAACTACACATGGAGAACGGGATCCTGCTTCCTAACCCTGTGTAGCACAACCTTAGAAGCAGCAGCAGTAATGGACAGAACTAACCAGCTTAGATGTGAATCCAGCCATTAAGACAGTAAGTAAGTAAAAATGCGGATCCGCAATACCACAGATGCCGCCCGACGTGTGTTCCGCAATTAGCGGAACACACGGCCGGGCGCCCCGTTCAAAATGCCTATTCTTGCCCGCTGTTGGGACATGTTCTATAATTTATTGCGGAGCCGCGGCTGCCCGCTCTAATAGAAGTGAATGGGGCCGCATCTATTCCGCAATATTGCGGAACAGATGCGGACCCATTCAGACGGTCGTGTGAATGGGCCCTAAAACACTTACAAACTAGCAGCAGTACCTGCGCCAGTGTCTCTGCTTATCTCCAGTAGCCCCTCCCTTCCTCCTCCCTTCTATACAGACTTCTATGTTATTTAACCCTTCAGTCAGCAGGCAACACGTCTTCAGTGAAGACGATTTGGGCAGTGAAGTGAGAGTCAGTGCCAATGAGGGAGTGCAGAAGGTCTGTTCCAAGAGAACAGTCTTTTAAGAGCACAAGGTAGCATTCTTCTCCAATAAGATATACTATAAAGTTTCCCTGTTTAGTTATGAAAAATAAATCATTCAGTTATGAAAAAAATGAAGTTACTCTAATTCTTGATTTTATTAACGTACCACTTAGGCATTAAGACCACAGGGTTTATGGGTTTTTTCTGTTTCTTACATTAATAAATTCAGACAGCCATAGTTTAGTTTTTTTAACCATTGACATAGCCATATAAGGGTTTGTTTTTTGCACTTGTATGGCACCGTTTAAGGGGTTGTGTCACTTCAGCAAATAGCATTTATTATGTAGAGGAAGTTAATACAAGGCACTTACTAATGTATTGTTATTATCAATACTGCTTCCTTTGCTGGCTGGATTCATTTTTCCATCATATTATACACTACTCGTTTCCATGGTTACGACCACCCTGCAATCCAGCAGCAGCGGCCATGCTTGCACGCTATAGGGCATGGTTCAGCAACCTCTGGCACTCCAGCTTTAGGGATACTACAAATCCCAGTATGCGCCATTCATTTCTATGGGAGTTCTGAGTACAGCCCAGGAAGTGTGCATGCTGGGAATCATAGTTTCACCACAGCTGGAGTGCCAGAGGTTACTGACCCCCGCTATACGAAAAAGTATTGGCCTCTCTGGTGGGGACTATGTCACTGCACAGAGGATAATGCTTTTTCCTAAAGTGTGCAAACACGACCACCATTGATGGATTGTCGGGTGTTCGTAATCATGGAAACAAGCACATAGTGATTGGAGTAAAAATTTTGCGCAAGCGACTTACAACATTTTGAAGACAGAATTCTGGAGTGCAGGGCTTGGTAAATTCTCCCCCAATGTTTCCAGTCAGATCCATATTAAATCAGAACAGAAAAAAAGTTTGTATGTCCCCATATGACAGCAAAGGCAAACAGAAGTATAGCAGGGACTCATAGGAGTCTATGGATGTCATATTACGGCTACGTAAATCTCTGAGGTTGTGCAATACTCGTGTGCATGAGATGACTTATGTATGGTTATGTATGGTAATATTATGTTTGCTTTATTTTAGCACTGCATGGTTATATTACTTGGATACAGAATGGCAGCATCAATTATCCAGTATAATACAATTCTATTTGGGCACTAACATATTATGTGAGTACTCTATACTGGTAATACTGGAAACAAACAAATTTTTTTTAAAAAAGCAGACATATAGCGTTACACCTAGAGGCTCTGCTCTCTGCAACTGCCACGCCATCTCCACTTTGATTGACAGGGCCAGGCAGCTTCATAGGTAAAAAGCTGCTGACAGACACCCATTTCTGGGGAAATTATGAATGTGTGTGCAGTACATGAAATCTGAATCCTGAGCAATGTATGACAAAAAACCTGGCTGTAGACTCTTCTCCACATTGTCCACTGCGAGGTGCCATCAGCCAGGTTCTCCCTTGGGCACATAGCAGGCTGCACAAAACCCCCCTGAGCTGTTCCTTGGCGACTAGAGGATATAGCGCGTCTTAGGAACACACCTGCCGTCGCTGGAAGTCCCTAATGTCTAAATGCAATTACCGCAAAACTAAATATTGTGATGGAGAGGAAAGCAGCCGTCTGTGGTCACGATGACTGCACGGAGAGTCACATAATCTAGGCACGGGCTTGCTAACGATTTTGCCCAAGCGAGTTCAGCACTTGGGATAGCACGGCTGCCTCAACAACATACAGTTACATTGGTATTGCAATATACACTCACCGGCCACTTTATTAGGTACACCATGCTAGTAACAGGTTGGACCCCCTTTTGCCTTCAGAACTGCCTCAATTCTTCGTGGCATAGATTCAACAAGGTGCTGGAAGCATTCCTCAGAGATTTTGGTCCATATTGACATGATGGCATCACACAGTTGCCGCAGATTTGTCGGCTGCACATCCATGATGCGAATCTCCCGTTCCACCACATCCCAAAGATGCTCTATTGGATTGAGATCTGGTGACTGTGGAGGCCATTTGAGTACAGTGAACTCATTGTCATGTTCAAGAAACCAGTCTGAGATGATTCCAGCTTTATGACATGGCGCATTATCCTGCTGAAAGTAGCCATCAGATGTTGGGTACATTGTGGTCATAAAGGGATGGACATGGTCAGCAACAATACTCAGGTAGGCTGTGGCGTTGCAACGATGCTCAATTGGTACCAAGGGGCCCAAAGAGTGCCAAGAAAATATTCCCCACACCATGACACCACCACCACCAGCTTGAACAGTTGATACAAGGCAGGATGGATCCATGCTTTCATGTTGTTGACGCCAAATTGTGACCCTACCATCCGAATGTCGCAGCAGAAATCGAGACTCATCAGACCAGGCAACGTTTTTCCAATCTTCTACTGTCCAATTTCGATGAGCTTGTGCAAATTGTAGCCTCAGTTTCCTGTTCTTAGCTGAAAGGAGTGGCACCCGGTGTGGTCTTCTGCTGCTGTAGCCCATCTGCCTCAAAGTTCGACGTACTGTGCGTTCAGAGATGCTCTTCTGCCTACCTTGGTTATAACGGGTGGCAATTTGAGTCACTGTTGTCTTTCTATCAGCTTGAACCAGTCTGCCCATTCTCCTCTGACCTCTGGCATCAACAAGGCATTTCCGCCCACAGAACTGCCGCTCACTGGATGTTTTTTCTTTTTCGGACCATTCTCTGTAAACCCTAGCGATGGTTGTGCGTGAAAATCCCAGTAGATCAGCAGTTTCTGAAATACTCAGACCAGACCTTCTGGCACCAACAACCATGCCACGTTCAAAGGCACTCAAATCACCTTTCTTCCCCATACTGATGCTCGGTTTGAACTGCAGGAGATTGTCTTGACCATGTCTACATGCCTAAATGCACTGAGTTGCCACCATGTGATTGGCTGATTAGAAATTAAGTGTTAACGAGCAGTTGGACAGGTGTACCTAATAAAGTGGCCGGTGAGTGTAGTTTCTCCATATAGTATAGTTTCACTCTACCAAAGGCAGGATGTAATAGTGGTCAGGACATAGCAGGTCTAGTGAGACTTTTTTGGGTAAAGCAGCAACATATGCCTGCCCCGATATCACAGGACAGCTAAATCTGTGTTTTTGGTTATGGCTTTTCACACAGGTAAGTATTTGTGTATTGTGAGGTTTGTGGTCCTTAATATGGATAACCAATCCTCAGGATTGCTCATCACCCTCACCTGATTGGAGAGGATCTGACATCTTGTATCCTCAACAATCAGCTGCTCTACAGTAGCTCCAGCCCTGGAACTGCATAGCTCCACCACTTGGACTGAGCTGGTTACTGCAGTGCTACACCCACTGAAATGATTGACGGAGCCCTGTAGTTCTGAAGAACAGCTCATCAGTGAACGTGCAGGGTGCTGGATCCATGCCAATCAGGCCTACCCTGAGTTTAGACCATCACTTGTAAAGAGATGGACAAACGCTTGAAACAACCAAAAACTCACTGAATTTAGAGTTTTCTTTCCTGTTTGGGGTCAGCAGCCTTTTTAGTAATCTTTAGGTGTGGCAGGTTTCTCTGGGCTTCTCTACAGAATTCAGTACTGCAATTTAACTAATGAATTAATACAGTGTATCAGGACAAATGTCCATGCAGAACACATGCTGTTATCACACAATTTAAATCTAGACCACATACAACATATTACTTTTACTGGCAAAGACAC
This sequence comes from Rhinella marina, assembly GCA_900303285.1. Taxonomy (NCBI): domain Eukaryota; kingdom Metazoa; phylum Chordata; class Amphibia; order Anura; family Bufonidae; genus Rhinella; species Rhinella marina. The sequence goes on from ONZH01016205.1 coordinate 302,668, forward strand.
TACAGTCAGAGTGCAGCAAGAAAACACTGTGGAGGAAGGGAGCAATATCTTGGAGCGTATTCATGAGATCCCCTGCCAAGGAACAAATCCAGACTGTTTATTTCCAAGGCGTACCAATTGCAGTGTATTGTACTGCCAAAAAATGAAGTCAAAACGAACGCGGTGCAAAGCATTGTATAAAGTTAGGGAATTCCTGGGGAGGTTAGGGAGAGAGAGGTTACCTGGGGATAGACCCCATCACCAGACCATGACTCACCAAGGAAAGCAACAACAGGTCTAACAGCAGCATCAGTGCCAAATATACAGCTGTCTTTTATGGGGTTTTTAAGCATTGCAACCAATAAACTTTTCAATTGACTTTTAATCATAGATAAGTTTCTATACTTTCTTTACTTTCCAATTTACTAGTACATGACATAAACCCGCAACCTGCCCTGTACATGAATGTTCACTCTTCTTTTCCAGCCTTGTGCACTTTTTAAATTTCAAGCCCAGCCTGCTGGGCTCCCTGGCTCCCTTCTGTGGTCTTCTGGTCTCCAGTGTATAAACTTCTGGTTGGAAGAGATCATGTGCTTCACTGCCGCCAATGACTGGCCTCAGAGGTGTCATGTCACCAAGCGTCAAGTGACCTAGCAGCGACATACTGCTTGAGGACACATCACCACTAAGGCTTCATTCACACGACCGTATGTGTTTTGCGGTCCGCAAAAAAAACGGATGACGTTCCGTATGGCATCCGTGTCCGTTTTTTTTGCGGATCCATTGTAACAATGCCTATCCTTGTCAGCACAACGGACAAGAATAGGACATGTTCTATCTTTTTTGCGGAACGGAAATGCGGACATACGGAAACGGAATGCAAACGGAGTACCTTCCGTTTTTTTTGCGGACCCATTGAAATGAATGGTTCCACATACGGTCCGCAAAAAAAACGGAACGGACACGGAAACAAAATACGGTCGTGTGAATGAAGCCTAAGGCTAATTGGCTGCAGCAGCGCATGTGACCCCTTCCTTCCAGGAACCTTTAGACTGCAGAAGCAACCCAGGGACCTGGAACAGTGCATCAGGGAGAAGGCGAGCATGCTTTCTTCAACAGGTACAACATATTGGGCTTGAAATTTGAAAGAGTGCACAATGTTGGAAGGGGATGGTGCATGGACATTTATCACTTCTCCTCAGAATACTTGGTAAACGCATGGTCATTAGGGTCTGACCGCTGGGAACCCCAACAATCACAAGTCCTCTTTGTGAATGGAGTGGTAATGCACAAGTGAGACCAGCGCTATTTTACTGCTATGGGACTGATGAAGATGGTCTGGCAATGTACCCACAGAAGTGTATGAAGTGGTGGTCCTGTATGAGTACACCTGCTCCAATCACACAGGGGACTCTGGAAGCTCCGTTCTTATAATCGGAGCATTTGCACCCACAGGGATAATATATTCATCGCCTAGACTGTGGATAAGTTGTTGTGATGGGAATGCCCCTTTAACAGTCTTTTTGCAGTCCAACTTAGTTTCTCTATGCTGTTTTACATAGACGCTTTCCAAATTATATTAGTTACCCTTTGAAACAGATAGCGGTTTATCCACACTCCCTGCAGTCAGTCATAAGGCCTAGCAGCTTATTACTGAGCGCAAATCTGTCTAATGAGATCCCACAATGCACTGCTCCATGGTTAAAACCCCACAAATGAATTCAGCTTCGAATACAAAAGCAGAAGAAAAGATTATGAAATCAAGCGTGTACAGCTGATGAGGGGGGTTTGGCGGGAGTTGATTCCCCACTGATCTGATATTGATGACCAATCTTGAAGATAAGCCATCAATATCAAAATCGAGGAGAACCGACAGTGGGATGCTGGAAATCATGCTTCAAAAGCGTCAAGTAAACTTGTAATGGGTCCCAAAGGGGTGGAGCTGGACTTCTCTATTCTAGGGGTTGTCCAACTTCATGAAATGCAAACACAGCATGGATCCGCTTGACCTGTTGAGACTAGCAGGTGCTTGCTCCAAGCACTGAATGCTCTGTCGAGGATGGTGGGACTTCTATGAGGTGGGGCTACTAGTGGAGGAAGTCACATGACCGGCAAACTGAAAAACATGCCGCATCAGTGTATGCTGGATAGTTTTGGTCACATGACTGGAGGTCAGAAACGGGAGAAGGAGCCAAAGTGGAAACACTATATTAACATAATTAGGTCAATATAGTTTTACATGATTGCACCTCTGAATGAGGATTCCCACTTTAAGGCCCCATTCACACGTCTGTTTTTTTCATCCACATCCTCTCCGCATCCGTTTCCGCATTTGCGGACAATTATGCGGATAGGATGCGGATCCATTCATTTCAATGGGGCCGCAAAAGATGCGGACGGCACACTTTGCATCCGCACTTCCGTTCCGCGGCTCCCGAAAAAAATAGAACATGTCCTATTCTTGTCCGAATACACGGACAAGAAAAGGCATTTCTATTATATGCGTTCCGCAAATTGCGGAATGCACATTGCCGGTGTCCGTGTTTTGCGGATCCGCAAAATACGGACGTGTGAATGTAGCCTTATGGGAAGGTGAAATCTGCAGCAAACCTGTAGCATATGACTATGAAACAACTGCTGTACCTGTACCATCCACACACCATAAGTATTCACTGAGGTGCAGAAAATTAGTCCACACCTTGACATACACTGGTGTGGGAAGGGGTTAGAATTCAGCAGTGAATCCGCCTCCTTCATTGTTAGGCCCATCAGCCAAGCAGCATAGTATTTTGTGCACATTCAGGATAAAAGAAGAGTGGACTTGTCCCCACATTATGCAACTCTCAAACAGGAGGACATAGTTTGAGGACTGATGCAATTTAATAAAATTATTAGTCCGGAAAGAAGTTTATTTGTCTTAACGCCAACTTAAAGGAGTTCTCCAGGATTTAAGAAAATGAAAATACTGAAATGTTACTTTATTATAAATATATTCCCAAATACCTTTCATTAGTTATAATGGCTCATTTTGTTTAGGGAGCCATCATTAGGAGAAATAAAATGGCCGCCATCCTATTAGTACACACAAAACCTGTCCTAATCACACAGGAGGACAAGTTACTTCGCAACACTGAGGTAAAGAGCTGCCTCATCCTCCTCTCTGCTCTACCTGTCAGCAATTATGATTAGTGTTGAGCGAAGTCGCTCCAGTCGAAACTTTGTTTGAATACTGTAAGGAGATGCGTCTCCGTGCAGTATTCAAATATTCAAATATATTTCAAGGTGAAATTTATTATCCCAGAAGTCATGTGAGACTTTGTTAAATAACTTTTAACATCGATTATTCAACGTGAAAACAATTTTAAAATTGGAATCCAAAGTGGGCTTCGGTACCTAGGTACCAGTAGGTACCAAAGCTGAATTCGGATCCCAGTTTTAAAATTATAGTGCAAAGAGGCAGCTCTTTAGCTCAGTGTTGTGAGGTAACTTGTCCTGCTGTGTGATTAGGACAGGTTTTGTGTGGACTAACAGGATGGCGGCCATTTTGTTTCTCCTAATGATCGCTCCCCAGACAAAACGAGCCATTATAACTAATGAAAGGTATTTGGGAATATATTTATAATAAAGTAACATTACAGTATTTTCATTTTCTTAATTCCCGGAGAACCCCTTTAAGGGGTTGTTCACATATCAGTTATTTGATCAGTTAATTCCATCAGTTATTGTCAGCCAAAACCAGAAGTGGAGCCTACACAGACATCAGGTATAATGAAAAGACCTGCACCTGTTTGGTGTTTTTGACCCGCACCTGGCTTTGGCTCACAATAACTGATGGAAATAACTGATCAAATAACTGATATGTGAACAACCCCTAAGAGACAGATACGCGACTAGAAGATACAGTTTTTCCTAAAAAATTTTAAGAAACCTGACAAGAAATGTACATTCTAATTGACTTCTAACAAATTTGTAGTTATTTCAGGACAAAGGTTGGTAAAGTCCTGTGCTAAGATCTGCTATAAAAATGTTTGCCTTGCCTGGTCTGCACACCACCTTAGAAGAGCCCCCAGTCCTAAGTATAAATCACTTCACTTGGGGTGCAGATTTGGTACACTGCAATGAACTGGAATTTACGATGCTTAAAGGCTATGTACACCTTTGGAGGCAATTTTTTAGGATTGCTTTTTACTCTTCACTGTTTACATGCTGGCCATAACCGGGGTAGTGGTGAGTAGGTGTAATTACACCTAACCACCCCATTCATTTCTATGGGAAGAAACGTTTCCTTACAAAGTGTAAGTTTTGCTGGGTTAAAACTGCTGACAATCTCTTTAAAATGTATGGCCACGGGGGGCGTGGCCTGCACGGGATGTGAGCAGACGTGTGCTTGGTGAGCTACCGGGACTCCTTGCCAATTTATCCTGAAATTTCCACCTCTGACATCTCTATTGAGCTACCGAGTGGCGTGCTGACTTGGGTCACGCTGCAGTAGGCTATCGGTGCTGATTTTTTGGAGCCATGACTAAAAGAAAAGACCAGAAAGGGCCGGAGAAGGAGATCCAAGATGGCGCCGGCACGGCAACACCACGTTTGAACCGCTCCGCTGTGGCACAGCAAGCAGCAGTAGCTAGGCTGGGGAAGTTTGCCAGACTGGATCCCGGGGAGCAGGAGCCGGGTCCACCACGGGATAAAACACTCCCGGACTTGGAGAGAACGGAGGATGATTCGGATGCTGACTGGCCTGAGGCCTCTGATAACAGACGGAGGGCAGCGCGGGCTGAGAAAGATGCCAGGGATAGGCCTGGAGACATTACCTGTGACGCAGATCCAGACGAACCTACCCTTAAAGACGTTATGAAAGCAATATCCAGATGTGGTAGGTCTCTTACTGCACTAAATATGCAAGTGGGGGGCATTAAGGAAGATATCGCCATAGTCCGTCACGACATTAAAAAGCTGGCGGAACGCACGACGGCCCTGGAGGACAGAGTGGGGGAAATGGAAGATGCTTTGCTTCCTATACAAAGAACTGTAGGAGATCATGAAAGGAAGATTGAGGCCCTGCATGCCAAGCAAGATGACTTGGAAAATCGGTTACGCCGCAACAACGTTAGAATGATTGGAATGCCTGAGAAAGCGGAGGGGGCTAATCCGACGGAGTTCTTTGAAAAATGGCTGCGGGATGTGTTTGGTGCGGAATCCCTGACGCCGCTGTTTGCAGTCGAAAGGGCTCACAGGGTCCCGACGAGACCTCTACCTCCAGGGAGCCCCCAACGGCCTGTTCTTATGAAGATACTTCACTATCGAGACCGGGACATTATTTTGCGCTTAGCCCGAGATAAGCCTGACTTATCCTTCAACGGTCAGAAGGTGTCGCTGTTCCCAGATTATTCACTGGAGGTGCAGAGGAAAAGGGCGTGCTTTTTGGATGTGAAGCGGCGGCTGAGAAACCTCAATTTGCCCTATTCAATGATTTACCCAGCCAAGTTGAGAATTGTAGCGATGGGTTCAACACACTTCTTTGACAACCCCAAGGAAGCTATGCAGTGGCTGGACCGGAATGAGAATCGGCTTCGGGAGGAGGCAGATCCAGACCAGTGACTGGTGTCGTATAATACCGTGCGGTGAAACGGACTCATTATGCTGTTGGGGCTATCTCCTATCTCATGCATGCTATAAATTGCTTATATAATGTTTCAGAAGGGAGGGCAGGATGATCATTATGGTGGTTTTGTTCTAACTATTTTTGGTCATTCGATCATAGCTCGTACAGGAGTGCTCAGTTTTGTCATGTCAGTGCTTAGTATGACAGACAAGGAGTTCTGGGGGGTGAACTGGATGGAAGTTCACTGTTATTAAGTGTATTGGTAGTAAGTACAAGTTCAGTTAGACCATCTATTGTTAGGCCTATATACAAGGTATTATATTTTTCTATGTGGGGTGGGAATCCTTTCCGTCCTGGTACTTGGTTCTTGAGCAACAAGTGGTGGGTGGTGGCCCAGGAGCGTTGCTGGACCTTGGGCGCTGTGGCATAATCCATATACTGATGCTCCCTGATGGCTGACCGTGTTTGCTTTATCAGCTGGAACGTACGGGGTTTGAAAGAACCCACGAAGCGGAGAGCACTTTGGGATAGCTTAAAGAGTTACCAACCACTGATATGCTGTTTACAGGAGACACATTTGATGGTGGAGCAAATTGACCTACTGTCTATGGCATGGGTGGGTCATGCATTTCATTCTACCTACTCTACATACGCTAGAGGAGTCAGCGTTCTTGTTCATAGGTCTATAGTATTCAGCTGCCTGAATAAAGAGATTGACCAAGACGGTTGCTATATATGCTTACGGTGTACAGTGTTTCATGTAGAATGTATCATAGTGGGGCTCTACATACCTCCTCCGTATTCCTCAACTGTGATGTATAAGGTTCTCAGATTTATTGCCAAATATGCTAGCTTACCTGTGTTAATTATGGGAGACTTTAACATGACGCCATGTCCGCAGCTAGATAGATTTAGTGCCTCAGGACAGAGTGCACCCTTAGGTAACTCTGTGTTGGGACGGATGTTGGAGGAAGTTGCTTTGATAGATTTCTGGCGGTCTAGAAACCCCAATTTACGCAGCTTCTCCTGCTGCTCCAGTACCTTCAGGTCACTTTCCAGGATTGACTTGATGGTCGGTAATGATAAAATGGGCTGTATGGTGAGGGAAGTTAAGTATTTACCCAGACGTCTCTCGGACCATTCGCCTATGATCCTATATGCAGCTTTGATGCCTTCTGGCATGAGAAATGGGGCCCAGTGGCGTTTTAATCCCTTTTGGTTGCAGATTTTAGAGGATATAGAAGGTATAAGATATAAGATACTGGAGTTCTTTGCTATAAATACGGGCACTGCCTCTAAAGGGGTGGTTTGGGAGACTGCAAAGGCATATATTAGAGGGCTACTTATTGCTGAAATTAATAGGACTAAAAACAAAACAAGAGCGTGCACCAGGGATCTGGAGCGTAAACTGCAGGTTTCAGAGGGAGAATATCTGCAGGATCCATCAGAGGAGAAGGCTAGGATGTGGCAGACAGCTCAGAAGGATCTGGATGACCAACTACTGACTCTGGCTGACAATAAACGGTTTTTCTAGAAGCAAACCTATTATGAGGAGGGGGAGAGAGCGGGGAGACTACTGGCCATAATGTCCAAACCATATCGAGATATTACCTATGTAGCGGCCTTACGGTCTGAGGGGGGGATGCTGTGTTCTCAGCCAGAGGAGATTCTAGGAATCTTTAATAGTTTTTACTCTTCGCTATACCAATCCAAGGCAAACCCTACGATGGGAGAGTTAGATTCCTTCTTACTGCCGCTTCCATTGCCGAAGCTCAGTGTGGAACAAAAGGAAATGCTGGAATCGCCTTTTAAACTGGTGGAACTAGAGGAGGCGTTACAATCTATGTCTAAAAACAAATCCCTGGGAGTAGATGGGCTACCTTCCGAGCTATATGCAGTGTATAGATCTGAGCTCCTGCCGCATCTGCTTAAGGTGTATGAGGAAGCGTTTGAGGAGGGCAGACTGCCAGAATCTATGAACCAGGCCATAATAGTAGTGCTCCCAAAGGAGGGTAAAGATCTATTGCAGGCTGAATCCTATAGACCTATTTCACTATTGACGGTGGACGTTAAGCTGCTGGCCAAAATGATGGCGAACAGGTTGGCGTCGGTTATATCACATGTTATACATTCTGACCAAGCAGGCTTTATGCCCAATATGTCTACGGCAGTGAATGTGAGAAGGCTATTCCTGAATATTCAGGCGGGCCAGGTTCACGCCTCGGGTGCGGCGGTCGCGTCTCTTGACGCGGCCAAGGCATTCGACAGCGTGGAATGGCGGTACCTATGGGCTGTCTTACACAAAATGGGCTTTGGACAGAGATTCATCTCTTGGATCCAATTGCTCTATTCCTCTCCTGTTGCCAAAATAAGAGCTAATGGTATGCTATCTGATGCGTTCTCGTTGTTTCGCAGAACTAGGCAAGGGTGTCCATTGTCGCCATTATTATTTGCCCTTGCCATTGAACCCCTTGCGGCAGCCCTGAGGTCTGCAGATAGGGTTAAGGGATTTACGTATGGGGAAGTATGTGAGAAGGTGGCGCTTTATGCGGATGACCTTCTGCTATTCCTGGAGGATTGGCAACAGTCCCTGCCTCACGCGATGGCTATTATTGACTCCTTTGGAGATTTATCGGGGTTGCGCATCAATTGGACGAAATCTGTCCTTATGCCGCTCCGTGGTGCGGACACCCTGGTAGATCAGACTATTACTAACTTGCAGGTGGTGAAGGAATTGAAATATTTGGGAATTAAAGTAACACCGGATGTTAAAGACTATGAGAGGTTGAACGTGCAGCCACTGCTGGTCTCCTTTCAAAGGAAGGTGCAGGTGTGGACTCGGTTGCAGCTGTCAATAATTGGGAGAATAAATCTACTTAAGATGGTGTTGATGCCGCAGTTGCTCTATGTGCTCCACAACGCTCCTGGGTGGATTCCTATTAGAGTATTTCACAAGGTAAATGCCATATTCCGGGATTTGATCTGGAAGAGAGGGGTTCCTCGTATTAAGATAGACACGCTGCAAAGGGCCAAATCGGATGGAGGTCTGGCGGTCCCAAACCCCTGGTTATACTATTTGGCTTCTCAATTGCAGCATATCAGGGGATGGGGAGACATGGCGACCTTGAACAAGTCTGGGAGGATTGTGCAGTACCTCCTTCGGTCCGATTCACTGTTGGTGGCTCTTGAAGGTGGTTCCTTTTTGACTAAAAGTGCCTTATATCCGCTACTGGGTACAATTCATAAAGTATGGTGGAAGGCGAAGGGAGTGGCTGATATTACTGGGTATTCTGTGTTTACCCCCATATGGCCAAATAGCATGTACCCGGAGGTGCAGAAGGTTGACAGCCTGCCGGTATGGAAGGAGAAGGGTCTCATATATCTCAGACAGTTGTATACTGATGGTAGTCTTAAGTCCTTCTCACAGTTGCAGACAGAATTCCAACTGCCGGGCACCTCCTTCTTTAAATATCTGCAAGTGAGACATGCTTTGCATACTCAAGGATTGTCTGTTAAAATAGAGTTAGCACCTCGTAATACTATTTTTGAATTGACTAGTACTGGGGGGGGGGTACTGGGGGTGTCGTCTCCTTGCACTATGCTTACTTGTTAGATAAGTATCATAAAAAGCGACCTCTGACACTATTTGAGAAGTGGAAGGCAGATGTGCCGGGATTAACGGAGGAACAATGGGTGGAAGTGTTGAAAAACTTTTTAGATCTTACAGTCAGTGAAGCACAGAGAGTATCTCAGGTGTTGCTCATTCATAGAGTATATCGAACCCCGAAACTGTTAAAGGTCATGGGATACCGACAAGATGATAACTGCCTGAGATGTGAGGCCCCATCCACGGGTTTGATACACTTAATGTGGAATTGCCCGCGCCTTCGGAGGTACTGGAGGGAAGTGACAGAGTTGATCAGTGAGAGGTTCCAGGTACGGCTGGAACACTCGATTCTGGTATGTGTTCTGGGATGGGTGGGGTCCCTGGATGCAGTGTGGGGACATAAGGTGGCCATGATGCGACTGTTATATCACGCTCGTAAACTCATAGCCTTTCATTGGATTGATAAGGAGCCGCCGACTATTCAGGAGTTTCAGGTGAAAGTGAAACATCTACTTAGAATGGAGAAATATGTGTATAAGAAAAGAGGGAGTGTTAAGAAGTTTGACAAAATATGGAATCATTGGATTGAGAGGAGTACTTTAACTGCTCCGTCAGTTCATATGGGCATGGATGTGTGAATTGGAGTTTGGGAGACACGTTGGGTATGGAGGGGGTGCAGAATGATACGACTGTGGTATCCCTGTTTGAATGTATGTCTGGTGCATTTTGAAGGTCGCAGCGGAGTGTCACATAATCAGGTTACTGTCATGAATACTGGTGTTCATTGTTTACGATGCCTTTATCTTATGTACTAACCCTACTTCAATTTGTTGATGGTGGGATACTTTGCCGGGTGGGGGCATGACGGGACTGTGGGGGGGGGGGTCTGAGGGGTATGTTGTTGTGTACCTTTTTATGTGAAAAACTTAATAAAAAAACATCTGATTAAAAAAAAAATGTATGGCCACAAAGGGAAGATTTTCCACAGTCAAATTTGCAGCTGCTTTTACTGCAGATTTGCCACTGATTTCACTCTATCCTTTGCAAAGGGTGAAATCCATGGTGTATTTCCACAGCTTAACAGGTCACTGAGTTTTTGTAAAATGTTGATACGTCATAGAGATATATCAAAAGAGCTGAGACCCCAAAGGATCCCTGAAACGACTGGGGAGAAGCACTTAAATATTGCGCTCTCTCAATGCAGAGGATGGAATCAAGACGGGTCCATAGACTTTCTATTAAGCGCGTCTCCAGTGGTGAGGAGAGAGACTATGATATGTGAGCTCTTCTCTCACTTTAGCACTCAGACTATCCTGATAAAAACTTTCGACAGGTCTCTATGACATATCAAATGTTTTACGAAAACTCAGTGATCTTTTAAATTGACATATTGCAGATTTAAAATCTGCACCGCAGGTCAATTTTCGCACTGTGTGGATGAGATTTGGTTCACTGCAGACCTTATTACTGAGGCCAATGTATAACTGTGTGCAGTGACTGCAGGCAGCCAGCACATTAGGTTTCAAATCTATGTCTATGCAGGGGACTTGGCGCTCTACATCAGAAAAATAAAACTCCATACGCAATAAAGACATACTAAAATATTAAATGGGTTCTCTGGGATTTTGATATTGCTGGCCTATCCTCAGGATCCGACTTCCGCCGCCCCGCTAATCAGCTGTACGAAGAGGATGTGGTACTCCACGCGCACTTAGGCCACTTCCTAGGTCATATGGTGTAATGTTCATCGGTCACATGGTCTGGGCGGCGACCCACCGGCTACTGCTAGGTGTCTGTCTCCTGAAATCAAAATGTTCCAGAAAAGATTACAGAGCTGAATGAAGGTCCAGCGCCACTTAGCCAATGCACCTAGAATGTGCTACCAGTGTCTAACATTTCTTGTGGTGTTTCCTATCGATGTTCCTATTGCTGGTCACTAAGCAGAATAACTGGATTCTGTAAAATATACAGTTTTCTGCCTTCTACATATATTCTCATCATAATGTTTTCACCTATAGCATATGTTTCATTACTACAGTCCTCAACATTGAAAGTGTAACAAGAAGGACAAGCCAAAAAGTTATGCAAATCGAAGAAGTAGTGGGTGCTGCTAAGATCTGCACATGATCACATTTTCAAGCACCTAGCTCCAATCTGTGGCATGTTGGAGGGGCATAAAATCCAGATTAAAAGTAAAGTTTTGTAAAGCCTTAAACATCGAATGAAGTTGTGTGGGATCATTGTGTGAGGCCTCCTGTTAGTACGTGCCAGTTATTACCACTTGTCACAAACTGAGAGGGACAGAATCCTTACACTAAGATGCTGGAGGGATTAACTACCAACTTCCCAGTTCTCCCAACGTTCTACCTTCTTCCTAAGGTGCACAAGGACCCCCAATGCCCACCGGGGAGACCTATAGTCTCAGGCATTGGGGGTCTGTGTGAAACAGTGTGCAGGTTTGTTGATTTCTACCTGCAAAAATGTGTACAGACATTACCTTCTTTTGTGAAGGATACTAATGATGTGTTGAGGAGGTTACAAGGGGTTCAATTGGAACCCGATATGGTCCTTGTCACTTGCGACGTCGAGTCCCTGTATACGTCCATATGCCACGACCACGGACTGCGGGCGTCAAAGTTCTTCCTGGAGATGTCCAATTTTGATGGTGAATTGGTGAATTTCGTGATTACCTTGTTGGAATTTGCTTTGACCCACAATGTTTTCACGTTTAAGGACCGCCTTTTCCTACAGCTCCGGGGAACAGCAATGGGAGCGACTTGTGCGCCCTCATATGCTAATTTGTTCCTGGGGCTGTGGGAGAGGGAAGTGGTGATGAACTCGGAGGGACATGACGCCGTTGTTTCGTGGTCGAGGTATATTGATGACGTGTTGTTCATCTGGCAGGGCTCGACGTCGCAACTGGAGGGATTCTTACAGGGACTAAATCAAAATGATTTGAATATACATTTGACATGGCACTATAGTAAGATAAGAATTGAGTTCCTGGATTTAGATATTTGCGTGGACGATTTGGGCTATGTGGAGACGGATGTGTACCGCAAGCCCACGTCCACGAACTCCCTCTTACATTCCGCCTCTTCTCACCATCCACAGGTAATGAAAGCCATACCAACAGGACAGTTTTGTAGGATGAGGAGGATATGCTCTAATGAAATGAGATTTTCTAATCAATCGAGGGATCTGTCGAGACGCCTTCTTGAAAGAGGGTATAATAAAAGAATTATTCAACAAGGCCTGGTTAGGGCAAGACATCTACAAAGAGACTTTTTATTGGTAAGCAATAGAAATCAAAAAAAGAAGAACGACCCATATCCCCGGTGTGTGATGGGTTTTAATGGTGCTTGGAGACAAGTACAATCGATTTTGAGACGCCATTGGCATGTGTTGCAGACAGACAGGGATTTGAAGGGACAAATTTCAAATGTCCCATTGATGAGTTGGAGGAGGTCAAAAAACCTAAAAGACCTTGTTACCAGGAGTCATTATATACCACCAAAAGGGGTGGGACTGTTTGGGGACAGTGGTCCGAAATGGGGTTCCTTTCCGTGTGGAAGCTGTATGGCCTGTAGGTATATGATCAGATCTGAGAATTTTGTAAACTCTAAAGGGGATAGGAAGTACAGGATCTTAGATCACATTTCGTGTAACACGGAAGGTGTTATATATTATGCACAATGTCCATGCGGCTACATTTACATTGGCATGACTACAAGGGCCCTAAGAGTTAGAATTCTGGAGCATGTCAGAGACATTAAGGCAGCCGTGAATGACAAGGAAGTGGATAAGAAATATAAGTCAAAACCAGTGGCCAAGCATTTCAAGACGGCACATCACGGTAACCCTTGTGGTTTACAATTCAGGGGTATTGACAGGGTCAGATTAGGAGTCAGAGGTGGAGATTGTAAAAAACAGCTACTCCGGCGCTGCGTGCCGCGTCATGCGGGGGCGCTGCGATTTGGCTTTTGGGGACGGACCGAGTCACGGATTACGTGGCTCGCTCCCTCCTCTGACGCCTTTGGCGGCGCCGCCGGGATGACGCGATGCGCATCACCCGGGGGGATGCGCTAGAACACCGCCTTATTTTTTGAAGTCCTATGGCGCCAAACAGTAGTATAAAAAGGGCCTCCGATACTCATTAAGATACCTCCTGACGAAGCCTTAGGGGTGAAACGCGCGTCGAGGGTGTTTCTAGCGGGACCCCGCCACATCATCCTTCTGTCCACATTGCGGTTATGGGTAAGACTCTTATGATAGATTTATATTAATACCTGGTTTCTGTTATGGGCAGCACTATGGAGTAGATCCCTCAGTGGGTTGTTTGACTTTGATTATTGTATATACTTCCCACTGGGACCATTCTATTTGTATTATACATTGTCTACTCTTGACTGCAAGTGGATTGTTGTTTGGATGTATTTTTTGGGGGGGACCCGTGGTTCCTTATCCACACGTTCGGGCTACTGTACCTGTATATGGCTATTTTTCTAAATGTATTTGTTATAAGTGATGTTTTATAAGAGTATATTAATAAATTGGATATATTTTATACTAATGCTGTGTGGGCAATAACTATATACTCCCGCCGGAGGGTGGGGATTTGGAGTGTGTTCCTTACACTAAGAGACCGTGATTTATCACTCTGGAAGATTGTGACGAGCCTAGGCCGAGATGTCAGCACTGTTAAACATTGCGTGCCCCCATGGGTTAGGAGAACAAAGAGGAACTTGAATGACAGCAAGAGGTGCACAGAAGAGGCAAAGAATAGCGCGTAGTGATCCATTCTGTATTGCAAGTGAATTTGGATGTCACATCCCAAGACATTGGTTGACAAACAGTGTCTACACAAAGCATTACAAGGCATCTGCATGACACTGGGCTACAAGCCAGGCATCCAGCTCCAGGTGTACCATTGAAATCATGAGGCTATAATGGTGCACAGCAAGATGGCAATGGAGACTAGAATGGAGTTCTGTCCTCTTCAGCAGAGTCCCGCTCTTGTCTCAGAAGCAAATGATAGCTGGAGATTTGTCTGGAGACCATGTGGGTAACGCCATGAAGAGGCATTCACAACAGAACGTCACACTCCTAATTCAGAAATTATGGTGTGGGAAGGAATAATGTATGGTAGCCGGACCCGATCAGTCTTCATTTCAGGTAAACTAATAGCTCAGCATTACAAGGATTTGGTTGTGGAACCAGAGGTAGGACAACTTCTCCCAAGTGTCCCAGGAGCCTTTAAGCAGGACAACATCAGGAATCATGTTGCTTATGCTACTGTGAGCAGCCTGTGTGGCCTAAATGTGACCTTAATGATTTGCATGCCCAATGTGGCAGAACATTCCTTAGACAACCATTAACAATCTCATTCATAGTATGCCAAGGTGTATCAGTGTGTGTCGTGTGGCGCTCGTGCTTGTGATGTATTGTGCGTACTACTCTGTGTATATAATATGTGTACTGCACTGCTGTATAATATGTGTACTGCACTGTGTGTATAATATGTGTACTGCACTGCTGTGTGTATAATATGTGTACTGCACTGCTGTGTGTATAATATGTGTACTGTACTGCTGTGTGTGTATAATATGTGTACTGCACTGCTGTATAATATGTGTACTGCACTGCTGTGTGTATAATATGTGTACTGCACTGCTGTGTGTATAATATGTGTACTGTACTGCTGTGTGTGTATAATATGTGTACTACTCTGTGTGTATAATATGTGTACTGCACTGCTGTGTGTGTATAATATGTGTACTACTCTGTGTGTATAATATGTGTACTGCACTGCTGTGTGTGTATAATATGTGTACTACTCTGTGTGTATAATATGTGTACTGCACTGCTGTGTGTGTATAATGTGTACTACTCTGTGTGTATAATATGTGTACTGCACTGCTGTGTGTGTATAAAATGTGTACTACTCTGTGTGTATAATGTGTACTGCACTGCTGTGTGTATAATATGTGTACTACTCTGCTGTAGATGTGTACTGCACTGCTGTATAATATGTGTACTACTCTGCTGTATAATATGTGTACTGCACTGCTGTGTGTGTATAATATGTGTACTGCACTGCTGTGTGTATAATATGTGTACTACTCTGCTGTATAATATGTGTACTGCACTGCTGTGTGTGTATAATATGTGTACTGCACTGCTGTGTGTGTATAATATGTGTACTGCACTGCTGTGTGTGTATCATATGTGTACTGCACTGCTGTGTGTGTATAATATGTGTACTGCACTGCTGTGTGTGTATAATATGTGTACTGTACTGCTGTGTGTATAATATGTGTACTGCACTGCTGTGTGTATAATATGTGTACTGCACTGCTGTGTGTGTATAATAGGTGTACTACTCTGTGTGTATAATATGTGTACTGCACTGCTGTGTGTGTATAATATTTGTACTACTCTGTGCTGTATAATATGTGTACTGCACTGCTGTGTGTGTATAATATGTGTACTGTACTGCTGTGTGTATAATATGTGTACTGCACTGCTGTGTGTGTATAATATGCGTACTACTCTGTGTGTATAATATGTGTACTGCACTGCTGTGTGTGTATAATATGTGTACTACTCTGTGTGTATAATATGTGTACTGCACTGCTGTGTGTGTATAATGTGTACTACTCTGTGTGTATAATGTGTACTGCACTGCTGTGTGTGTAATATGTGTACTGCACTGCTGTGTGTGTATAATATGTGTACTACTCTGTGTGTATAATGTGTACTGCACTGCTGTGTGTATAATATGTGTACTGCACTGCTGTGTGTGTATAATATGTGTACTACTCTGTGTGTATAATGTGTACTGCACTGCTGTGTATATAATACGCGTACTACTCTGCTGTAGATGTGTACTGCTCTGCTGTATAATATGTGTACTACTCTGCTGTATAATATGTGTACTGCACTGCTGTGTGTGTATAATATGTGTACTACTCTGTGTGTATAAAGTGTACTGCACTGCTGTGTATATAATACGCGTACTACTCTGCTGTAGATGTGTACTGCACTGCTGTATAATTACTACTTTATGTGTACTGCACTGCTGTGTGTAATATGTGTACTGCACTGCTGTGTGTGTATAATATGTGTACTGCACTGCTGTGTGTGTATAATATGTGTACTGCACTGCTGTGTGTGTATAATATGTGTACTGCACTGCTGTGTGTGTATAATATGTGTACTGCACTGCTGTGTGTAATGGTACTGCCTGTGTGTGTATAATATGTGTACTGCACTGCTGTGTGTGTATAATACGCGTACTAATCTGCTGTAGATGTGTACTGCACTGCTGTATAATATGTGTACTGCACTGCTGTGTGTGTATAATATGTGTACTGCACTACTCTGTGTGTATAATATGTGTACTACTCTGCTGTATAATATGTGTACTGCACTGCTGTGTGTGTGTATAATAGGTGTACTACTCTGCTGTATAATATGTGTACTGCACTGTTGTGTGTGTGTATAATATGTGTACTGCACTGCTGTGTGTATATGTGTACTGCACTGCTGTGTGTATATAATATGTGTACTGTACTGCTGTGTGTGTATAATATGTGTACTACTCTGTGTGTATAATGTGTACTGCACTGCTGTGTGTATATAATACGCGTACTAATCTGCTGTAGATGTGTACTGCACTGCTGTATAATATGTGTACTACTCTGCTGTATAATATGTGTACTGCACTGCTGTGTGTGTATAATATGTGTACTGCACTACTCTGTGTGTATAATATGTGTACTACTCTGCTGTATAATATGTGTACTGCACTGCTGTGTGTGTGTGTATAATAGGTGTACTACTCTGCTGTATAATATGTGTACTGCACTGCTGTGTGTGTATAATATGTGTACTGCACTACTCTGTGTGTATAATATGTGTACTACTCTGCTGTATAATATGTGTACTGCACTGCTGTGTGTGTGTGTATAATAGGTGTACTACTCTGCTGTATAATATGTGTACTGCACTGTTGTGTGTGTGTATAATATGTGTACTGCACTGCTGTGTGTGTGTATAATATGTGTACTGCACTGCTGTGTGTATATAATATGTGTACTGCACTGCTGTGTGTGTATAATATGTGTACTGCACTGCTGTGTGTGTATAATATGTGTACTGCACTGCTGTGTGTGTTACTATGTGTACTGCACTGCTGTGTGTGTATACTATGTGTACTGCACTGCTGTGTGTGTATACTATGTGTACTGCACTGCTGTGTGTGTATACTTACTGTGTGTACTTGCACTGCTGTGTGTGTATACTATGTGTACTGCACTGCTGTGTGTGTATACTATGTGTACTGCACTGCTGTGTGTATAATATGTGTACTGCACTGCTGTGTGTATAATATGTGTACTGTACTGCTGTGTGTATAATATGTGTACTGCACTGCTGTGTGTGTATAATATGTGTACTGCACTGCTGTGTGTATATTATGTGTACTGCACTGCTGTGTGTGTGTGTAATATGTGTACTACTCTGCTGTATAATATGTGTACTGCACTGCTGTGTGTGTGTATAATATGTGTACTGCACTGCTGTGTGTATATAATATGTGTACTTCTCTGCTGTATATGTGTACTGTACTGCTGTGTGTATAATATGTGTACTGCACTGCTGTGTGTGTATAATATGTGTACTACTCTGCTGTATAATATGTGTACTGCACTGCTGTGTGTATAATATGTGTACTACTCTGCTGTAGATGTGTACTGCACTGCTGTGTGTGTATAATATGTGTACTACTCTGCTGTGTGTGTATAATACGTGTACTACTCTGCTGTATATGTGTACTGCACTGCTGTGTGTGTATAATATGTGTACTACTCTGCTGTATAATATGTGTACTGCACTGCTGTGTGTATAATATGTGTACTACTCTGCTGTAGATGTGTACTGCACTGCTGTGTGTGTATAATATGTGTACTACTCTGCTGTGTGTGTATAATACGTGTACTACTCTGCTGTATATGTGTACTGCACTGCTCTGTGTGTATAATATGTGTACTACTCTGTGTGTATAATATGTGTACTGCACCGCTGTGTGTGTATATAATATGTGTACTGTACTGCTGTGTATAATATGCGTACTACTCTACTGTATAATATGTGTACTGCACTGCTGTGTGTATAATATGCGTACTACTCTGCTGTATAATATGTGTACTGTACTGCTGTGTGTGTATAATATGTGTACTACTCTGTGTGTATAATATGTGTACTGCACTACTCTGCTGTATAATATGTGTACTGCACTGCTGTGTGTGTATAATATGTGTACTGCACTGCTGTATAATATGTGTACTGCACTGCTGTGTGTGTATAATATGTGTACTACTCTGTGTGTATAATATGTGTACTGCACTGCTGTGTGTGTATATGTGTACTACTCTGCTGTATAATATGTGTACTGCACTGCTGTGTGTGTATATGTGTACTACTCTGCTGTATAATATGTGTACTGCACTGCTGTGTGTGTATAATATGTGTACTACTCTGCTGTATAATGTGTACTGCACTGCTGTGTGTGTATAATATGTGTACTACTCTGTGTGTATAATATGTGTACTGCACTGCTGTGTGTGTATAATATTTGTACTACTCTGTGCTGTATAATGTGTACTGCACTGCTGTGTGTGTATAATATGTGTACTGTACTGCTGTGTGTATAATATGTGTACTACACTGCTGTGTGTATAATATGTGTACTACTCTGCTGTATAATATGTGTACTGCACTGCTGTGTGTTTATAATATGTGTACCACTCTGCTGTATAATATGTGTACTGCACTGCTGTGTGTGTATAATATGTGTACTGCACTGCTGTGTGTGTATAATATGTGTACTGCACTGCTGTGTGTGTATAATATGTGTACTACTCTGCTGTATAATATGTGTACTGCACTGCTGTGCGTATAATATGTGTACAGCACTGCTGTGTGTGTATATGTGTACTGTACTGCTGTGTGTGTATAATATGTGTACTACTCTGCTGTATAATATGTGTACTGCACTGCTGTGTGTGTATAATATGTGTACTGCACTGCTGTGTGTGTATAATATGTGTACTGTACTGCTGTGTGTGTATAATATGTGTACTGTACTGCTGTGTGTATAATATGTGTACTGTACTACTCTGCTGTATAATATGTGTACTGCACTGCTGTGTGTGCATAATGTGTGTACTACTCTGTGCTGTATAATATGTGTACTGTACTGCTGTGTGTATAATATGTGTACTACTCTGCTGTATAATATGTGTACTGCACTGCTGTGTGTGTATAATATGTGTACTGCACTGCTGTGTGTGTATAATATGTGTACTGCACTGCTGTGTGTGTATAATATGTGTACTGTACTGCTGTGTGTATAATATGTGTACTGTACTACTCTGCTGTATAATATGTGTACTGCACTGCTGTGTGTGCATAATATGTGTACTACTCTGTGCTGTATAATATGTGTACTGCACTGCTTTGTGTATAATATGTGTACTGTACTGCTGTGTGTATAATATGTGTACTGCACTGCTGTGTGTATATGTGTACTACTCTGCTGTATAATATGTGTACTGCACTGCTTTGTGTATAATATGTGTACTGTACTGCTGTGTGTATAATATGTGTACTGCACCGCTGTGTGTATAATATGTGTACTACTCTGTGCTGTATAATATGTGTACTGCACTGCTGTGTGTGTATAATATGTGTACTGCACTGCTGTGTGTGTGTATAATATGTGTACTGCACTGCTGTGTGTGTATAATATGTGTACTGCACTGCTGTGTGTGTATAATATGTGTACTGCACTGCTGTGTGTGTATAATATGTGTACTGCACTGCTATGTGTGTATAATATGTGTACTACTCTGTGTGTATAATATGTGTACTGCACTGCTGTGTGTATAATATGTGTACTACTCTGCTGTATAATATGTGTACTGCACTGCTGTGTGTATAATATGTGTACTGCT
Organism: Rhinella marina; assembly: GCA_900303285.1. NCBI lineage: Eukaryota > Metazoa > Chordata > Amphibia > Anura > Bufonidae > Rhinella > Rhinella marina. The sequence goes on from ONZH01016205.1 coordinate 322,877, forward strand.
GTGTGTGTATATGTGTACTGCACTGCTGTGTGTATAATATGTGTACTACTCTGCTGTATAATATGTGTACTGCACTGCTGTGTGTGTATAATATGTGTACTGCACTGCTATGTGTGTATAATATGTGTACTGCTGTGTGTGTATAATATGTGTACTGCACTGCTGTGTGTATAATATGTGTACTACTCTGCTGTATAATATGTGTACTGCACTGCTGTGTGTATAATATGTGTACTGCTGTGTGTGTATAATATGTGTACTGCACTGCTGTGTGTATAATATGTGTACTACTCTGCTGTATAATATGTGTACTGCACTGCTGTGTGTATAATATGTGTACTGCTGTGTGTGTATAATATGTGTACTGCACTGCTGTGTGTATAATATGTGTACTACTCTGCTGTATAATATGTGTACTGCACTGCTGTGTGTATAATATGTGTACTGCTGTGTGTGTATAATATGTGTACTGCACTGCTGTGTGTATAATATGTGTACTACTCTGCTGTATAATATGTGTACTGCACTGCTGTGTGTATAATATGTGTACTGCTGTGTGTGTATAATATGTGTACTGCACTGCTGTGTGTATAATATGTGTACTACTCTGCTGTATAATATGTGTACTGCACTGCTGTGTGTATAATATGTGTACTGCTGTGTGTGTATAATATGTGTACTGCACTGCTGTGTGTATAATATGTGTACTACTCTGCTGTATAATATGTGTACTGCACTACTCTGTGTGTATCATACGCATACTGCACTGCAGTATTTGTAGAATCTCATGATCATGGACAGTAAAAAAAAATACCTAAAAATAGGGACATACACAGATCTCCAATTGAAATTTAGTATGTGCCCCCCTGCCCCACCTAGTTTCCTAGTACACGAGTCAATGCAGATCCTACAATGGCGGCCCGTGCCCACTGATCGTTGCAGCAGAATACAAGGTGCAATGTCCCAGATTTCTGATTAATTGACTTTTTTTTTAATGAATTTTTATTATATTTATTATTTATCACATTGGCTCGGGCCGGATGACACATATGGTGCACAGCTAGACACTTTGGAGGTAATTTATCAAACTGGTGTAAAGTAGAACAGGCTTATTTGCCCGTAGCAACCAATTAGATTCCACCATTCATTTTGGACAGCTCCTTTGGAAAATAAAAGATGGAATCTGATTGGTTGCTATGGGCAACTAAGTCAGTTCTACTTTACACCAGTTTGATAAATGACCCCCAAAGTGTCTAGCTGTGTACCATATGTATCACCCAGTCCGAGCCATTGTGATAAATGTGGCACATCTTCTAATAGACTACCAACTGCACAAAGAAGCGAGAGATATCAGCGACTGTCATCACCATACTGACCCCGAGCTAGATGTCACTTACCAACATGCATCCCAAAATCTAGCTCAATTTTAGGGCATAGAGGTGGGGTTATACATTAGCTATATTTTAGATGAACCTACAAACCTTTGTAAGGGGGCCTCCTCACTCGCCCCTATGCAGATGCCAGAGGGGAGAAGGATAAGGTAACCTCCAGCACTCCAGGTGTTCTGAAACTACAACTCCCAGAATGCTCCATTCACTTTTATCAGAGTTATAAGAACAGCTGAGCATGTTTGCATGCTGGGAGTTGTAGTTTCACAGCAGCTGGAGTTCCGAGGATTGCTGATCTCTGGTCTATTGGATCTCAATATGATAAGATGCCACCAGAGATGTCTGACCGCGGCCTATTGAGAGCACATGTACACTTGTGTATTTGGAGAGGTGGCGGTCAGTTTGGCTGAGAGATCTCCGATGTAGTTGGCCATTCTCAGGAGCAGTACTTTGTATACAAGATTGGCAGTCAAGTCATATTTATGCCATTTCTGTATTGTTCATGAAGACGGGAAGGGGGGGGTGGACTTTCATATTTCATAAGGGTGTGATGAATGAGAACTGAAGCCCACCGATGCTCTTTCCATCACACATATTCATCTCAATGGAGACGGGCTTTACAAACAGGGCCAGACAACCACCAGTACACCTGACTAACGGGCAGGTCATACCAGTGAACTACGTCCACTCCTTTAATACCAGCAGTCTCTGAAGATGTAGTAGCTTCTTCTCTAGTACCCTCTGGAGCAGTACATACAGGGGAAGAACACATGATTTAAGCAAATTTCCTGCAATGTGGCAAGAAACAAATGTTTTCACTTGTCCACACTGGCTCTCTGGGTAAGGAGTGGACCAGAGACATGTAGATGATTGTCAGTGGAAAGTCAGATAACATTCCTTCCAGAAGAAACAGCGGAAGTAACTATTACATGTATATAAATTATAGGATAGAATGAGAAAAGTGCTGAAACGAAAACCCACGTGTTCACATAAAACCTGTCAGCATCAAGCAACAGAAATCCACAATAAATACACTAAGCTCACATTACTTTTCCTATTCAAAAACCTGAATGAAGACTGGACAATCTGGAGACACACATAAAAGCTACTTTTAAAGAGGACCTTTCATGACTTTAAAAAAATGAATCTGCACTATCTACCTGATAGTGCGTCCCCCACTGATGCCAGCAGCGTTGTTTTCTTAGCAAATTGTCCCCCGGTGGCTTCACACGGGCCCCCCGTTCTTCGGTCCGGCTTTATGCTAATTAGAAGGCATCGGAACAGGGAGGAGGAGACTCCCTGTTCCTCAATGGGCGTTGCTTCTGCCCTGCTGTGAGCGCTGTCCAATCAGAGCGGACCGCTCACAGCAGGGTTGAACTCCTTCGGCCCTGCTGTGAGCGGTCCGCTCTGATTGGACAGCGCTCACAGCAGGGCAGAAGCAACGCCCATTGAGGAACAGGGAGTCTCCTCCTCCCTGTTCCGATGCCTTCTAATTAGCATAAAGCCGGACCGAAGAACGGGGGGCCCGTGTGAAGCCACCGGGGGACAATTTGCTAAGAAAACAACGCTGCTGGCATCAGTGGGGGACGCACTATCAGGTAGATAGTGCAGATTCATTTTTTTAAAGTCATGAAAGGTCCTCTTTAAGCCTCATTCACACGTCAGTGTTTGGTCAGTGATTTCTATCAGTGATTGTGAGTCAAAACCAGGAGTGGGCCAAAAACACAAGTGGAAATCTTTCCGTTATAACTTATATATGGGTAGGATCCACTCCTGGTTTTGGCTCACAATCACTGATGGAAATCACTGATCAAACACTGATGTGTGAATAAAGCCTAAGAAGAAGTGTCAGTGCTCCTTCTACCAATGAAATCACTGCTTTTATTTCCAAACCTGTTGTGGAAAAATAAAAGCTGGAATCAGATTGGCTGCAATAGGAACGTATTTCTGCGTCATCAGAAAACGGCCTATTGTTTAAATCACATTTTCACAATAATTTTTAGAATTTTTGGTTCGGTTTTATTTTTTTAATTCCCATGTCACTATCTATAGTTTCAAAAATGTATATAATCTTGCAATTTTCACACTGGCCATTAGGGCTAATACTGAGTCACGATTTCCTGTTGTGTACAGGTAACTTTTTACTAGCTATTCTCATTATCACCGCAGACAGAATTACAATGACAAGTAACACCTCTATACAGATAACACAGAATCCACTATGCACAATAGGTGCTATTACAGCTTATCTACTCCCTCCTGACCCCAGAGCAGGTCACAGAGCATGAAATGTAACGGGGTCCATTCCTGTTCATTGTGTCTATGGCCCAAGTAGCCGCTCTCAAAAGACATATTTTAGGCCTAGTGGCCAGTCTGAAAACTGCAGGATTATATACAATTCTTTAATATGGAAAGTGACAAAAAAATGTGAAAAAAAACTAAAAATTAAAAAATATATATGTTTAACATAAAAACATTTTTTTTAAAAAGTTAATTTTCCGATTATACATTCCCTTTAAGAAGGACTCACCTTTCATTTTGACTGTAGGGGAGTTGGGCCCTGCTGACTGTTTGCGCCATCCTCTCCAATTTTGGCAGAGACTTTCCGCCTCCGAGATAAAAGAGCATAAGGAGTCCTCTTCAAACCGATCCGAGTCCTCAAAAGAAAATCTCTCGCCGTCCTCCCACTCTGCAAACATGAGTTCCATTACATCCAATGGTCAAAGCTGGAAGAGACTTGTGGATGTTATGGTGCAAATGGGTGAGAAAAAAAAGATGAAAAATTCAGTGTCATAAAAATATATCTATATCGGATGGCAAGTCCTTTGTTTGAACGATGTAACTTTCCTTTAAGAACTCTCCATAGTCTAAGAGGAAATAGAAATTCTCTTATAAAAATCCAAGTGTCTGCCCTTTACATCACCTCTCCCAAGAAGGTTTATTTGACTCTTGTGCTTTTCTTAATCCCCAGACCTTCTCCCGTTAGACATACACTGTGCTCAACCTACTCTGTCAAATTATAAAAAATATATATATATAAATCACCCAGCGACACATTACTTAAAGGACATAACAATCGGCAGACAAAAAAACAAGGGTAAAGACTGGTATAAGACGTAGCCCAGAGTCCGCTGTGTTATAGCCCAGGGGCTGCATTGTTTTACTCATACAAGTGCTAGAAATGTTACACTAAAGGCAACTCCAACTTCCTGCCCCTACTTCCTAAAGGATAATATTTATACTGAGCAGAGAATGACAACTAAGGATCAACTTGTTTCCTTTTCCCAAAACAAAGGGACATTTTACATCTTGGTACAAAAATGGAGCTGTTGAGATCCAGAAGTTGCTCCTGCCAGGGAGTTATTGCTTCTTCCAAGGTTCCCCTCCTGCAGGATTGTTGTGAGCAGGGGAGAAGTCTTCTTCTAGGTCCTGTCCTGCTTCTGGGGAGATGGATCCTCCAGAAATGAGCTGTCAGAGCAGAGGCAGGCTGCTGTCACAAGCAGATCTCGGTGCCCTCTCTGGGGAGCCTTCCCCTGTCTTCTCTTTGTTCTCCTCAGTTTCCTTTGTTTCCTATGCCAGCCTGCCTCTGGTGTCAATAAATGGGGGGATGTAGCAGCAGCAGCCTGGGCTACAGAGGACTATGTCAGGGCCCCCCTGAGGGGATTTATCAGCTCCTCTGACTGAACAAAAGCCCCCCTACTGCTCACCCCTATGCTAGTAGACTGCCCCCGTGTGGCCCGGAGAGAGGTGGTGCGGGGCCTGCGCGCCTCCCCTCGCTGTTGTAGGTGCACCTTGCTGTATAGTGCTCCTCGTCAGAGGCTTCCTCCATCCACTAAGCAGCCCTCCCCCGCCAGCCTGCCTGCCAGCTTCGGCTTCCTCTCCCCGGCACTACCTGGGGACAGCTCGATCAGCTGATCCCGGTTTCCGCCCTGCTGCTTCCGGCTTCCTTCACCAGCGAGAGCCGGTGTCAGGAAGAACAGGGGAAAGGAAACGACAGTCTGGAAAGCGGCCTGTAGTCCATGGTGCCGGGAGGACTCGCGGTCTTCTCCAGATTCAATGCATATTCCCAACATTAGGAAAGAAAACTGTCGCATAAAGATGCAGTCCTGACAGTGTCCCTGCCACAACAGAAAGCCACCTGCTGGAACAAGATTTTTAGGCAGTGGTACACTGCGTCATATTTTATGACATGAAAATTGTGTAACATTGCATCTAATGTTTGACAATAATGTGGCACCGTGTCACATGCGACATGCCGCAGCTGCCATGCAACAGCTAGGATTTTTGGATGCAGGTCGCGTGACTTGACTATGGGGAACATTTATTAAGACCGGTGTTTTAGATGCCTGTCTTAATAAAGCCCTGGCTGGCAGAGTATAGCCGAAGTTATGAAGAGGCGCCGGCCTCTCCATAACTTCGGCGTATCCATCACCGCTTCTAAATGTAAGACAGCTTCCTAGACCATTTTCTACGCCGAAAACAGGTGTAGAAAATTATAAATGAGACAGACCATCCCAGAAAGTTCTCACCCATGACACACCCACTTTTTTTACACCAGGAGTGAGCGAGGAGAAGTCACAGGTTGTGGCGCAACTAACCATTGTGCTGCAATCTGCGCCTGAAATATGCCTAATTTAGGTGTATTTCAGCTTGATAATTCTCTGTTTTTACAGCCAAATATTAGCTCTAAAATAGTCAAGTGGCGGAAAATTGCAGACGCACTAATGTTTATGTTTTTTTTGTGCAGATTTCAACTATTGCAATGCAAAGGTTGAGATTTTGGGGCAAATGGACAGAATCTGGAAGTAACATGGATTGTGGTGCCGAAAGGCACAAAAATCCACATGGGAAATCTGCACAAACTACACTGCTGTGGGCATATACCCTAAGGCCACTTTCACATCTGCATTGCGCTGTCCAGTTTTGAGATCCCGCACATGGTCTAAAAAATGCAGCACAACGCTTCGATTGTGTCCGCATTCATTGTCAATGGGGACAAAAATGAACAAACCGGAATGGAGTGCACCAGAATGCATTCGGTTCCGGTTTATTGCGTTCCCATGCCGGACACATAATCGCTGCAAGCAGCATTTTTGTGTGCAGCATGGGATGTATTGGATAACACTGACATAATGCTGTCAGTGTTATACAATACATTCCAGACCTCTAAGGGTTACACAGCATCATAAATCAGTATAATGCTATGCGAGTGCTGGAAGTTCAGGATGGGTGCTGCGCTGCGAGTCCGAAGCGTGACACTCACTCGTCTGAAAGGTGCCTAAGGCCCCTTTCACGCGAGCGTCATGGATTCAGTTCGGATGCGTTCAGGGTGCGTTCCGGAAAATCCGCACCAATCCTCACACAATCGCAGTCAAAGTCCGTTTTGACTGCGATTGCGTACGTTCGTTCTGTTTTTTCCACGTGGGTGCGAAGCGTTTTGATGCGTTTTTCACGCGCGTGATAAAAAAACTGAATGTTTACAAACATCTCGTAGCAACCATCAGTGAATCACGCATTGCATCCGCACGCAATGCATGATTCACGCAGACCCATTCACTTCAATGGGGCCAGGGCTGCGTGAAAAACGCAGAATATAGAACATGCTGCGATTTTCACGCAACCGTGAACTGATGCGTGAAAAACATCACTCATGTGAAAAGACTAGAGATGAGCAAACGTGCTCGTAACGAGCACTGTACCGCTCGGCTCCCCTGCGCTCGCATGGGCGCAGGCAGCAGCTTCCGTCGGGTGAGGAGGACGGAAGCGGCTGCCTGCGCCCATGCGAGCGCAGGGGAGCCAAGCGGTACAGTGCTCGTTATGAGCACGTTCGCTCATCTCTACAAAAGACTCATTGAAATTAATGAGTCAGGATTCAGTGCGGGTGCAATGCGTTTGCATCACGCATTGCACCCGCGCGGAAATCTCACCCGTGTGAAAGGGGCCTAAGGCAGGGATCAGCAACTTTCAGCCTTCCATCTGCTGTGAAACTACAACTCCCAGCATACACACTTATTTGTCTGTTTTTGTAAATCCCATAGAAGTGAAAGGAGGATTCTGGGAGTTGTAGTTTCAGGACAGGTGGAGTGCTGGAGGTTGCTGATCCCTGCCCTAAGGTATACCACCCAACTTTTTGGATGGTTGAAGAGGGAAATTTACACGTCATTATGTGAAAGATGCAATCACTGGTGGGTCATTGCAGCAGCCAGTGATTAACCCCTTAATGACCAGGCCATTTTGCACCTTTGTGACCAGGCTTATTTTTGAAAATCTGACATGTATCACTCTTTGTGGTAATAACTTTGGAACATTTTTACTTATCCAAGCCATTCTGAGATTGTTTTCTCGTGACACATTGTACTTCATGACAGTCATAAATTTGAGTCAATATACAGTACAGACCAAAGGTTTGGGCACACCTTCTCATTCAAAGAGTTTTATGTATTTTCATGACTATGAAAATTGTAGATTCACACTGAAGGCATCAAAACTATGAATTAACACATGTGGAATTATATACTTAACAAAAAAGTGTGAAACAACTGAAAATATGTCTTATATTCTAGGTTCTTCAAAGTAGCCACCTTTTGCTTTGATTACTGCTTTGCACACTCTTGGCATTCTCTTGATGAGCTTCAAGAGGTAGTCACCTGAAATGGTTTTCACTTCATAGGTGTGCCCTGTCAGGTTTAATAAGTGTGATTTCTTGCCTTATAAATGGGGTTGGGACCATGAGTTGTGTTGGGCAGAAGTCAGGTGGATAAACACCTGATAGTCCTACTGAATAGACTGTTAGAATTTGTATTATGGCAAGAAAAAAGCAGCTAAGTAAAGAAAAACGAGTGGCCATCATTACTTGAAGGTCAGTCAGTCCGAAAAATTGGGAAAACTTTGAAAGTGTCCCCAAGTGCAGTCGCAAAAACCATCAAGCGCTACAAAGAAACTGGCTCACATGAGGACCGCCCCAGGAAAGGAAGACCAAGAATCACCTCTGCTGCAGGGGATAAGTTCATCCGAGTCACCAGTCACAGAAATCGCAGGTTAACAGCATCTCAGATTAGAGACCAGGTCAATGCCACACAGAGTTCTAGCAGCAGACACATCTCTACAACAACTGTTAAGAGGAGACTGTGTGCAGCAGGCCTTCATGGTAAAATAGCTGCTAGGAAACCACTGCTAAGGACAGGCAACAAGCAGAAGAGACTTGTTTGGGCTAAAGAACACAAGGAATGGACATTAGACCAGTGGAAATCTGTGCATTGGTCTGATGAGTCCAAATTTGAGATCTTTGGTTCCAACCACCGTGTCTTTGTGCGACGCAGAAAAGGTGAACGGATGGACTCTACATGCCTGGTTCCCACCGTGAAGCATGGAGGAGGAGGTGTGATGGTGTGGGAGTGCTTTGCTGGTGACACTGTTGGGGATTTATTCAAAATTGAAGGCATACTGAACCAGCATGGCTACCACAGCATCTTGCAGCGGCATGCTATTCCACCTGGTTTGCATTTAGTTGGACCATCATTTATTTATCAACAGGACAATGACCCCAAACACACCTCCAGGCTGTGTAAGGGCTATTTGACCAAGAAGGAGAGTGATGGGGTGCTACGCCAGATGACCTGGCCTCCACAGTCACCAGAAGTGACCCCATTCGAGATGGTTTGGGGTGAGCTGGACCGCAGAGTGAAGGCAAAAGGGCCAACAAGTGCTAAGCATCTCTGGGAACTCCTTCAAGACTGTTGGAATACCATTTCATGTGACTACCTCTTGAACCTCATCAAGAGAATGCCAAGAGTGTGCAAAGCAGTAATCAATGCAAAAGGTGGCTACTTTGAAGAACCTAGAATATAAGACATATTTTTAGTTGTTTCACACTTTTTTGTTATATATATAACTCCACATGTGTTAATTCATAGTTTTGATGCCTTCAGTGTCAATCTACAATTTTCATAGTCATGAAAATACAGAAAACTCCATGAATAAGAAGGTGTGTCCAAACTTTTGGTCTGTACTGTATATCAAGTCCAAAGTCAGCACAGCCATCTACCAGTCAACTTCATGCATCTCTCTGCTGACAAGCTTTATTGAGATGCTAATTTAATTTTCCAGCAGGACTTGGCACCTGCCCACAGTGCCCAAAGTACCAATACCTGGTTAAATAGCCACAGTATCACTGTGCTTGATTGGCCAGAAAACTTGCCTGACCTAAACCCTATAGAGAATTTATGGAGTATTGTCAAGAGGAAGATAAGAGACACCAGACCCAACAATGCAAACGTGCTGAAGGTCATTATCAGCACCTCAGCAGTTTCACAGGCTGATCGCCTCCATGCCACACTGATGCAGTAACACATGCGAAAGACCAACTAAGTGCATATGAGTGCATATACTGTACATACTTTTCAGTAGGTCAACATGTCTGTGTTAAAAATCATTTTTTAAGTGGTCTTATTTTCTGAGATATTGACTTTTGAGTTTTCATTAGCTTTAAGTAGAGATGAGTGAATCTTCAAAAATCCGCTTCGGCGAATAATTGACAAATTTATAACAAGATTCGTTCTTAATACAAATTTATTCGGTCGAAGTTGCATTAAAAAATAATCGTTCTGCAAACATTCCTGAACAAATTACGAACATACAGTCTAACCGCTGTTAAAAGTACGCTACTGAACTGAATACGTAAGCATTAGCGTACAAAGTGCGTACGAATCCTTAGCGTACTATTACTTCGCGATTGCGTCATACGCACGCACGACGTTAGGGCGCGGCGTACAACCCTCAGAGTCAGTCCATATGAGCTAGAAAAGTATCCAGCTAAGTGCATAATTTACCAAAAACACCATACAATAAGTGCATAATAGGACACATTGCAGTACCTGAAAAAGAATACACACAATGGGCTAAAGAGCTTGAATATTGCTGAACCTATAAAGACATTATTGCTAAAATACTGCAAAGATATAATTATGCAAACATTTTAGTGCAATCAATTTCACATTTGCAAGCATAAGAGGCTCAGATATATGTTTGAGTCTCATTTCTTGGCTGCTTGGCATAAAACACTGGAACATATAGTCCAAAATTTAATTGTACTTTTGTAATCCAAACAGGTAACATGTAATCCACATGGATAATATAAAATAGCACCAAATAGAGAACCTTTTTGCAATGGGGGCTCCCAAATAACCTGAGAAGGGGGGGGGGAAGAAAATAGGCACGCTTACATTGGGGGGAGTCCAGACAAGCCATGGCCATCTGGGTGAGAGTCAAACATGGGGCAATAAAAACAAGATAAATTAAAAACATGCCAACTAGCTCTCACTCGTCAGATGCAGTCCATGTTGTGGCTCCCAAAGGTCCAGACCATGAGGTGTCCTTTAAGTCAGCCAAACAGAGACAGCCAGTTGTAGAAGGGTTCCTCAGATGAGGGAACTGAAGTCCTCCTCGCTGCTACTGCTGCTAAACGACATAAGCCTGCCTCCTGTAGGGAAGGCTGGCAGCCGTTGTTGAACTCCACTGCCCTCTGCTGCTTGAATTTGGACTTGACCGGGTGGTACTGGTCACACTGGTGAGCGCTGCTGCCACTTGGGCCTTCACCTTTCTGGATCCTCCAGCCAGGACAGCAGAGGTAAGGATTTCTGGCTGCAGCGGTTGAGGCAAGGCTGCACCCAAGGAAAAACTGCCAGCTCCCCGAGCTGCTGCTGATGCCATTTTCCATGGTAGCTGGTACTGGATCCCCGTCCTTGTCGTCTGCAAAAAAAAGTCACTGCCTCACTCCACCGAAAACCATATGACGGTTTCTTTTCGCCTTTCCAGCGTAGGGTCTCCCGGCCTCGGATGGTCAAGCACTTGGATGACCCAGTCCTCCATGGGTTTCTTATAGTCCCATAGGGTCTGGGAGTGGGCTGTCACTGATGTAGGCACGATGGGATTCTGCCGCATGGAAGGTGTTCTCCTCCTGGGCAGCGGAGTGGACACTCCAGCTGCCTCCGCCGCACCAGCCGGCACGGAGGACACCTCCGGTGCCTGTGCGATTCTCTGGATCACTTGTGCCACTCTGATCTCTTCGGGCCTCTCCGGTGGTTCAGGCTCGGTACCCCACACCATCTCTCCCGACTTTGGACGTATTTGTTGCGCCATGCTGTCTTGTTCACCGCTGGCTTGAACTGGAGAGGAGGGCAGAGTAATGAGGGAGGAGTCTTCACGCCCTATACTTGCAAACGGAACATTCCCGGTGGGCCGGGCTGGTTTTTCCCACTTCGGAGGGGGGGCATATCTTTACTTTCCCGTTCTCAAGGGGGCGTATTGTCATTTTCCCGCTTCAGGGGGCCGGGGGGCAAGAAGAATGCGTACATAGTGTTAGCATACAAAATTTTAAGGACATTTAATATTCGTACAAAGCGAATCACAATAAATCCGGATTCGCTTCGGAGTAGACAATAAGGAGGATTCGTAATGAATATACGAAGCAGTGACTAGATTCGCTCATCTCTAGCTGTAAGCCATAATAATCAACATCAAAATATATAAATGCTTGAAACAGATCACTCTGTGTGTAATGAATCTATATAATATGCGGGTTTCATTTTTTGAATTGAGTTACTGAAATAAATTAACTTTTTGATGATATTTTAATTTATTGAGATGCACCTGTAAATGTGAGGTACATTATTTAAAATTTCTCACGTGGACTTATTCAGGAGGCCCATGACTGGATAACATGCTGAAATATAGTCATAATGAAAGGTTTCATTCTGAAATATCACTATCACCAGTTTATAAGCCATACAACATAATTAAACTACTTAAAGTAGGTGTCCACAATTTTTTCTAATCCCCACTCACCCAGCCAGACCTGTGAATAGATCTATAGTTACCTTCCCCATGAAGTTCTGCTTTACTCCCGTGGCTCTAGGCTGTCTTCACTAGACTTCCAGTCCCTGCTTGTAAACTTCCTGCACAGATGGGGTCACATGTGTTGCTGCAGCCAAAACCTTTAAAGGGGTTTTAAACCCTTGAAAGGATTCTCTAGGCATTTTGTCTAATCACTGTATGATGCCAAACTGTGGAGGGAAGCTGTTTTACATAGCCCTCACACCCCCAATACTGCCATCTCCGCTGAACTGATGCACGCTGTGTGCTCTTCCCCCCGAGTCCCAACCAGATGTGGCCACTTCCTTTCTTGTTCAGCAGTATTATAGTGATGCGTCCGAACAGTAAAAAAACGGTCACATCCAGTCGGGACTCAGGTGGAAGAGCCCGCAGAGTGCACCAGTGCAGCAGAGATGGTAGCATCTGGAGAGCAAAGGAGGGTGTGCTATGTAAAAGAGCTTCCATCCACAGGTTAGCACCGTATGTTATTTAGACAAAATTCCTGGAGAACCCCTTTAAATTTGGCTGTCAATATGTCCTCTCAGAACAAGGGAGTAAGTCACTGTCACACTTATGGCGGTGGCTTATGTCCCTGAGAAAGGACTGGACATGGACGGCCTTTTCATGCTGATATCTGCTGGTTGACCAATATATAGTGGGGAAAAAAAGTATTTAGTCAGCCACCAATTGTGCAAGTTCTCCCACTTAAAAAGATGAGAGAGGCTTGTAATTGACATCATAGGTAGACCTCAACTATGAGAGACAAAATGAGAAAACAAATCCAGAAAATCACATTGTCTGATTTTTAAAGAATGTATTTGCAAATTATGGTGGAAAACAAGTATTTGGTCAATAACAAAAGTTCATCTGAATACTTTGTTATATATCCTTTGTTGGCAATGACAGAGGTCAAATGTTTTCTGTAAGTCTTCACAAGGTTGGCACACACTGTTGCTGGTATGTTGGCCCATTCCGCCATGCAGATCTCCTCTAGAGCAGTGATGTTTTGGGGCTGTCGCTGGGTAACACGGACTTTCAACTCCCTCCAAAGGTTTTCTATGGGGTTGAGATCTGGAGACTGGCTAGGCCACTCCAGGACCTTGAAATGCTTCTTACAAAGCCACTTCTTCGTTGCCCTGGCGGTGTGCTTGGGATCATTGTCATGCTGAAAGACCCAGCCATGTTTCCTCTTCAATGCCCTTGCTGATGGAAGGAGGTTTGCACTCAAAATCTCACGATACATGGCCCCATTCATTCTTTCATGTACACGGATCAGTCGTCCTGGTCCCTTGGCAGAGAAATAGCCCCAAAGCATGATGTTGCCACCCCCATGCTTCAAGTAGGTATAGTGTTCTTTGGATGCAACTCAGCATTCACTCTCCTCCAAACACGACGAGTTGTGTTTCTACCAAGCAGTTCTACTTTGGTTTCATCTGACCATATGACATTCTCCCAATACTCTTCTGGAACATCCAAATGCTCTCTAGCAAACTTCAGACGGGCCCGGATATGTACTGGCTTAAGCAGGGGGACACCTCTGGCACTGCAGGATCTGAGTCCCTGGCGGCATAGTGTGTTACTGACGGTAGGTAGCCTTTGTTACGTTGGTCCCAGCTTTCTGCAGGTCATTCACTAGGTCCCCCCGTGTGGTTCTGGGATTTTTGCTCACAGGGCTTGTGATCATTTTGACCCCACGGGGTGAGATCTTGCGTGGAGCCCCTGATCGAGGGAGATTATCAGTGGTCTTGTATGTCTTCCAATTATTGCTCCCACAGTTCATTTCTTCACACCAAGCTGCTTGCCTATTGCAGATTCAGTCTTCCCAGCCTGGTGCAGGTCTACAATTTTGTTTCTGGTGTCCTTCGACAGCTCTTTGGTCTTCACCATAGTGGAGTTTGGAGTGTGACTGTTTGAGATTGTGGCCAGGTGTCTTTTATACTGATAACAAGTTCAAACAGGTGCCATTACTACAGGTAATGAGTGGAGGACAGAGGAGCCTCTTAAAGAAGAAGTTACAGGTCTGTGAGAGCCAGAAATCTTGCTTGTTTGTAGGTAACCAAATACTTATTTTCCACCATAATTTGCAAATAAATTCTTTAAACATCAGACAATGTGATTTTCTGGATTTGTTTTCTCATTTTGTCTCTCATAGTTGAGGTCTACCTATGATGTCATGAATCTGATGTCACAGGCCCCTCTCATCTTTTAAGTGGGAGAACTTGCACAATTGGTGGCTGACTAAATACTTTTTTCCCCACTTTACATGAAAGTGTATGGTTATTATCTACTGATTGGTTCAGACCTTGCAGATATTCATTACTGCAGTCCATACAGTAGTAGAGCTTCGTAACAACCACATGTCATTGTGTCCACCAACCAGAATTACCCACAAAATTGTGTCAGCCAAATAGCAGTGTCCATAAAATGATTATAAACTAGAGCCATAAGCAATTTTTTCTATCAGCGCAGATGGATGACAATCTTCGACAGTTGCAGTCAGTGTCGGACTGGGCCCACCAGAGGAAATTATTCTTGGGTCCCAAGCCATATATCATAAATAAACTCTAAAATGTGAAAAAGACCCTAGTAGCAAATTATGGACCCTAAAGACATCTCCAAATGGAATTGTTCTTCTGGATCTTTGGGGCCGACTATATCTTCAGAGAATGGACCCACAAAAGGATCTTCTGTTACTCTGATGGGCCAGTCCGACCCTGGTTGCAGTAGAAATGTCTCACTGAATCCTAGACATTTGTGTTTCATAGAGTTGAGGTGATAGAAAGAGGCCTACAAGTCACATGTGGCTCCTGAGCCACACTAGGGCTCCTATTTATATAGGACCAATGCAAAATGTTCTTTATGTTAAAGCTTGCCATTACTCATCTGAGATTAATTCATTGTCACAACTGATACCATGTTTTTTGTCAACAATGTCGGGGCAATCCCAGTTGCAATACATTTCTTTAATATTAGCAGATACAACTTTTATAAATTGTTACTACTAGTGGAATGGTCAGTTTATCGCTCTGACAGTCCTGGTGGCATTGGGGTATGTACCACAGAGCCCGTGCAATTTACTCCATGAAAGGGGTCCAGATCATGTTGGCCCCTCTTTATGTATTGTGTGAGCCTGTGCAGGGTCCCCCCTGTCCACAAGCAGCACATTAGCAAACAAAGGAGGGGGTCATCTTTACTGAAGTTCATGCCATCCTTTTCTACAAGAACAGATGTGAGGGGGGGCAAACAATTGCAGGTCCCTCCAGTCCCAGCATGGTGGTATGGTAATGTGAACCAACACATCGAGGGGCCCCATTTTAATTCTGCACGGGTGTTCAACACACTCCTGGATGGACACAGATCCTTCAGAACCACTGCATGATCCAATAGTATTATGAATGGCAATATCAAATCCTCAGTAAAGGGATCACATAATTTGCTTTATTAAGATTATGTTTATTATATTTTTAACCCAATGAGGTGTTTGATGCAATTAATAAATAAAAAAAGCAGCAAGTCTCGGCGTGAATTATTATTCCAGTGTCACCTAGGGTCTCCAGCAAGCTGTAGAGGAATCTCCATGAAAGCCTTCTATTCATGATTACATACTGAGTCATTTGCATGTATATAGAATGTTTTATAATGGTCAATTGTAAATATATCTATAAAAGCTACTTTGTGTCCATAATGAGTTTTTCTAATGAGTAACTTACACCATTGACTTAACATTAACAAATCTGCATACTAATGAGTGACTTCACTAAGACTGCTTAAGGATGCAAATGTCTTCAAAAGTCTCCATCACGGATTAGCATTTAGCTCTTACGTAGTTATTGCAAATTCTTGTCTCCATTTTGCTGTTAACTTCAACTAGTCTTCATGTAAGCATTACCAGAATTCTCTACATGCTACTAGTGCGAAGATAATTTTACCGTGTATAGAAAAAGTGGGAGACATTTATGAAGACCGTCGATTTAGATGTGCTGGCGGTTCATTTGCCTAAGTTATGTAGAGGCGCTTGTCTAAATCTACGCCAACTTCCTTGCTGGTGTAAATTTTCTATGCCTAAAACAGTCATAGAAAATGATAAATAAGACGGGATAGCCGGCCCAGCCACTTCCCTGCCCATGCCATGTCCCCTTTTTTACACCTGCATGAGTGGCGGAAAAAGGTGAAAAAGTCACATATTGCCAAAAAGTGGCATATATCTGTTTGTAAATGACCCCCAGTATCTAAGGGCTCATCCACATGGGATGTAAGGTTACCGGAAAAAAAATCTGCAACTAATCTGCTGCAAAATCTGCATGAATTACATGCAGATTTGTCGAAGGTTTGCAGCAGCCTATGCATTGTAAAGGGTGAAATTCACAGTGAAAGTCTGAAACTTGAATTGAAGCAGGTTTAAAATAAACATTACAGGTCAGTTTTCACATGGATTCCATGCAGATTTTTTCCACAGCATGTGGATGAGATCTTGTTAAAGGGGTTCTCCGGGCTCTCCTATATAGATGACCTATCCTCAGGATAAATCATCAATATCAGATCGGCAGGGGCCCAACACCATAGACAGCAGCAGTGAGCGAGAAGAGAGAAGGGAGAGGTGCGCGCCTTCTCCTTATACAGCTGTCCCGTGGGGTGCCGGGTTTCCACCACCCCCAGCGATCTGATATTGAGATCCCAGTGAACCCATTTAATGGGGTCTCCAAAGTGCTCTAAATTACGAAATTTTATTGTTTCAAATTTAAACACATTGATATAAATCCCATGACTTATTAAACTAAAGCTGACCATACATATTAGCTAAATGTTGACCAAACCCACTGATATTGTTGGGAGGAGTGTTCAGAAAATAAATGCATAATGCAGATATTGAAAATACTAATTAAAATGACTTTGGTACCTGAACCTCATTTCCTTTGATCTTTCCCACTGTTGAAAGGCTGGTTATGGACCCAACTACCTCAAACAGCAAAGTGTTTGCACTGGTCTACATGGAACTGGCCAGCCATCTGTGTATGGAGGCCTTCTGACTCTCCCCAATGGCAGGTGTTGAAAGTTGAACCTGAAATTTCCAAGCTTTCTGTTCTCTAGGAAAGAAGTCAGAGGTGTTTGGCAGCTGCTTTTTCTGCTCTCCCTTGTTGTCCATGCAGGACATGTGCATGCTTGGCCAAGCCAGCGTGGTCATGGGCATTGTGGGGGAATGGGGAGATTTAGGAGAGATAGATGTCAGCCTAATGAAATTTTGGCCAGCAACTTTATAATGTGTATCGCCAGCCCTGCTCCTGTATCCATTTTAAGAATACAGTGAGGCTCTGTTAAGAGATGTCTATGATTATGTGCCTGTATAAAGTAGAAAAAAATTCATGTGTAAGTAGGGGTCAGACCTTATGCAGCCACCAGCCACAGGGGGGTGTGTGAGTTTAGGGAATTTGTCACAGGGAACACGGTGTAGCCGGTGGTTAGTTGAATCTTCCCTGGGCCAGTGTGCAGTTGTGTGGAGGGTGGACACAACTTCCCTCGGGGCACACTCCGTACGCAGGGCTCCAGGATGGTCAGTTGAGGTGCCCTTGATGTTGATTTTGACCATGTCGGACGGCTGGGCCCTGGTGTTTCGTGACGCCAGTGTCTTTTTAGGTAGACACACCCTTTGCAATGATGAGGAGGCAGTTGTTAATAAAACGAGAGGTATCTTTACTTTTGCCTTGAGTTCATATAGTTGCAATAAATGATGTTACAATTGGTTATGGATAAGATGTCCTCTTTGGCTGGTAGGTGGTTATAATAGGTAGTTAGTTGGGCACTGTCTCTTTAAATCCTGTTACTTTCACTCCTAGTGGGATCTTCTGTAACTAGCCCTGGTTCTGGACAATATTATATTAAGGTCACTTTCATAAGACCTTTCTTTTAGAAGGGTACTCTGTGGGGCAGGAATGACATGTCTGCACCAGCAGGTTCCTGAAATATATATATAATGATGGCTGCACCTCCCGGAGGGATCCGAAGTGTAGACCAATAAACAACTTGTACCTGGTTGCTGATACTGTAGTCAGATGCCAGTAGCTTCTCTTGACCACATGGGTGCTGGCAGAGTCCATGAAGACCGGGGACGGTCGATTACCTCTGTCAGGCTTGACAGTCCAAGAAATATTCAGGGTTCTAGTGGTTTAGCTGTTAATTGTCACTTGCTGTCCTGACATGGCCAGTGTCAGGGGTAATGACAGCCTTTTCCTTTGGGAAAGGATCTCCACTTTTCTTCCTCCTGCACATTACTTGGTTCCATCATAACTAACTCCTTACACCTCCTCCTCCAACTTCCTAACACTCCAACTACTAACTCCTCACTCTCCCCGTCTCTCCTACTCTAACTTCCTGCTACTGAGCCTTATATAGAAGGCAGAATGCCACCATCTAGTGGTGGGAATTAACACTGCAGTACTCAGCCATAGAGGTTCTTATCTAATATATAAAGCTGAGTGTGTGTGTATGTGTGTGTGTATGTCCGCTAAAGGAATCCGCACCGCTGCAGTTACAATCACAAAATTTGGCACACATGTACATCAGGTGTCCGGGAAGGTTTTAGAACAGTTTTCAACTCTCCAGGACGTACTGTTCCTGAGATATTCCCAAAAAATGTATTAGCCAATAGTAGCCTGGTCACATGACCCTTATCAGCCAATAGAAGCTCATAGGCACACATTAGGTTTCTATGACAACCTAGCCAGTTCACTGCTTTAGGTCTGCATTAAAGAGGCAGAGCACTGTGGATGACAATGGTAAATGGGTATTCCCGGTTACCATAACTATAACTTATGTTTTAGACTAACTCATCATCAATCATTACCTCATATAATGTAAATTTTACATATTTACTGTTCAGTAGTAATAAAAGATGTTTTCTTCCACTGCTACCCACCTTCCTCCTAAATCAGGCATCGACCTGTACTTCCGGCCACCGTCAAAAGAAGGACTTAAAAGCACCACCCCCAGATCCCACTAAGTCACGCCCCTGACTCAGTCAGGCCACGCCCCTTCCATGCTGCATTTGACCGGGATTAAAAATATTGGTCAAAATCACCTTCTGTCAGCTGCAGGGGTGGGGGGAGGGTGACTTTCTCCCTGCAGCTCATTGCTCAGACTGCACAGTGCTGCTGCTAAGAGTGCTGCTGCTGTGTCCATCCAGGCCCTGCGCATGACAGAGGACAGGGAGTCTGAAAGCCAGACCGTCCAGCCTAAAACAAGACCTCTGGCCACCCTAGGGGCAGGCTGATGTTAGGGTGGCCAGATGTCCGGCTTTAGGCTGGACAGTCCAGTTTTCTGGCTACCTGTTCTCCGTCCGACGCAGTGCCTGGACAGACACAGGGATGTCCACCCTTTCAGTAGCTCACACTCAGACAACTTCTCCTCCATGTCTTCACGGAGCCAGGGGGGGTGTGGCCTCATGTTTAGTGATGTGTCTTCATGGGAACTGGCAGCGCTCCGGCCCCACACATGACACACATTGAAACAAGACACAGACATACAGACATACATACAAACATACAGACATACATACATACATACATACTCACATACTCCAGGGACGCCGGCAGAACGTCTTCACGCGCCTCCTGCGCACAGTGATGACGATTCCCCACAGCGCCCTCTGCTGGGCGCAGTGGGGAAACGTCATAGCTGCGCGCAGGAGGCGCGTGAAGACATGCTGCCGGCGTCCCTGGAGTATGTGAGTATGTATGTCTGTATGTATGTATGTCTGTATGTTTGTATGTATGTCTGTATGTATGTATCTATGTATGTAAGACGGATCCGGAATGACCCCCCATTGGAAATCAATGGAGGACAGATCCGGATTACTGGTGTGTCCACACCAAACGGATCCGTCCCCATTGACTTGCATTGGGGGTCATTCCGGATCCGTCTTGGTGCGGATGCCTGGACCGGAGAGCAAACCGCAGCATGCTGCGGTTTATTCTCCGGTCTGAAGACGGAACGGAATGCTTTCAGGAGCATTCCGTTGTCTTCAGTTCAGTTTTGTCCCCATTGACAATGAATGGGGACAAAACTGAAGCGTTTTTTTCCGGTATTGAGCCCCTATAACGGAACTCAATACCGGAATTTAAAAACGCTAATGTGAAAGTAGCCTGAGGCTGTCATAGACAATTAGCTTTAGCAATAAACATTTGTCTCATTAAATATATTGACCATTATGGACTCTGAGTATGCTTTATCTTGTTGACAATCAGATGCGGTCACAGCTTGCTGAAAATTTTTCTGACACTTGGCAGTCTTGGCAAGATATCATCCCAGATAAATTATCCAATACAACAGATACCTAGAGCATGTGCCAATGTGTGTCTAGGCTAATAAAACTTTTATTTCCAAACAATAAGAAATTTATTTGAACACATTATTTATTGGAAACCTTCCTCTACTGATAGAGACTATCACTGCTTTCAAAACAGCAGTAATCTGCCAAGAATTTCATGTGCGAGACAGTGGAAATGTTCAATTATTTTCCTTTTTGCTGTAATCTGAATAATATTTTATGAAAAAATCATTACGTTCCTAGCAAAATATCTGGGGATGTGTAAGGGGAGTGGGGGGAAGGGGGGTGTTCACTAAACCACCTGCAGCCCTGAACCGTGAGCTTACCATGTGACTGAACAGAGCGTTACTTGCTATGCAGATAACCCAGTAAGGATAACAGGCCATGCTATGTATGCTGTATTGTGTTTTGTCTACCAATGTGGATTATAACGGCTCTTCATATGTAGATAGTCTGGGCTGCAGTGATTATCGTCATGGATGTGGGCACTTGAGCATGGTGCCTTCACAGGCTTTGTTGAGGGCGGCGTCAGATATACTTGGGGCTGCTTTACATGCTTTGTAGTTGGCCAGTGTATACTAAGCAATGAAGAAGTACAATGTGTCTGATTCTAGGCTGCATGGTATTGATGGAGAGGTGCAGCAGAAAGCTGGCCTGGTCTAGCTTAGTGAAATTGGGTCCAGCTATTGAGCCACCCTAAAGCTGCTGATCCTGTTGGCTAGTGAACTATTTCCCTGTCATTTTGACCATCACCGTTCTGTGGCTTTGCTTGGGACTGCTGTGTCTGAGGAGAGTCCTTATAGGGGTTGTCTCATCATAGACAATGGGGGAATATCTTATAGTTGCAGTCCCACCGCCGGGACCCACACATATATCGAGAACGGAGCCCTGCAAGCAGTGGCGTAGCTATAGGGGTCGCAGCGGTCGCAGTTGCGACCGGGCCCCTAAGCCAGGGGGGCCCCGAGGGCCCCCCTTGCCACTTGCAGGGCCGCACCGCCAATTAGCCGGGTGCGGTGCGGCCCTGCGGACAGTTGCGGGCGGCGGTGGGGCAGAGGGAGATGAGCGCTTCCATTGTGGAAGCGCTCATCTCCATAGTCATCTGTATCGCCGTCCTCGGGACGGCGATACAGATGCCTGTATTCTACTGCGGGGCAGGGGAGGGAGAGGCGTCTCCCCTGCCCGCTCCTCTGATAGGCTGCAGGCACTGGGCCTGTAGCCTATCAGAGGCCGGCTCAGGCGGCGCGATGACGTCATCGCGCCGCCTGAGCCGTACAGCGCGGGACACAGGCCGGAAGAGGCCTGCATCGCATCGCTGCCAGCTCCATGGAGGTAAGTATTAGTGTTTTTTTTTATTGTAGCACGGACCGGAGCTCTATTGGGGGACATGGGGGCATTTTTACTAGCACATGGGGGGCACTGGGGGCACTTTTACTGGCACTGGGGGCACTTTTACTGGCACATGGGGCACTGGGGGCATATTACTGGCACTGGGGGCATTTTTACTGGCACATGGGGGCACTGGGGGCATATTACTGGCACTGGGGGCATTTTTTACTGGTACTGGGGGCACTTTTACTGGCACTGGGGGCATTTTACTGGCACTGGGGGCATTTTTACTGGCATATGGTGGCACTGGGGGCATATTACTGGCACTGGGGGCATTTTTACTGGCACATGGGGGCATTTTTACTGGCACATGGGGGCACTGGGGGCATTTTACTGGCACATGGGGGCACTGGGGGCATTCTTACTGGCACTGGGGGCATTCTTACTGGCACATGGGGGCACTGGGAGCATTTTACTGGCACTGGGGGCATTTTTTACTTGCACATGGGGGCACTGGGAGCATTTTACTGGCACTGGGGGCATTTTTACTGGCACATGGGGCACTGGGGGCATATTACTGGCACTGGGGGCACTTTTACTGGCACATGGGGGCACTGGGGGCATATTACTGGCACTGGGGGCATTTTTTACTGGTACTGGGGGCACTTTTACTGGCACTGGGGGCATTTTACTGGCACTGGGGGCATTTTTACTGGCATATGGTGGCACTGGGGGCATATTACTGGCACTGGGGGCATTTTTACTGGCACATGGGGGCATTTTTACTGGCACATGGGGGCATTTTTACTGGCACATGGGGGCACTGGGGGCATTTTACTGGCACATGGGGGCACTGGGGGCATTCTTACTGGCACTGGGGGCATTCTTACTGGCACATGGGGGCACTGGGAGCATTTTACTGGCACTGGGGGCATTTTTTACTTGCACATGGGGGCACTGGGAGCATTTTACTGGCACTGGGGGCATTTTTACTGGCACATGGGACACGGGGGCATTTTTACTGGCACTGGGGGCATTTTTTACTTGCACATGGGGGCACTGGGAGCATTTTTACTGGCACATGGGACACGGGGGCATTTTTACTGGCACTGGGGCCATTTTTACTGGCACATGGGGGCACTGGGGACATTTCTTACTGGCACATGGGGGCACTGGGGACATTTCTTACTGGCACTTGGGGGCATTTTTTACTGGCACTGGGGGCATTTTTACTGGCACTGGGGCATTTCTTACTGGCACATTGGAAGCATTATTACTTCTGGGGCACAGTGGGGACATTAGTACTGTTGGGGGCACTATTACTAACAAGTGCACTCTGGCAGAGAATTATTAGTTGGGACTTTGGGGGCACCCTGGCACAGTATCAGCGCAGTTATTTCTGGGGGACGTTATGTTCACACTATTTGCTGGGCGCAGTTATTTTAGGACACTGTGTGCCAATAATTATTGAAGGGCACTATCTGTGTGGTACTAGTGGAGCAGTACTGGGGGTGTAGGATGATTTGTCCAGAAGATGGGAGGATGATGGAAAAGTAGTAAACTAAGATTTTTTTCTGTCTAACTGCAGAGATAAGAAATGGCTGAAAAATGGCGTCTGGGCTGAAAGGAGAAGATGAGGAAAGAGAAGATCTACATCCGAGGAGACGTCACTGGATGTAAGAGGTATGGGGCTATATTAGGCTACATTCACATGAACGTTGTGTTTTGCAGTCTGCAAATTGCGGATCCGCAGAAAAAGGATGATGTTCCGTATGGCATCCGTTTTTTTTGCAGATCCACTGTAACAATGCCTATCCTTGTCCCCAAAACGGACAAAAATAGGAATGGACATACAGATGCGGACAGCACACAGTGCTCATTGAAGTGAATGGGTCGTGTGAATGTAGCCTTACCCTGTATGTTCTGTAGTGATACACGTAATGTTAGGAGGTTAGGTTAGGGTGAGAATTTGGCATGGAAGGGGGTTTCAATTTTTGACTTGGCCGGCAGAAAAGCTAGGTGAACCAGCGCTGGAGGGGGGGGGGGCCCCAAGCTGAACTCTTGCACCAGGGCCCATGAGCCTTTAGCTACGCCCCTGCCTGCAAGGTGGTGGCCGGACCAGAGTCCTCCAGCCACCACCTTTCAGGGCTCCGTTCTATTGCAGCCTCCCTCTATTCCTTTTCTATGGGGCCGGCAAAAATTGCTGAGCGCTGGCTCTGCTATTTCCGGCTCCCCATAGAAGTGAATGGGAGCATACCACGCATGACCTGTCACCGCTCCCATTCACTTTTATGGGCTCAACGGAAATAGCAGAGCCAGCGCTCAGCAATTTTCGCCGGCCCCATAGAAAAGGAATAGAGGGAGGCTGCACATGCGCAGTGCACCCTCCTTCACTTTCGGGTCTCCGTGGTGGGACCCGCACCTATAAGACAATGTGGGCATATCCTAATGATATGCCCCCATTATCCATGATGAGACAATCCCCTTAAAGGAAATCATTATTGTAAATCCAGTTCATATGAAAGATGCACACTCCTCAGTACTTTGTAATAATCTTTGTCCTGTTTCAATATGTGGCCCCATTGTGTAGAAATTAGCATTTTTTTATGCCATTTAGCCTCTGGGAGCAATGAGAGCAGTCTTGTTGCACCTCTTTGAATCTAAGGCTCTGCTCCGTTCCATTCACTGCCATGCTGCCAAGACTTTGACTGATAAGGCCAAGCAGTGAAGACATACTCACGCCCGAGTCTAAAGTCTCGCGGCAGGGCTGTACAGGGATGGAGATGAGTTTTCTGTTGGGTCACCAGCTAGGTATTTAAAAGTAAATAGTGGAACCGGAAACATGGAGAGAGTTACTTTTTCATTGGATTCAATGTTTGATCAGTGATTTCTTTTAGTGTTGAGCGAACTTCTGTTTTTAAGTTCGGCATACAAGGTTTAGGTTTGGGATATCTAAGAATTCCATTATGGATTCCGCTACCACGGACCCTAAGTTATAGTCCATGGTAGCGGAATCTATAACGGAGGACAAGTTCACTCCTCCCTAATTTCTGTCAGTGATTGTGATTCAAAACCAAAAGTGGAGCCTACACAGAGATAACGTATAATAGAAATAGTGCACCTGTTCTTTGTTTTTGAACCACGGTCCTATTTTGGCGCTATCATCACCAACTGGTGAAGTGTACAAGGATTTTCTTGTGACACTGATGGCATCTGTCAAGGTGTGCGATATATTAGGTAGCTTGGTGACTTGGTGATTCACACTAGTGCTTTGCAGTGCTGGGGTCCTAGGTTCAAATCCGTTTGTGTAGGTTTCTTCCCACAGTCCAATGACATACTGATAGGGAACTTAGATTGTGAGCTTCACTGGGGACAGCAAGTGATGAAAATGCCTTCGAAGTTCTAAGGAATATGTCAGCACTATATAAGTGAGTAAAATGAATGAAAAACCATCCAATTTTTTTTTCAAGAAGGATTCTTTTAGTTCAGGGATGCTCAACCTGTGGCCCTTCAGCTGTTGTAAATCTGCAACTTCCATCATGTCCTGCTGTAGGCTGATAGCTGTAGGCTGTCTGGGCATGCTGGGAGTTGTAGTTTTGCAACAGCTGAAGTGCCGCAGGTTGGGCATCCCTGTTTTAGCTCATTCTAATACAATCTTTCTTGAAAAAAGCTACTGGATGGTAATCTCCCGCCTGATGACAGCCCCAAAATAGGACCTTTTTTCCTGTCTAATTCTTTGCTTGTATCATTTAACAGTTCCTATAACAAGAACAAAGTCTGGATAATTCACAATTGAGTTTATATATATGTTTCCAGATAGGGTTTCTAGAATATGGCATGTGACACTTTTTGGAGAAGAATAAAAATGATATGCAGTCTTGTCACATGATTTTATATCCTTCACGCATCAGATAAGGTCAAGATGAAATCATGCACAGCTGTATAAACCTACTTGCAGGCTTGGTGGTTTTTGTGCCTACATGGCATTTTCTCAATATAGCCATTCTTACAGACATTTGTCCTCAGGGAACCTTTTTAGCCCTGAATTCACACATATGCCTGTGATGAGCTGATAAACTGCACCATATTCCTTAATCCTTAATTTTTCTTTGCTTATAAAATTCAAAAGGGCTCTGTTCTAAAGCAGTAGTTTCACTTCAGCAAGTGGTATTTATTATGTAGAGAAAGTTAATACAAGGCACCTACTAATGTATTGTGATTGTCCATATTGCCTTGTTTGCTGGTTTGATTCATTTTTTATCACATTATACACTGCTCGTACCCAGGGGTAATGACCAGCCAGCAATCCGGGAGTGGTGGTCATAATTGAATACTATAGGAAAAAGTGCCAACCTCTCTGGTGGCCAAGACCGTGGGAATGCGCATAGGCACGCGTGCACAGCAGATCCCCTCCCAGCCACCTTGTATCTGCTTTGCAGAGGTGGAAATAACGCCTGGTAACATGCAGTGTATAATGAGATGGAAAAATGAATCAAGCCAGCAAAGGAGGCAATATGGACAATCACAGTACATTAGTAAGTGCCTTGAATTCACTTGGTGTACATGATAAATGCCATTTGCTGAAGTGAGACAACTGCTTTAAGCATGAGCTTATTGACTCTAAAGAATGGTTTGGATGGTTACCAATCTGACACAAAGTGGACAACTATAGACAAGAAACTAAAACAGATTACAAATGTTGTGGGCACATGCTCCTTTGTAAGACAGAATGGATAGCTTGTCGCGGTATCAAGGCTGCAGAAGAGTAGGAACCAAAAACTCAAATGTAACAATGCTTATTAATGCCATATCTTAAATTGTGGACATGGTGTGGGCGGGGAAATAGACGGGCCTACCGTTTCAGGTGTACAAAAAGGTCTAAATGTAAGACAGCTTGGAAGCTGTCTTACATTTAGAACTGGCAGTGAAAGCGTCGAAGTTATGGAGAGGTCTGCACCTCTTCTTAACTTCAGCGGATTCACCGACAGCTTAGGGCTTTATTAAAGGGTTATTCCCATCTCAGACAATTGGGGCATATTGCTATGATATGACCCCGTTGTCTGATAGGTGTGGGTCTCAGATATCGAGAACGGAGGGGGGAAACAAATGGAGGGCGCACTGCGCATGTGCAGCCGCTCTTCATTCATTTCTATGGGGCCGCTGAAAATAGCCGAGCGCTGGCTCGGCTATTTCCGTTGGCTCCATAGAAATTAATGGGAGTGGTGGTCGCTCATGAGCGGTGCGCTGCCATTAAGTTCTATGGGAGCAGCGGCACAGCGCTCCCCGCTCCGTTCTCAATATAGGTGCGGGTCACACCTATATAATATCAGACAATGTTATTAGGCAGCCAACCTGATCCAGTTGTACAGACATGACCGTTAGGCATCTAGCCAGCATGGTGTATGACACATAATTGTCTGACTGATAGCTTATAAAAGCCTTATCTTAGTGCAGTTCTAGTGAGCCCAGGAGATGGGAAGAGGAGAGGATAGGAGTGATAGAAGCAAGAATGATAGTTGTGGTGGTTACTCACTCTGATGCTCCTCTGGGCTGTGTACTGATGGGAAGGGCAAACCCTGGTTCTAATGTTTCTCCAGCCTGGTGATTTGAGGTATATTTGATAGTGATGAATTGTAAGGTGCAAGGAAGTTCTTAACATGCATGGACTGGCAGTTCTTCCTGCACAGGTAGTTAATAGGCCAAGATGTCTCTTTAAAGCAATTTTCCTCACATGGCACTTCTCTATCTCACACGTAAACATCCAGAAATAGGGATGCAACATTTCCTTTCCACTATGCAACCACAGGGGGGAAGGGGATGGGGCTCCAACATCAGACTAAGTTCTGCACCTTTTTCACAGTTTTCTGTACTCACAGTTAATTGTACTACATGTTTACATGACACATCTTCTGAACAGGTTTGCTGTGGAGCCTATAAGCTTCATTTTAGGCAGTTTATCTCCACAGAGCTTCTACATTCACCTCCTCTTAACACATGTATGCTCCTCAGACACACTGCTCTAAAAACGTATTTGCTCCCTCAGAGATTTATTTTGTTTTTGCACATTTGTCACACTTAAATGTTTCAGTTTATGAAACAAGTTTGAACATCAGACAAAAATAACCAGAGTAAATACAAAAATACAGTTTTTAAATGATGATTTCATTTATTAAAGGAAAAAAGCTATCCAAACCAGCCTGGCCCTATGTGAAAAAGTAATTGCCCCCTAAACCTAATAACTGCTTATGCCACCCTTGGTGGCAGCAACAGCTGCAATGAAGTGTTTACGATAACTGGCAATGAGTCTTTCACATCTCTGTGGAGGAATTTTGGTCCACTCTTCTTTGCAGAAATGTTTTAATTCAGCCACATTGGATTTTCCAGCATAAACGGCCTGTTTAAGGTCATGCCACAGCATCTCAATTGTATTTAAGTCCGAACTTTGACCAGGCCACCCCTAAAGCTTCATTTTCTTTTGTTTTTTCAGTCATTCAGAGGTGGACTTGCTGGTGTGCTTTGGATCATTGTCCTACCACCACCATGTTTGATTGTCATTATGATGTTCTTTTTCTGAAATGCTATGTTAGTTTTACGCAAGCTATAACGGGACACACACCTTCCAAAAAGTTCCATTTTTGTTTGTCCGTCCACAGAATATTTTCCAAAAAGGCTCTGGGATTAACAAGACGTTTTTTGGCAAATGTGAGACAGGCCTTTGCGTTCATTTTGGTCAGCAGTGGTTTTCACCTTGGAACTCTCCCATGGATACAATTTTTGCTCAGTCTCTTTCTTGTTCTTGAATCATGAACACTGACCTTAACTGAGGCACAAGAGGACTGCAAAGTTTTACATGTTGTTCTGTGTTCTTTTGTGACCTCCTGGTTGAGTCGTCAATGCGTTCTTGGACTAATTTTGGGAGCCCAACCACACTGTTCCATGTTTTTGTGTATTTGTGGATAATATTGGATAATAACAATGTGGTTCTGTGGAGTCCCAAAGCCTTTGGAATGGCTTTGTAACCTTTTCCAGACTGATAGATGTCAATGACTTTCTTTCCCATCTGTTCTTGAATTTCTTCAGATTGGGGGATGATGTGTTGCTTTTTGAAATCATTTAGCCTACTTCATGTTTTCAGACAGGTTCTTTTTTAAGTGATTTTCTGATTCTACAGGTCTGGCAGTAATCAGGCCTAGGTGTGGCTAGTGAAGTTAAACTCAGCTTTCCAAAAACTGTGGTTAATCACAGTTAATTCATGGGGGAGGGGTCAATTGTTTTTTCACATAGGGCCAGGTTGTTTGGGATAGCTTTTTTCCCTTAATAACTTAAATAATAATTTAAAAACTGCTTTTTGTATTTACTCGTTATCTTTTTATATTTTCACAGCACTGTATATATTATGCCTTTCTCTCTACTTTAGCTGGTTTTAAGCTTTCTCTCTGGCTGGTTCACTATCCATGGCTGTTCTTAGTTGCCTCTCTCCTTATCACTGTCTGGACATTTTCTAACCACTCCCTATGGGGAGAGTATAACAGATCCACCTAGTGATGGTTAGTAACCGCATATTAACTCCATACATTCCATAAATACAATAAATATATCAGAAAGCACATTTTTAAAACTTTGCAGTGAAGCAATACTAAGCATCCACCCTGCTCCAGAACGGTAGGTGTATAAGTGACTATTCGTGCAATTTTACCATATATTTTGAAGTAATTGTGATTCTATTTTTTATGAATTAGTTGTAATGTTGTAGGGGCTGGCTAGAAACTGAAGACTAGAGATGAGCGAATATTCGTCGAAGTTTTCACAAGATTCGAACGAATACGAATCTATTCGACAAAGCTGCGTACAAATTATACTTTATTATGTGGTGTTTTGCGAACATTTGCACACTAATAACGAAGTACACTTGTTAAAGGTACGCAACTTATGTGAACACGTACGCATGAGCGTACAAAAGTGCGTACGAATCCTTAGCGTACTATTGTTTTTTTCCAGTTCTGAGGGGGGCGTATCTTCACTTTCCTGCTCTTGTGGGGGCGGAACGTCATTTTCCCATCATACGCAGAATGCGTAAATTTACTTACGTGTCATACGTATCTTACGTATAGTTAGCGGTCAAATTTTTGCATACGTTTACGAATAATACGAAGAAAATCCGACAAAATTCGGATTCACTTTGGAGAAGAAAATTTCCAAGATTCGATACCAATCTACGAAGAGGCGAATAGATTCGCTCATCTCTACTGAAGACCTATATAATACTAAGTAGTGATCCTTCTGATGAATGGTAGGTGAGTGTCTGTTCATCAATATTTTGCAAGGTGTGCTAATTCCCTTGTATAGTGTATACTGTAAGTCTGGCCTTTTCAGTGATATCAAGAAATGTCTGAAGGGAATGTTAACAAATGGGTAAAACAGATGAGATTAGACCCTGTTCCCTTATTTTTACTATACTGTATCTATTCTCTTGGTTTTACAGAAAAACACAGAGGAACATTCCAGTTTACCCTGTTGCCTCTGTTCAAGGGCCCCAATTTACTAATTTGTCTGAGCCTAAAATCAGCAATTTTGGTGCAATTAGGTTTTCTATTTTATTTTCCAACTTGTTCAGCAAGGGGGTAGGGCTTAGCGGGAACAGGAGGAGCTCTGAAGAAATGGGCACAACCTAAGATGCAAAGCTTTGTGCCAAAATTGATAGAGTTGGACCAAAGTTACTATCTCTGCACCACATTTATCATCCAGAATGAACCATTGTAATAAATCTGGTGCAGGTCTAAACAGCTAGTCTAAGCTTATGCCATCTATAGAATTAGTAAATCTGAGCTAATCACTTTTATTGTCTGTTACAGCCTGACACCACTGAAGTCACATAAGTCACAATGTGCAGGGAGACTGAAGATCTGCTTTCATTTTCTGCAGGTTCATTACATCTCTGAATCATATATTTGTAAATATATCCCCTATCCTTCTACCTTGGAGTCTGGGTTACAATGGTCACACACTGAAAATCTATTCCTTTGTGATGGACGTCACTTCTTCTAGGGCCTCACTACTGCCCATAAGGGCACATTTATTAAGACCGGCGTTTTAGACGCCAGTCTTAATAAAGCCCTGCACTGGCGGTTGATCCGCTGCAGTTATGTAGAGGCGCTGGCCTCTACATAACTTTGGCGGATCCTCCGCCACTACTAAATGTAAGACAGCTTCCTAGCTGTCTTACATTTATACTATTTTCCTTACCCATGCCACGCTGACATTTTTAGATCTGGCATGAGCTGGGAAAAGTTGCAGATTACGGTGCAATCTGCGCCAGAAATACGCCTAATATAGGCGTATTTCTGTTTAATAAACTATTAGACCATCTTGAACCTTCAATAAACTAGTAAAAATGGATGTAAGAATTGAATATTCTAGAATGGCTGCTGTATCCCTTCTTTTAACACATTCTGTTAACAAACATAAGTCATAAGCAATCTTTTATTTTTAAGTAGTAAACCATGGCAAAATAACTATATAACTATATCTCCATAATCATACTGACCTGTAGAATCAAGTTAAAATGTTATATTTACAGTGAACGCTGTAAAAACGCAACCAATCTCTAAAAACAATCACATTATTACATCATTGCCCTAATTTTTTTTTTTATTTATAATTACCTGTACCCCAAAATAGTGCCATTAAACAAATTTAACTTTTCTAGCATAAAACTAGTCATGGCTTTTGAAAGGTAGAAATCAAAAAATGAAAAAAAAAAAATAAATAAATAAATCACTGTGTCTTAAAGGGGCTGTCCACTCTTTAACAAGTGATGGCCTATCCTCAGGGGCCCACAACTGCTCAGAAGTTGGCATCAGAACTACACCATGGAAAGAAATGATTACTGCAGCAATTTTCCCATTCACATCAATCAATCACAATACAACAGCACTCTGCAAACACAAAATATATGAATGAATGCTATACTCACTATATAAATAAACAGGTACTTAAGAAATCTATTTTGATCTAAATCATTTGTGCACACAATTCCCTAAATTCACTGGAGGCTGGCTGGCCCCAAAAGAGGTGGTATTTTTTGTAGGTTCCCATCCAAAAGAGGTCACCTTGCCATGGTAGATGGGCACAAATGATATGATCAAAATATATTTGCCAAGTACCTCATGTTTATTCATATAGTGAGTATAGTAGTTGTGTTTGCAGTGTGCTGTTGTATTGTGTTTGATTTTCTACTTTCAGCCATGGGGATGTGCTCTAGTGCATTAGGATGTGCTGATTAATTATGCTTTTTGTTTCCCATTCACTGGGAGCAATATTTTGTCCACTGCACATTGGACGGAGCTATCTAATTCCAACACTGACTTTCGGCACTGGAATTACTGCAGAGGAGCTGATTTGTGGGGGAGCAGGGTGTTGGACCCCACCAATAAGATTTATAGTGGAGTTCACGCTAGATTTTACAGGACTAGATATGGATTAAAATCTTGGCCTAATTATGGTTTAAGGATGCCAGCGGAAGTAGTCATTATTCAAGGACAGGATATCTATTAGATGCATTTCGACTCAAACGTGTTGAATTTTGCATGTAGGAAATCCTCTGCATCTTCAATTATGTGATTGATAGATCGCCCAGATGGAGCCATGCTCCATGGAGGGATTAAGCAGCATTTTATTATTGTTCTAATGTTATGCAATTAATCCCTCAGCTAAATGTTTAGATCAGGGTGCAGTTATTCTATATAAATGCCTTCTGCGTGAGAATTTCAGTTGTTCTTGTGACAACTTTAAAAAGAATTAATTATTCAGATTACAAAAGAGCCAGTCCTTGTACTTGTGAAGAAGAGAAGAATAGGTTTTCTCTTAGGAAGGTTTTACATTTTAATGAACATTGACCATAGCTCTTCTTGGGAGAGTGTAGTGGAAGTGGACCAAAGTCAAAACACTAATGGGGCGAAGTTTCCCTTGTATTTGGACAAAAACCCAGAAATTAGAGATAGCCAGGGCTGTATTTGCCACAGAGCACCAGAGGTCCAGGTAAGTATTGCAGTCTTTCTTTCAGAAGTAATATCCTTAGTAAGGGTAAAGACAAGGATACTTATTGTTGCCCCTCCTTTTCAATATTGCCATAGAACCCTCGGCAAGGTTTTTATTAGGTAATCCACACATAGAGGTATAAGAATGGTGAATGTGGAAGTGAGGTTGAGCCTCTTTGAAGATGATTTAGCTGTGTTTCTGGAAAATATAGAGCTCAATTTTCCATACAGGTTGAGGATACTTAGAGATTTCGGGGAATTTTGAGAATATAAAGTAAACAGATCAGTCAGAAGTTTTTTTTTTTTTTTTGGACCGGGTAAATAATGGTAATCATGTATCTATGGAGGGTTTGTCGGTCACCAGACAAATCCATTTAGCAAAGTCATTCCCTGAACTATATAGACCAAATACTGTATAAACACCAGTAATTTGGAAAATTGAGTAAAAGTTGGAAAAATGCATAGATCTCCCTTTATCTCTAATGGGGCAGTCTCATTTGATTAAAATGCTCAGATATACATGCTTATTATACACTGTACAGAATTTACCAATATAACTTAGATATGAAAATATAAAGAAAATAGAAAAAGCTCTCACAAGGTTTCTTTGGAAGGCTAGACAACCCTGCATAGAATTATGGAGACTCATGGCAAAAAAAAACAAAAAAAAACAAAGTGGGGTGGGAAGAGTTACCAAATATTTGGTTAGCATGTATTCAGCATTATTATTGCGAGTGGGCAATGGGGTAAATTAGGCTAGCTAATAGTCACTTGGAACCTTATTCCTCTTTACCTTTTACCCCATGGGGCTTAGTACATGCGAAATGGTCAGGGCTTTAAGTGAATGAAACAAATGGAATTACCTGTTCAGTTTGACAGAAGGTTGAGTGTAAAAGAATATGAAGTATTACAAGGAATTATTACACAAGGTATTCTTAAGGAATGAGAACAAGGGTTTAGAATGCTATCAATGCCATCACGGCAGGAGTCCCTTTTAAAGTATAAAGAAGTCCAGCTCAGATATAATATCCGGTGGATTCGTTATATTTGGCATATTAAGATAATATCATATATAGATAGTTTGATAACAAATACATTAAAGGCGATCTCTCAGTCCTCTTTTGGGGAGATATGCCTAGTCTGAAAATTTCAATGGTCAGACATAAGGATGGTCATGAGGATTGTGGGGGTTGTGGACAGGTGGAAAGAATATTTGGGATTGGAATTGACAAAATGACTGCGGAACTATTAAAAGGATATAATAGGGTCTGAAAAATAATAAGAAATATGAAGAAGTTATTTTCTGGTTGACTGCATATTATGCCTTTGACCTACCATTTGGAAAGTATGTGGTGGGATAGAAGAGGGAATGTCCAAAATGCGATTTGGTCAAGGCAGATCTATTCCATGGTTTCTGGTAGTTACTTTATATGATACTGTTTCAGGCAAATCAGGAAGCTAGTTGTTGTGCTGCTACCATTTGCCCTCCTCTCTCTTTCCTGTGGGCACAAGCGCCATGATACTCACCCTAGCTGCTCTGCCACTGTCTGGCCCCTCTCCTCTTCATCCAGCTTTGGTGGTGCCCTCCTCCAGTATCCTCTGCAGGCTCCTAAACACCCAGGTCCTAAGGCCTCCAGGCCTATTCATTAGGGAACGTGCACGCTCACTCTCAGCCTCTTAAAGGTCCAGTGTTCACACATCCAATTACCTTCCCAGCCAATCAGTGTGTGACCCTGTATATTTAAGGCACTCTCCCCAGTGGGAGGGTGTCTGAGACTAGGTTTTCTAGTCTCTAGTACCTAGCCAAGGTGCTTTCTATCTGACTACCCATTTACTATACTCCATCCTGAATACGGACTCTGACTTCTAGCCACCTGCCTTGACCCTGAACTTGGCTATCGGATACGCTTGTATGCTGCCTTCCCTGACCTTTGCCTGTCTCTATACTAGGCATGTTTGCCTGACCATTTGGTGCCTCGCACCGGTGTCTCTGCATCTGTGGGTCAGCCACCAACCACACCATCTCAAGAGTGGTTTGATGGCAAATGCAGAGTGAAGTTTGGTTTCCTGTATATGGGTTAAAGAGTGAATACCAGAGGACTGCCAGGATAACACCTTTAGAGTTAGCTCTAAGCCAAACCAGTTGGTTGTTACAGTGGTTCTACACCCACTGCTTGTAACACTGGTGTATAGGTTGATAGTAGTAAAGATTAGAGTGGATCCATGGTTATCCTTGTTCTGTTCTGTTCTTTGTTCATGGGCTACAAAGATGACCTCCTTCTGGAGATTTTCAACATTATGTTAATGATGATGAAAGAACAGGGCTCCAGATGGCGACCAAAATGGTCGCAAATGCGACTTAGATTTGACAAATGGCGACAAGACTTTTTAGTCTTGTCGCCATTTGCGCCTGGACCCGATCGGCACCTACTGATACTAGGCTGCGCTACTGCACAGCCTAGTATCAGAGAACATGGAGCAGACAAAATAAAAAAAAAATCTCTCACCTGTCCTGCGCCGCGGCTCCGTTCCGGTGTCCGGCGCTCCTCTTCTTCTATGTGCCTGTGCTGCACTGTCCTGACCGCGTACAGCGTCAGGATGTAGTGCGCGCACTCTGACCTCACGCTGCACGCAGTCAGGTGACAGTGCAGCGCCGGACACCGGAGCGGAGGCGTGTCGCAGGACAGGTAAGTGATTTTTTTATTTTATTCTGATGGTGGCAGTGTGGGCAGATCTGAGGTCTGAAGGGGGCACAAGTGGGCTGGCCTGAAGGGGGCACAAGTGGGCTGGCCTGAAGGGGGCACAAGTGGGCTGGCCTGAGGTCTGAAGGGGGCACGGTGGGCAGATCCGAGGTCTGAAGGGGGCACGGTGGGCTGATCCGAGGTCTGAAGGGGGCACGGTGGGCTGTCCTGAAGGGGGCACAAGTGGGCTGGCCTGAAGGGGGCACAAGTGGGCTGGCCTGAAGGGGGCACAAGTGGGCTGACCTGAAGGGGGCACAAGTGGGCTGGCCTGAATGGGGCACTGTGGGCTGGCCTGAAGGGGGCACTGTGGGCTGGCCTGAGGTCTGAAGGGGGCACGGTGGGCTGATCCGAGGTCTGATGGGGGCACGGTGGGCTGATCCGAGGTCTGATGAGGGCACGGTGGGCTGATCCGAGGTCTGATGGGGGCATGGTGGGCTGATCCGAGGTCTGAAGGGGGCACGGTGGGCTGATCAGAGGTCTGAAGGGGGCACGGTGGGCTGATCCGAGGTCTGAAGGGGGCACGCTGGGCTGATCCGAGGTCTGATGGGGGCACGCTGGGCTGATCCGAGGTCTGATGGGGGCACGCTGAGCTGATCCGAGGTCTGATGGGGGCACGCTGGGCTGATCTGAGGTCTGAAGGGGGCACGCTGGGATGATCTGAGGTCTGATGGGGGCACGCTGGGCTGATCTGAGGTCTGAAGGGGGCACGCTGGGCTGATCTGAGGTCTGAAGGGGGCACGCTGGGCTGATCTGAGGACTGAAGGGGGCACGCTGGGCTGATCTGAGGTCTGAAGGGGGCACGCTGGGCTGATCTGAGGTCTGAAGGGGGCACGCTGGGCTGATCTGAGGACTGATGTGGCCAATAATTATTAAATAAAAAGTAAAAAAAAAAAAAAAAAACCCACCAATATATTAATATATATACAACCGGGTGAACGTGCCCGCATCTATTCCGCAATTTTGCAGAATAGATACGGCTGCATTCACTTAAATGGGCGGCTTGTGAACTTGCCTAGCTGCGGCTCCGCAAGAAATGATAGAACATGTCCTATTTTTGTCCGCAACAGGACAGGATCAGGACGCCCGGCAGTGTTCGGCAAATTGCAAAACACAGGCCGGGCGGCATCCGTGGTATTGCAGATCCGTATTTTTGCGGATCCACAATACTACGGCCGTCTGAATGGCCCATTAATCACCCCATTTCTCAATTTTACATATAAAATATATTAATAAATGTCCAAAAAGTCCAAACTATTAAAATATAAAAAAAATCTCCTATACAGTGAACACGTAAAAGAAAAATAAATAAATAAAACCTCACAATTCACTATGTTTTAGTCACCTTGTCCCCCCAAAAAACAGGATAGGACAGTTCTATTAAGGGCCGGACGTTCCGTCTTCTCCGCGAAGTCTTTTTTTTTTATTATAATTTTATGTATTTAAATTTGGCGCCTAAAAATTTTATTTGGCTCCTAAATTTTTCAGGTTAGGAGCCAATGGCTCCTTGGTTTTTTTTTTTAGTCTGGAGCACTGAAGAATGTATTTTGAAGTGTTGAAAATAAGAAGAAATATAAAGAAATTTATGAATCAGGAGAAAATGGATACCTTGGGAGGACAAGGAGTATACTGAGGTAAATTTTAATGTCTGGTGGTGTATATATTATAGTAAGAATGAAAAGAAAGGTTTGACACTGGAACAATAGTTATATCTTATATTATGTTAAAAAGGACCTTTCATGGTTTTATCTTTCAGTAACTAAATACCTTTACTGACAG
Source organism: Rhinella marina (assembly GCA_900303285.1). Classification (NCBI taxonomy): domain Eukaryota; kingdom Metazoa; phylum Chordata; class Amphibia; order Anura; family Bufonidae; genus Rhinella; species Rhinella marina. The sequence continues at coordinate 360,333 of ONZH01016205.1, forward strand.
GGCACCCCCCGCTGATGCTGGCACCCGGTCCGGTTTTTGAAAATAGCGCTCCTCCGCGCCGCTGTGCCACCCTGTATTTCTCCCGCTCAGTATGCTAATACTGAGCATCGGAACAGGGAGGAGAAGACGCCCGGTTTTCTCAATGGGCGTCTCCTTCTCCCTGGCTGTGCCACGATCCAATCACATCGGAGAGCGTCACAGCCAAGGAGTTTTTTTCTCCCTGGCTGTGACGCTCTCCGATGTGATTGGATCGCAATGTGAGAGGATAGATCATCAGTTTCAAAGAACTACAGAACCGCTTTAATTAACTTAAAGAGTGTCAGATCATTACTTACCTGGCTGGCAGCTGTGAGTGGGGCCCAGGTGGCCTTCTGGGCATCAGCCCACAGGGAAGTTTCCCTGTAGGGTCTGTGGCCAGTCTGCCCCTGACTGTATATGGTCAGCTTATTTAAAGATGACCATAGGTACAGTACAGACCAAAAGTTTGGACACACCTTCTCATTCAAAGAGTTTTCTGTGTTTTCATGACTATGAATATTGTAGATTCACACTGAAGGCATTAAAACTATGAATTAACACATGTGGAATTATATACTTAACAAAAAAGTATGAAACAGCTGAAAATATGTCTTATATTCTAGGTTCTTCAAAGTAGCCACCTTTTGCTTTGATTACTGCTTTGCACACTCTTGACATTCTCTTGATGAGCTTCAAGAGGTAGTCACCTGAAATGGTATTCCAAGAGATGCTTAGCACTTGTTGGCCATTTTGCCTTCACTCTGCAGTCCAGCTCACCCCAAACCATCTCGATTGGGTTCAGGTCTGGTGACTATGGAGGCCAGGTCATCTCGCGTAGCCCCTCATCACTCTCCTTCTTGGTCAAATAGCCCTTACACAGCCTGGAGGTGTGTTTGGGGTCATTGTCCTGTTGATAAATAAAGGTCCAACTAAACGCAAACCGGATGGAATAGCATGCCGCTGCAAGATGCTGTGGTAGCCATGCTGGTTCAGTATGCCTTTAATTTTGAATAAATCCTCAACAGTGTCACCAGCAAAGCACCCCCACACCATCACACCTCCTCCTCCATGCTTCACGGTGGGAACCAGGCATGTAGAGTCCATCCGTTCACCTTTTCTGCGTCGCACAAAGACACGGTGGTTGGAACCAAAGATCTCAAATTTGGACTCATCAGACCAAACCACAGATTTCCACTGGTCTAATGTCCATTCCTTGTGTTCTTTTGCCCAAACAAGTCTCTTTTGCTTGTTGCCTGTCCTTAGCAGTGGTTTCCTAGCAGCTATTTTACCATAAAGGCCTGCTGCACACAGTCTCCTCTTAACAGTTGTTGTAAAGATGTGTCTTCTGCTAGAACTCTGTGTGGCATTGACCTGGTCTCTAATCTGAGCTGCTGTTAACCTGCGATTTCTGAGGCTGGTGACTCGGATGAACTTATCCTCCGCAGCAGAGGTGACTCTTGGTCTTCCTTTCCTGGGGCGGTCCTCATGTGAGCCAGTTTCTTTGTAGCGCTTGATGGTTTTTGCGACTGCACTTGGGGACACTTTCAAAGTTTTCCCAATTTTTTGGACTGACTGACCTTCATTTCTTAAAGTAATGATGGCCACTCGTTTTTCTTTACTTAGCTGCTTTTTTCTTGCCATAATACAAATTCTAACAGTCTATTCAGTAGGACTATCAGCTGTGTATACACCTGACTTCTGCCCAACACAACTCATGGTCCGAACCCCATTTATAAGGCAAGAAATCCCACCTGTGAAGTGAAAACCATTTCAGGTGACTACCTCTTGAAGCTCATCAAGAGAATGCCAAGACTGTGCAAAGCAGTAATCAAAGCAAAAGGTGGCTACTTTGAAGAACCTAGAATATAGTTGTTTCACACTTTTTTGTTAAGTATATAATTCCGCATGTGTTAATTCATAGTTTTAATGCCTTCAGTGTGACTCTACAATTTTCATAGTCATGAAAATACAGAAAACTGTTTGAGTGAGAAGGTGTGTCCAAACTTTTGGTCTGTACTGTATGTCTCAGAAACTCAGCTCTAAGCCTGACAAAGCGATCTGTGGACGTTCACTCATAGACTTCTGACATGTCTCAGTGATGCACATTCCATATTTTAACCATTTTATAATGGCAAGTTAATTGTTGGTATTTGTGTTTATAAAAGTAAATTCAGGTAAAGAGCCTTATCAATTAAGTAAACTACTATGTATAGAAATATCTTGTGCCCAGATTACAATCCTAGCCTTGGTAATAAACATTTAACATTTTAGTTGGTAAATTCAGGACATATACACCCCACAACCAAACTTGGGACATATCAGGGTGAGGCTAATATAAATAAGTATATTTTCAGACTATCTCTGAAAATTAGGGATAGTTCTTCAAAATTTGAGACTGTTGACAACAATGATAATGACATGAAAACAATTATGGGGCATATTTATTAAGACCGGACTTTTAGACGCCGGTCTTAATTAAGCCCCATAGCTGGCGGAGGATCCGCCTAAGTTATGAAGAGGAGCAGGCCTCTCCATAACTTTGGTGCATCCAGCTCCAGTTTTAAATGTAAGACATCTTCCTAGCTTTTCTATACCTATAAAAACAGGCGTAGAAAATGATGAATGAGACGGGCCTCTTCCCTGCCCACACCACTCCCACAATTTTAGACCTAGTGT